>CAHIKZ030001724.1:1425000-1462500 GCA_903632075.3 Acanthosepion pharaonis
GTAGCCCACAAAACTTTCAACACTTTTCCGCATAAACTCATTGTTTTTTCTTTGTTTGTTTTTTTTTGTTGTTTTTTTTTGTTTTTGTTTTTTTGTTTCCAATACAAGTTCTCATGCATTATTCAAACTTTTTCAAAGAGCAGAAGCGTATGGAATGGAGGTCAGCTCCGAGAAATCCAGTGTAATAGTGAATAGCACAAACAGTAACACCTGTGTCAACATTACCATAAACGGGAATTCATTGGAGGAAGTGTCCAGTTTTAAATACTGGGAGCCATCTTGTCTAAAGGTGGTATATGCAACACAGAAATCCACACACGGATTGCCGCAGCGATGGCCAAATTGACAAGAATGTAAATGAGTAAAGTCAGCTTTCAAACAAAGCACAGACTGTACAAATCGCTGGTAGTCTCCATTCTCCTCTATGGATCGAAACGTTGACACTGTTGACAGATACAGAGAGAAGGATCCAAGCGTTTGAGAACAAATGTATGAGGAAATTCCTTGGTACAAAGTATAACTGACTATTAAAGGATGAAGAATTTTCACTGATTTTTACGTCATTCTCTTTTGTTTTTTTTTTGTTTTTTGTTTGTTTTGTTTTGTCACTTCATCATTAGTTTCTGATTGTCATATGTCACGGTCAGGTCTTTCAAGATCCAAATAAACAGAACATTCAGTGCTATTAGTGTAATGGATAACAGATCGAAATAACAATCGAAAAAACCGAATTCCAATTGCAATCGGGTTTGTTATATTCACTTACACGCTGATACGCCTCTTCGGGACCCGGGCAATGCTTTGTGACCATCGCTATCAGTCTTTACTTTTTTCTACCTATATTTATATACATTACAAGCTAAACTAATCCCAATTAGCTATTAAAAGCTCAACAATTTCTCGAGAAAACACTATATAAAATTCATTATTTTTTTTATCCATAATGTTGGATGTGTTAAAATTCTTCAACTGTATAACAAGAAAAATCACAAACTGATGTTGAAAATTGAACATTGTTGATTTGTTCAAGATGGAATGATCTATTATGACATGTCTCTAATTTGTATTTAGATACATTGTATGTATCTCCAATTTTTCTAGTTGAATTATTCACCTATATTGCATATGATCCATTATTGAACATAATTAGTTGATAATAAAATTCGTATTTTATATGAATATTACCTTATGAATATTAAGATACAATAGAGTGACGGTCCCCGTATCACAGATTGAGGGTGGGGCGTATGATAAACTAGAGGGGAACTACGAAACCCTGTATCCATATATTATTTGTGGATGATTGAAACACATCTATTCCAAGAGGCAACACCATTCTCTTAAGGTCTTTATTTTCACACATTCTCATCTGTACAGAAATAGTAGTATTATGTGTGATTTGTCACACTACAATACCTAAGAGTCCTATATGTTCCGGAAGAATTACGTGCTTTACGAGATTTCACGAGATTTGCAATTTAGTCCTTAATTAGAGAAACAATAAAACTAATTTGGTATCAAGAACAGCTGAACCATTTACTGTTCTGAAATGTGGGTGATCCGAGAACTGATAAAAAGTGTCTGTATTGAACCCACACAATGTATTCGGAAAGCTTTCAAATACCAGCATAATTTGCTTTTTTTTCTTTTTTTCTTTTCTAATCGAATTTACCTCAAGCAAGGCTGTAAAGCCACTAAGTCGCAAGAAGTTACTGGGTGTGAAAGAATTATAAAACAGAAAAGATTATGAAGCGAGAACAACAGAAGTGTAATCATGAGGGCAGTAGATAACGATTGGCATTGCATTTAATTTTTTTAAAATCAAAGTTGACTGGAAAGCAAGAAGCCGGAAGAGAGTTCCACAAGCGAGAAATTTGAGAAAATAAACTGTTATGGAACATACGGTTACATGTAGCGAATTCAAGTGTGAATTGATGATAACTTGTTGCAAATCTAGTATTGCGCTTAAATTCATAGAATCTATACACCATTGCGAAGAGGTCGCCCGAACAATTACTATGAAAATATTTATAGAAAAGGCACAGGGAATCAACTTTACGGCAGTGGGAAAGTGTGGGAAAGCCGCGATGCAAGGTAAGGACTAATAATATTGCTGATTCTTTTCTTTTTTGGGATTCCATCAAGAATCTCTACATAAATATCAAGAGCAAATAAATAGCTTACACGGAACCTATTTTTACAACGAAATAGATAGAGAGAGAGAGAGAGAGAGAGAGAGATCGATAGATAGCTGATATGTCCCGGAAAGGGATATATTTGTTCGAAGTAGCAAAGTGGTTTTGGACTACTGTAACCGAGTAGGACAATCTAGCAAGTAAACGTAATGGACTGGTCCTCGTCGTAGTGGAAGGCAAAAGGCGCAGGCAATAGGCGAGGCAATAGGCGTAGGCCAATGTACCTCCACATCAGTCTGTATTTATGGCTGACACCAGCCACTCATACTACTGTGAGGGGGAATCCAGGTGTATGCATATTCATTACATCAGATAGATAGATAGATAGATAGATAGATAGATAGATAGATAGATAGATAGATATGGACTAAATAAGACTCGCTCATCGTTTTTAATGAGCATCACCAACACAATTCTTTGTTTGCCTTAAATCTAAAGACGGATTTTGTCGTCTGCTAAGGCGTCTAATGTTGCGTAGCGAGAAAAAAAAGTTGAAGGTCGAAATTGAAGGTGGGAAAGATACTGTGGTGGTGTCATTTATCGGTAAATAAAAAGGTGCATAAAGTGTAGAAAAGCGAAAAGAAGGGGTACAGAGTGGAAAAGACTTTTGATCCAATTAAATTTATTTTCGAGCTTATCTGCTATTTTTGTCGCTAGCTTGATTGTTAATCGAGTCGAAGTCTTTCTTTTCTTTCTTAAATAAATAGAACATTTATTGGCACAAGATGCCCGACATATTTGAAAGGATGTTATAAAAATACATTCTGCACAAAGCCAGCGATAAACGGTTATCTGTGTATATATGTTTGCGTCCGGCCATAAGTTTTTTTAGTATCCGCGTATTATCAAGTCATATGCAGACTATTCGCCTTGAACTTCTCCTTCTTCTTCTTTGTAACATGTTTCTTCAGGGCGTGGGCGATCATAGTTCTCCACAACTTCCTCTCCTTTGTAAATCTTAGCAATGTTTGTCTTTTTGTTGCTTTCCGTAATCCCTCTTCTGTCAGCAGTTTTCATAACCTCGTTAGGTAGGTTATTCAGTGCTTTCCTCCGTTCCTCTTGCTTTTAGCATGTCCTGTGAGTGTTACAGTTTCCAAGCTTTCTTTCCTTATTACGTCTCCAAGACATTTCAACTGTTTTTTTCTGATTCTAAGTAAAACTGTCCTTTTTTGTTTCGATTTTCTTTAAAACTTCGTTGTCTGCTAGGGCAAATGCGTCCTGTTATCGCTTCTAAATGTGGTCGAATTCTTAACGAACTCAAGCATAGCACAAATTTGGAATTTGTTTGGAGGCCATGATAAGCGTCTATTATGTAGAGTATAAATATGATATATGGTAATAATTCAATAGATTTATCGGACCCTGGGGAAGAATTTTTCCGCGAAGGCTTTAAGACTGAAGCTCCAGACCTGATTCTTCCTACTATGCCCTGTCTTTACAAGAATCAAATCAAACGAGAAATATAATAAGGCTGCCATATCTAAGCAGGAGATACACAATGCTCATTTTCTAGAGTAATTCAAAAACGTTTATCCTTAAAATTATCACAATGGCGGATATTAAATATCAAAAGGGATACAAGTATAAACAAATAAAAAAAAGAAATGAAATGAAATTGCCGAAATTACATACTCAAAATACATATTTAAAAATGATTAAAAATTTAAAATTCCAATGTTCTCTCTTCATCCTACATATATAAGTTTTCCTATATATATATATATATATATATATATATATATATATATATACCCAAGTATATAATTGGTATATACGGAATAAATTCCAATAACCAACAATTACTATTCTTAAAAGAGTGTTCAATACAAAGTAGAGCAGATATAATTATTTTTTATAAAAAAAATTATAACATAAGTATGCTATAAAATCACTCTTTATACTTATGTTATAAATTTTTATGAATAATAATTATATATATATATATGTGTGTGTGTGTGTGTGTGGCAAACATTTCAAATATAACTAAAATATATCTGTAAAAGGACAATATGAATAAAAACAAAAGAGAAAATTATTAGACACTAAATTATGTCACTTATATGTCCTCCATAATTTACGTAGACTTTTCCGTTAGCCTGATGAGTATTTATAATTATTATTTGAATTTAAAAATTTTGAAAAACTAAAAACAGTTTTAGTTTTGTTTATAAATCCTTGATGTAAAATAAAATCCTTATATTTGCCTTGATATATATATATATATATATATATATATATATATATATATATATGGTGCGATGGTTAAATTGTCGTAATATATATTTTAAATTTCGCGCATGCGTGTTGTTTGTGATTTTGTCGACTGTACAGTATAGTTGGGCACTGTCTGTGAGAAAAAGAGCACGATGACGCAATTTGGAAACGGCATACTGTACTGTTTGGCATTCGCACCGGAAGCTCTAATACGGACATTTCAAAGTGTTTTGGTGTCAGTCTGTGGACAGTGCAGAGTTGGATGAGTCTAATGGTGTTTGCGAAGGTACGTCAGCTCGAAAAACTCACTCTGTTTGTTCTGAAAATAACTCACTAATTTGTTGGTGAGGGCCTCAGACCCAACATGGAAGCCTACATCAAGTTCTTCCGGAGGCAGTGCTGCCTTGGTTCAAGAGGGTGTCTGCTGAAAAACCCTATATCTGGCAGCAGGACTCTGCACCATGCCAAACAAGCAAGAGAACCCAGTCATGTTTGCCAGACATTCTCAGCGACTACATCCACCCCTTACACCTGGCCACCTATCTCCCCAGACTGCAACCCCCTTCCCTTGATTATTATATGTGGAGTGGGTGCAGTTGAGAGAGAGACCAACAAAACTTCTTGTAATACCAAAGATGAACTGAAGGAAAGGATTATGGTAGCATTCATTAACTTAAACAAGGAGACTGTCTAGAAGAGTTGCAGGCGATTCCGAAGTCGTCTGGAGGCCGTGGTTGAAGCAAATGGCGATTTTATTGAATAAATTTACTCTTTAGTATATCAAGATAATTTTGTGTAACTTTGTTGAATGGATTTGTTAAAATAAGATGTCGGTGTTATTTTCATTTTTTTCGTAAGTTAGACGACAATTTATCCATCGCCAACTATATATATATATATATATATATATATATGTGTGTGTGTGTGTGTGTTGAAATGAGCTAAATGAAAAGATATGACCAGCCACATATTTGTGCGATTACGTACACATACAGGTGAGAAAATAACTAATAACTTTTGGTACCTGATGAATGGGAAAACTATGAAACTGAGTCGTACTGCAAACCTAGGTATATATGCGTAATTATTATATATATATATATATATATATATATATATATATATATATATATTAGTGTATATATACAATATATTATGTATATTCGCTAATATATACGAATAAACTCTATTTCATAACATTGAGCACTGTTTTTATAACACCTTAGGAATAAATATACTTACGTACGTGCAATTATTTATTCTATCTATTTGTATATATATATATATATATATATATATATATATATATATATATATATATATATATATATATATATATATATGCGTGTGCAGGTATGGTGTATGTGTGCATATTTCAGCCTCATGAAGTGATTTTCATGTATATAAGCAAATATTTGACTACATATTTTTCATTAGAGGTTTTTTTTTAATATAAGAATTGTATATCTATGTATACGTTTGGCTGCTATACTTTGTGCGCATGCGGGTCAGTAACTTGAGATTGGCACAGCGACAATTGTATCTTCTCCAAAAAGTCTCCGTCCCTTCCAAAAATCAGCCTTGACTCAGCGCTCGTCTTTCAGCAGCTTGAATTTGAGGGTCTTCTTACTGCGTTTCAAAGTGCAAATTCAGAAAGGGTTAATGTGAAAAGTAATATAAATGTGCGAAAAATAGAGAGAGAGAGAGAGAGAGAGAGAGAGAGAGAGATAGAGAGTGAGTGAGTCGGGACGAGAAGGTGGAATGAGAAGTACGTATTGAAAGATGGTAGGGGTGTTTATGTCGAAAGAGAGGTTTACTTTCTATGAAGAGCCCGAAATATAATAAGAGGAAGTAAGACTGAGACTGTAAACAAATAACATTGAACCTAACAAGAAGTTCAACGACATGTGAAAAGGATGAATGTGAAGGTGGCTGAAGGAATAGAACATCATTTGGGAAATATATAGGAAAAGTATTAAATTAAAAGTAAGAAGATAAGAGAGAAAACTGAAAAAATAATGGAGACTGAGAGAAAATGAAGAAAACAGACGATAAGTCAAGTGGGAGAATTAGTATAGAAAAATAGTTAGATCATGAATAAAAACATATTGAATGGTTTATAGATTTTAAAAAAAATGTCAGAAAGGTTAAAGGAATGAAAATCCTAAAATCGGGAAAGAAAAAATTAAATGCAGTTGTAGTAAAATGGAATTCGAACTCGGAAAGCCGGGTTCGAATTTTGGTTGAATTCGTTATATTCACTTACGCTCAAATACCATTGGGAAAGGTATGAATCCATCTCTTCCCTCCAGCTATGGGTTGAATAGCAGGATAGACTGGATCTTATAGACTTGGATGTCAAATATTCTATCGCAGAAAGAAACGGTTTCCTACAGCGCGGAAATCATTTGCCGAGTTGAAAGAGATATGATTGCTCAAGTATGTATCATGTATGGCATTTAACGAAAAGAACGAGATAAGAAGAAGAAAGAAAGAATACAACGGAAGAAATAAAATAATGAAAGAGAAATAAAATATGCAATAAGAAAGAAAAACAAAAATGACAGATTCATAAAGAAAAACAAAGAAAAGAACGAAAAACCGAAAATAATAGAAAACGAAAGAAAAACAAGACAAAATAGAAAAAAAAAACAAGGGAAATATTGAAAGAAGTAAAGAAAGAAACAATGAAAGTAAGAATGAAAGAAAAAAGACCGAATGAAATAAAGAATGAAAGAAAAATACTAATGAAAGAAAAAGAAGGAAAGAAAGAAAAAAGAATGAAATACTGTAAGTAAAAATGAAAGAAATCCAAAAAAAGAAGAAATAGTGTAAAAATGAAAGAAAGAAAGAAAGAGAGAAAGAGAAAAAGAATGAAAGAAAAAAGAAAAAGGAATGAAATAATGAAAGAATGAAATAATGAAAGAAAAACGAAAAATAATGAATGAAAGTAAAAATGAAAGAAGGAAATTAAAAATGAAAAAGTATGAAAGAAAGAAAAAAATGAAAGAAAGACGAATTAGGCAAAAGATAGATATGAAAAGCATAATATATACATATGCATTGATATGAAAAGCATTATATAGATAGATATGGAAGCCATGACATATACAGATAGATAGATAGATAGATAGATAGATAGATATGAAAACCATGCTGTATACATATGGATAGATATGAAAAGTATGATATATACAGATAGATAGATAGATAAATAGATAGAAACAAACAATGTAAAAATGTCGAATTTGCATACTGACTGGAAGTTTCAGGTATCTGATAATCGCTTAAGGCATGAACTTGCTATTACTATGCAGGTATGGTTTCTTTTTCAGCACTGTTTAAATCTACGAACACTGTCTCGCTGATATTGAGTTCTCTTTTCACATAAATATTGCAATAGTCTCGTCAGAACGAGACTTTCATATGGTTGTCATACGTGGCGGTATATATATATATATATATATATATATATATATATATATATATATGTGTGTGTGTGTGTGTGTCAATTTCAACATTATTTTCAGTGGATACTGTTATTTGCTATTTTTTAAAGGCTATATTTATTTATTTTCGTCTACTATACTTGAGAAATCTTATGAACGAAAAATATGCTTTCTCCGGTAGGATTCGAACCTGCATTCCCTCTGGGCAGAGGAAAACCGTCGTTAGATCCGACCGGTCTTACACGAACAAGCTTTGAACAATGCCTTTAAGTGAAACCCTTCGCGCCATAGATTTCTGAAAATGATCATATCAGCTCAGTTTCATATCGAAACGTAAACAGTAATTTTCTAATATAAATATATATATATATTATATATATATATATATATATATATATATATATATATATATATATATATATGTGTGTGTGTGTGTGTGTGTGTGTGTGTGTATGTATGTGTGTATTCGTTCTAAAGATGTAATGGATTTTTAATTCAATAAGCCAACATTATTTCTTCAAAAGTTATTTTTAGTGGATATTCTTATTTAAGTAGACGATCACTTTATAATAATTTATTTATTTTCGTCTACCGGCCTATATATATATATATATATATATATATATATATATATATATATATATATATATATATATATATATATATATATATATAACCTGTTCGGAGGAGGAGGAGCGTTTTCAACATAATTTTGTGGCAATACGCACTTAAAGGTTTTATGAAGTTTTAATCTACATTTCTTTTAATGGTTAGCCATAAGGAATTGTAAATGTTGGGCTGCCTTACACTCAAGTAAAATAATAAGAATAATAATATTTATTAAGAATTTTTACTGGAAATTTCAACTTTTCCTGAAACATTATATATTTTTTTACATAAATAATTTTTTTTTATGTATTTTTCATTTTCTCTTTTGTTATTGGCAGCATTTTAGAATACTTTGGTTGCAATGCTAAGTTTCCTAAGTTGAACAAGATGGAGCTATTTCGTTTACGCTTTGTTACCTCTCTTTTCCATTGTTGTTTTTAGATCGTTTTCTTCTAGTCATTTTCATGGGCAATAGCAAATTCTAAAATTTAGAACGATCCTATTCCATTTCAAAAATAAAGCCTGTAAAAAGGAATATTTTAAATTAACATACGACCAAAAATAAAATGCTTTTAACAAAATAAACCTTATGATTTCACTATAATTATGTAACAATAATGTAATGATATTCCGCAAATAAATCTACGGTTTATGTTAGCTCATCTCATTGCATAGTTACGAACTATAAACATACACTGAGCTTGAAATATTGTGTAATTGGCTTTAATTTTTTGTCAAATACTTGGATATAATGTAATGAATAATTTACAGTGAAAAAAGAAATGTTCGATTTTTTGTTGAATACTCCGCCGAACGCGTTAAGTATATATATATATATATATATATATATATATATATATATATATATAAGTTTTGCAATACACGAAAAAGTACGTATTTCCTTTGAAACCGCACGCACATGACACGCATAAGATTTATTTTTGCTATCATGTTTGCTCTTTCTTTTTTATCTAATTATGATTTCAGAAAGGAGTTTATTACATTTACTTAGTCATAAGTGTTCGATATTTTATCGATTGTATCCTGGAAGTTACTGGGTGTCGGCAAGATTATCACCTTTGGCATATTAAAATTTTGACGGACATAGGAATGACTTGCGATGGGAGACAAGCGGTACGGACAACAGTTAGACATGTACTGAACAACGATATGTAAATTATTTTATATATCAAGAACAATTTTAGAGGAAAGTATGACAAAGTGGAAAAAGGTTTCGCGTGACGCGTTTCGTCCTTTAGGACAACATTGGCCTAAATTTATGTTATGTATGTATGTTTGATGCGACTACACATGAGCACGAACGAACGACGTTGGGAATTTTAAATTTACAATTTTTTTTTTGTTTTAAATTTGTGTTTTTTTGTAGATAATCTATCCGATTTCATTTAGATTCATTTTCTTTTTGATTTGATTTCCATTACTTTGGTTATCCCACATCGTGATAACAGAAGATTTGCCAAGAATGATGAAACGTAAGAACCAGGATGCAAGTAACATTTTTTAAAATCAAGATTGTGGTCAAACCCGCCACAGTGAACAACTAATACATTTAATATGTTATTTTGTAAAAGATCCCTTTTGTGTTCATATAATCTTTTATTTAATTTCCTTGAGGTTTCTCCGATGTATTCCTTGTGGAAACACTTACAGGTAATAAAGTAAATTCCTCCATCAGGATTTAGCTTATTATTTTGTTTTGTATTACGTCATATATTGTTTTAGACGCAGTTGTGACAAATTTTATATTTATTTTTTATACTTACACAACAAACGCAAATTTGCCTGAACAGGCGTCTACGAAAGGGATTAGCTAGCCAGCCTAGCGCAGTGTAGCTTTATGCATGTGTAAGAAATGATGAGAGTGTAATGGCTTGAGAAATCAGCGCTTTATTGACTTCAACGTTCTTTATTTTGAAAGCAACTATATTATTTAGTTGGACCCCTGCCAGAAAACATTTATTACTTTTCATTTTTAAGTTGGGATTTTTGCCCCTCAGGTTTAAATCAAATCAAGCGACCTACTTAAGATAAATCGAAGTTTCATCTCTTTATCATACTAACCCCGAAATCAGGCAGAATGGGTGCGGCTTTTGTAAGATCCACGCCTTCCAAAGGTTTCACAAAAACGCATCTGATCTTACTTTATTGTTAATATGGACTGAAAACGATTCGATTTTCTTCTCCCCAGCCCAAACCAACCATCTTTATCTCCCAAAATACCTCAAATACGTCACCCAAAATTAAACTTACGCGGGGAAATCTCGCCAAAATTTCATTCACTTGACTGATCTAAATTTCTATCGATATGTCAGAATCACACAGGCACACACACACGCACGCACATACGCGCACGCGCTCGCGCACGCACGCACACACACATACACACACACACACACATATATATATATACATATATATATATATCTATTAAAGAAAAACAAACCACTTTAAGGTTCCATTATAATAATTTATTTCACCAGAGTCCTTTTAAAGGACGCCAGATCATCAGATAGCACTTCCAAAAGATGAAACAAAAAATGAAATGAAAATTGATGGGTAGTGTAAGTTTTTGTATTTTTAACAGAGAGTGTAATAAGGAGTGGTTAGAGAGACATGGTAGAGTTTAGGGAGGGTTTAATTTAATATTTCTCTCACTCATACTTAGTATTGGGCGAGGAGGAGTGACCAGACCTTGACCGGTGTAAGAGCAAAATTGTCCAAAACGAGTAAAAGCAAAATTGTCCAATTGTTAGATTAAACTTTGAAACGTTGTATCTTAGAAATGATTAAAGATATCTTACTGGAATTCTCCGAGGTTTTTCATAACACTATTGGACTCTACTTTGAATAATAAGAATGTATTTACCTCTAAGTTGAAACGATGATCCCTCTTGCTGTTGTGACCTTCTGATCCAATTACATGTAATATACAATCGGAGTTGTTACTGCTGTTGAGTCATCAAGTAAATGGTTTCTCTTAATTATTTCATTTTTTATTTATGATTATGTAGCGCCAGTTTACAAAGATAGTCTTTGCTAATATCCACATACTTCATTCACTCAAAGACATTTTTAACCATTGCTCTAAGGATATGTTTGTATACAGCTAACAGATATTTGTGGAAGTTTTGAGCAACATGCAAGATATCAACTGGGTGGAACAGAAAAATTGTACATTTGTTACATTTACTTTGAACCATTGTATCTTAGAAATGATTAAAGATATCTTACTGGAATTCTCCGAGATTTTTATAACACTATTGGACTCTACTTTGAGCAATAAGAATGTATAATTACTCTCCAAGCTTAACAGAAGAATCTTGATTAAATCGATCATAAGCGAAAATGACGTCTTCATCATTAATTAATCATAGGTAAGCATCGGAAGCTCATGAAGAATTGAAATAAAGGTCAAATATATATATATATATATATATATATATATATGAACATAACCATTAATCTGTATTTATTTTAAATATAAATCCCGTCTATTTTTAAATGCAATGTATATATATATAATTCCAGGATCATTTCCCAACTTAATCAAGATGATCTTCGCCTCTTCTATGTCCTGAAGCAACAAGATTTTTTTTTTAGTTCTCTTTGGACTGTCATAGGTGAAACTCTTCTCTCACGTCTTAAGGATTGGGTTGGATCTTTTCTAATTATTCTCTTTATCTCTCCGTTAATAAGATGATCCCTTTTCTTGTTGTGACCTCCTGGTCCAGTTTTCTTCTTTTTTCTGCAAGACACATCAACTTCTTGTGCCAGGCACGGATGCTATCTAGACTTGCAGTTTTTTTGTTTCTTTGTTTGTTGTTGTTTTTTCATACTTTGATGTCCAATTCCGCTCAACTTCTGTGACCCATTTGGTCTCGATGAGCCAGGATACGAACCGGACTTTCTCTTGCGGTGTTGTCATTTTCATTAAAAGTCAACGAGCAATTATAAGCACTTTTAACATCTACCTGAAAAACAAACGAAAATGAATTGAAAAAGAAAAAAAACTATATCTAAATTAAAACTTTAATAATAAAATTTCTTTAACACGCAAAGAAGTGTATTGATGGATCTTAATTCTAATTCATACAATAAAATTGTACAGCTAATTTATGGACACACTGCATATGTGTGTGTGTGTCTGTGTGTGTATAAGTACACTTGTTAATATGGCCATCTTTATCTATAGGGATGGGTCGTTGCATATCGATCTGTTTTTGCTTTTCATCGCTAGCAACTGCTCTCTAAGTAAATAAGGAATTGGTTTTATTAGTGTTTTTGCAGCAACATCTGCACTTGCCATCCATATTGCGTGTGCAACTGAATCTGTCTCATTGTTCTCAGTCGTTTCCGTGTCGACATATCAGCAGCGCAAAAGCAAGCACTACCGTAAAAAACCTTGAAAATACAATAGCTCCACTTCTTTCATGTAACTGTAGATAGGGGGCGCTTTGACATGTGAGTAAAACAAGAAATAATCATTTTAGAGACCAGATATATTTTTCAATGAAAATAATCATTAAATTACTTGCAGATCATATTTGCAGCACCCACGTGTACCTTCGGAACGTTGACGATCATGGCTCTCCACAATTTCCTGTCCTTTGTAACACTTAGTAAATTTTGTCTTTTTCTTATCTCTCGTAAACGTTCTGCCCTCCTTTTACTCAAGCTCATTTTTATTCTTCTTTGTGGCCGAGTACTTTCAGGACGTTGGCGATCATGGCTCTCCACAATTTCCTATCCCTTGTAGCTCTTAATAAATGTCGTCTTTTTGTTAGCTATCCTAAACCATATTCAGCCATTCATTTACACAAGCTCTTTCTTATTCTTTTATGTGTCGTCTTCTTTCATGACGTTGGCGATCATGGCTCTCCACAATTTCCTGTCCTTTGTAGCACTTAGTAAATTTTGTCTTTTTGTTATTTCTCCTAAACGTTCCGCCATCCATTTACTCAAGCTCGTTATCATACTTCTATGTGCCGTGTCCCATCCACATTTTGTCGATCATGGCTCTCCACAATTTCCTGTCTCTTGTAGCTCTTAATAATTTTTTTCTTTTTGTTATATATCCTAAACCTTGTAACGCTTCTCATTTACTTAAACTCATTAGATAGGTCATGCGTTGTTTTTCCATGTCCTTTTTGCTTTCAATTTGACCTGTGAGTTGCAAATTTCCCAAGCCCTCTTTCCTCTTTTTATGCCCTAAAACTTTCATCTATCTCTTCCTGGTGTTAAAGATACGTGTCCTTTTTGTATCCATTTTCTCCAAAACTTCGTCGCTGTTCACATGTTCGGTTTATTCTCAGCATCCTTCTGTAGAAGCACATTTCTGTTGCTTCAAGTTTCTTCTTCATTTATGAGGGTATTGTTCAGCATTCACTACCATATAGGAGAACTAATATTACGTGACAGTTCAGCGCTCTTTTTTGTTTCTAATGATATTTTTCTGTTTCTTAATACTTTGCTTAACTTTTGGAAGGCATCTTTCGCTCTCCCAATGCGCCTTCAGATTTTATTCATTTTAAAACATTTCCTCGGTATTTAAACTGTTGTACTTGTTTGATTTTGTTATCTCCAATTTTAAATTTGCATGTTAGTCTGTTTCTTTTGCTAACAACCATGCATTCTGTCTTGCAATTGACTGTAGTCCTTCCTTCTTGCTTTCTTTCAGTTCCTTCTGTAGGAATTCTTGTAGTGTCCTTTCTGTGCCTGCTATCATCAGGGTGCCATCTTCATATCTTATGTTGTTACGATTGTTAACGCCAATAATGAATCCTCTCAGAATCAAGGCTTGTGGCCATATCACTTTGAAATTGTATCATATACATCAACATGCCAATGAAATTTACTATTTCACCATCTTCCCAACTTCCCTGTCCTACTTTGTAAATCCTGAAGAACACTTTGTTTTCAGCTTTGAACGATTTTATAGTTAATTTCATACAATGCCGTTTTATTTTTCTTCTAGGTAGAAGATTTATTTTTCTTGGCAAACATTAGCACCGCTGGTCACATGCTCGATGTAGTATTAGAGTTAAAGGTCAGCCTATATATTCTTAAAAACTGTTGGCGCATCACTTCTTCCGCCTCCTCTTCGTTTGATTTCTTTGGTTGACATGAGTTCAACATAAGATTTTATTTTCAAACGTGAATTTCGAATCTTCATCGCTACTGTTATAATGCTTATATAAGCTCGTAATTTCTGGTTAATACTCTAAAGAAAACACTGCAACAAAAGATTTATGAAGAGAATGTTTAATCACATGAAGAACAGCGATTAATAATGAAATAATAATGAATACCGTAGTTCTGTGCGGCAATGCGTACGACTCAACGCTATGCCTTTCGACCCATTTTACGACTCATATTCCTATGAGTAGACGTCCGACTCAAAGTGAATGAACGAGTCTGTGTTCAACAAGAGAAGGTTGGGCGTCTTTCTACACAACGTTAATGATGCTAAGATTATTTGCTATTAGATTTTTGTATATCTATATAAATGTGTATGGTTAGGAAGCAATGGTTAGGAAGCCATTTTTTCGAATACCATTGTGTAGCGACTTAAATCTTCAAGGCTATTCTCTTTACTGAGATTCTGAAGTTAGCGAAGTCCATTTGTCAGTCTTTAAACATAACATGAATTGTACCATGTGTTCAAATTCGATACAACGATCCCCACTTAGTGAAATAAACTGACACTAAACAATAATTTTAAAAGCCGTTAATCACGATAGATTTCGAAAACATAAACACTGTTAACTTATCTGAAATCATGTCTACAGTAAAAAAAAAAAAGAAAAAAGTAAAACAACGAAAGAAATTGAGTCCCTAATCGATAATCCGACATTAGCCGTAATTTTAGCATCTGGTCGTATGTCGACCGGTCCATCAATTAATTGATTTTGTTATTGATTTGTGTGGCTGATTAGGTTCCATATCGGGTGGGCCTCGTAAAATGACAAATAGCTGTTGAACTTGATCAAATCTGGACTAAGAAATAGTAAGATTAAATCAAATGACGTTTGAAAAGATGGCAGGATAAGTGTCAAATGACCAGTCATTAATGACTTCAATTCTGTTTGTCAAAGTAAGCTAAATTCTTTTGAAAGAATTGAAAATAAAAGAAAAAAACAAAGAAACAAAGAAACAAACAAAAAAGGGCGAAAGGAAGAAAAAAAAATATCATGGAGAAAGGGAAAGAGGGAATAAAGAGAAAACAAAGAATGAGAGGAAGAAAGAACGAAAGAAAGATTAAAAAGAGTGAAAGAAAGAAAGAAAAAAATATGGTAAAAGAGTTGAGAAGGTGAAATCTAAGAAAGAAAGGAAGAAAGAGAAAAATCCAAAAGAAAGAAATACAGAAATATTGTTATAAAACAATCAAAGAAAAAATCGAAGTGAAAGAAATAGATAGAAAGAGAAAATGACGGTGAAAAATGAGTGCATAAAGGAAGAACAAAGATCCGAAGAAAGATAACAGAAAGAAAGAAAGAAAGAAAGAAAGAAAGAAAGAAAGAAAGAAGATTAAAAAGGAATGAAAGAAAGAAAAGTCAAGAAAGAGAAAAAGAGAAATCTAAGAAAGACGGGAAGAAAGCGAACAACTGAAAAGAAAGAAAGATTCCAAAAGATTGAAAGAAGGAAGAAAGGAAAGGAAAAGAGGAAGAGAGAAGTAAAAGAAATCTGACAAAAGGAAGAAAAGGAACAAAGGAAACAGAGAAAGCATATATGAAAATAATTCCTTCAAATAATGGATAAATGATAAAACCGCAGGAAATTTAAAAAAGAAAGAAAAGTAGAAAAAGAAATGAAGGAATGTAAGGTAAAAGAAAATAACGAAACGATAGAAAAAAAAGCAAATAAGGAAGGAAGGAAGCAAGGAAGGAAGGAATGAAGGACGGATGAATGAAGGAAGGAAGGTATAAATGAATGGAAGGAAGGAATGAATGGGAAGGAAGGAAGGAAGGAAGGAAGGAAGGAAGGAAGGAAGGAAGGAAGGAAGGAAGGAAGGAATGGAGTAAGGAAGGAAGGAAGGAAGGACGGATGAATGAAGGAAGGAAGGTATAAATGAATGGAAGGAAGGAATGAATGGGAAGGAAGGAAGGAAGGAAGGAAGGAAGGAATGGAATAAGGAAGGAAGGAAGGAAGGAAGGAGGAAGGAAGGAAGGAATGGAGTAATGAAGGAAGGAAGGAAGGAAGGAAGGAAGGAAGGAAGGACTGCAAAGGCACCTCAATAAAAACTGAGAAAGACCTTCAGATTTTCAAGAAACACGGATTTTCAAAAGCAGAACCTTTAGATGTAGGTGTATGCAAAAGTTTCTACCGGTCTCTTTAAAAAATAAATAAGTAGTAAAACTGAATACACCATCCAATACTATTTGCTTTTAAATACATACAAAATTAAAGATTCTGGCACACACGGTAATTTAATAGGTAATTTATAGACCTATTTTGTAAGCATCCACCAAAAATAGTGTCCCATCCTAACGCCAGTCATTCTTTCTTTTCTTATATACTTCATTGTCGATAGGAAACTCACACTTGTTTTCTGTAGCGCAGTTATATTCCCATTCTCAGAGCTTTTTTACAGTAAGGTTCACCAGAGAGCCTAAGATCCACTCGAGGTAGAAGCAGTTTATAAGGATAGCAGGGAAAGATAACATTTCTAGATAACTCAAGACTTAAACAGGTTAAGATTGTAGGTTCCACAGAGCAGTGCTTCGCTGGAAGAAGCTGTTCGAATGAAACTTACTTCTCAACTATAGAATACAGAGAAAATATTGGTGGTTTACTACAATGTGAGTGGTATGGCGAGCCCTAGCCGTGAATCAAGGAATGCAGTTCGTCCGAGCAATTCCCAGGGAAGTAGCGATAGAACAGTGAGAGGCTTGCAACATCCCGCCTGTAAGAGAGAGATTGAAGAATGGAAGATCTTTTGTCACGCAAAAGGACTCAGAGACTCTTTTGGACTCTATTAGGACTGGAGAATGAGGACTGGACAGCTCCCGCCCTAATTCCAGATTAGGTAAACATACGCTGGGTAGTCAACAAATATGTATGAACGGTTAATATGAACGAAAGTTTATTTAGAAATTGTATAGAAAGGAAACGGTCCATTCCTCTTTCGTCCTAAGTAGGTTGAATATTTTTGCTAACCCTGCGTATCTACAGAGAATAAGGTTTTTTATTATTTTAAACTTGCAGGACAGGGAAATGAGATATACTGTGGAAATTATTATACGAATTATTGTCAAACAATAACGTGACAGCTGCAATAAACATTTGCAGCAATAACAAATAAAAAAAAACTTATATTGCTTTGTTTTTGTTGTGGATTCCGGGATGAAATCCGGTACCAATAAATAACAAACGCCAAGAATGAATATAGGAAAATAATGTATTAACGTAATAATACAGGTGCAGGTTAGTAGTTCCAGGAATACGGGTTAGTAGCCAAATATCTATACAGTCTTTTGTATTGAAGTATCGCTGTATGACTTCTTACTGAGTCTACGTGTTTGCTCACGGTGACTCTGGATCGCTATGTTCGTTCTGTCTGTCTGTTACCTTCACCTTCTGTCAGTTACCTACAACGCTGTTACCTCACCCTCACTCTTCCGGTTACCTACAACCTTTCACACTCGGGTATTCACGTAGCAGTAGTATATGTATATACTGGGTGAGTCCAATTGTGTAAAAAGGGGAGGACCCCTCAACAGTTTTACTTACGTACTGCTAGCTTAACGGTTTCAGCCCGAGTTCCATTACTCGCCTAGTCTTTTGTGTGATTTTCGCATAAATACTCTAGAGCAGTTGTCGCCAACCGGGGGTCCACGGACCACTAGTAGTCCGTACAAAATTTTTGATGGTCCGCAGAAAAATTGGGACATTATTTCAATTTTTATGAAGCTTCATATTCAAAAATGGAGAGCAATAAAACTTATTATGGATGATATATATGTTCAAGATCTGAATGTAATCTTGAAATAAACATGACTATCCAAGCCATAATATAACCTAAGATGACTTGCAAACTTCAAATTTTCAATTTGTTTTATTTAAATCAGTCTGTTGTGTACCATGCGTAAAACACGGTTAGACGATCATGTATCTTTCGATACATGATTAATGAGACAGATTTTTCCTGCAATAGGTTGCCATTTCTTTCTGCGGTAGAGCAGTTGTCATCCAAGGTTATAGAACCCGGTCTGTCCTGTTATTTACCCATAGCTGTGAGGAGAAGAGGAAGATTCATACCTTTCCCAAGGGTATTAGCATGTAAGTGAATGTAATGGATTCGACTGGAATTCGAACTCAGAACTCCGATTCCTTAATCCGAGTCGCTACCCATTACTCCACTGTGCCATTTCTTTCTGCGGTAAACCAGTTGCCATCCAAGGCTATAGAATCCGGTCTGTCCTGCTATTTACCCATAGCTGGGTGGGGGAGAAGAAGATGATTCATACCTTTGCTAAGGGTATTAGCATATAAGTGAATGCAATCGATTCGAGTGGAATTCGAACTCGGCTCTCCGATTCCTCAATCCATTACTCCACCCCATTTAAATAATTACACTATAACTTTTTTTTAACCTTTAATGGGTGCATTTCATATGAATAAAATAAGATTTCCGATTATCATTATATAAATATATTTACCTTTTTTTCTAAATTCATATTAGTGGTCCGCCAAATTTAATATTATACATCTAGGGGTCCATGAAGTTCAAAAGGTTGCCGATTGCTGCTATAGAGAAAGCCATTTCGTTCCGCTTATGAATTACATAGGAAATCGTTCCATGTTCTCAAGCCTTGACTGGCAATCAGTCTACGAGAAGGACTAATTTGTATTTAAAATCTTGGAGAAACCACACAACAATCTCTTCAAACAAGTTATGGGAATTCTCAGATATTAAAGAAAAGAAGAGTGATTCATCATGAAAGGAAGTGAAAGGAGAGCTATATCATGAAATGACATTAAAAATGGTTTTGCTTTGTTTATTGAAAAAAGAAAGCAATTGATAATTACGAAGCGTCTCTTACGGTTTTTTTTATATCTATGTTGATATCAACGTTATATCTAGCCATTTTAGTCTATGTCCATCATCTATCGACATATCTAACAAGTTGCGTGATTCTCTGTTAATCTACCTTTCAATCTGAGAATCAGCCGCCATTTTTTTTCTCAATCACTTTTTATACCAATTGTATTTAAGTTCAGTCGCAAACGGTCATCGTAAACCTTTATCAATATTCCCAATCACTTCTCAATCGAATTCCATTCAATCGAAAATCCAGCACCATGTGTTAATGATCATTTACTCAGTCTCACTCATTGCCCCTTCTTTCACTCCTCGCTGGCAGAATATCTACTCCCAGCCTAAAAAGAAATGCCGATTCACCCTTCACGGCCTGTTAAGTTTTTCACTTTGTTCAAACAAGCAGGGCAACCCTACGTCGGAATTAAAGACTAAACGAGAAAACACGGGAAAACGAAGCGAGATAGGGAACAATCTGGAAAGTTTACCGCAAAAATCATGAAAAGAAAAGTCTAGCGGGTGAAGGTTCCATTTTAGATTTAAATGGGGCCCCATTGCTGATGGTGGATAGATGTGTCTTTTGTCAGATTTCATGCCAGGAAAATTGAAAAAGTTCGCTTTTTTCGCAACCAACCAAAATTGGAAACTGAACAATTAAGTTACTTCTTGTTTTTTGTTTAATTTTTTATCACCCCAATTCTTTTTTTTTCTACCAGTGTCTCTCTCTCTCTCTATCTCTCAATCTCTCTCTCTCTATCTCTCTTTCTTCGTCTCCCTCACTATCTTTGTATTAGTCACTTTCTTTTTCATTTCTCTCTGAGACTTTTTCTGTCAGTTATTTTCTTTGTTTCTCCTCGCTTCTTTATACCAGTCTCTCTTTCTTTATATCAGTCTCTCTTTTCTCGTCTTTCTCACTATTTTCTTTTAGTGACTTTCTCTCTCAGCCAGTCCTTCCCTTTCTTTCTTTCTTTCTTTCTTTCTTTCTTTCTTTCTTTCTTTCTTTCTGTCATTCTTTTTCTTTCCCTTTCTCTTCAATTCGTTATACGAGCCTATCTTTCTTTTCCTCGTCTCTCACTATTTTTCTATTATTCGCTTTCTTTCACATTTCCCTCTCTCTTTCTACCAATCCTTTTCTTTCCTTTTCTCCCCGCTTCTTTATACCAGTCTCTCTTTCTTCTGCCAGTCTCTCTCTCTCTTTCCTCGTCTCTCTTACTATATTTCTGTTATTCACTTTCTTTCTCATTTCTCGATCTTTTTTTCTTTCTGCCAGTCTTTTACTTTTCCTATCTTTCGGCTTCTTTATACCACTCACTCATTCTGTCAGTCTCTCACTGCGCGTGTCTCTCATTATTTTTCTATTAGTCACTTTCTTTCACATCTCTCTCTCTCTCTCTCAGTCTCTTTTACTCTTTTATTTCTTTCTTCTCTTTCTTTTTTTATTTCTGTCAGTCCCTCTTTTCTATCCCATTAGTCTCTCCTTTTTCTGCTTCCCATTTTCTTTCAGTTCATTATTCAATCTATCTCCACAGTTTCTTTATTTTCCTCTTCCCTTTTTCTTTATTTCTATCAATCTCTTTCTTTCCTCGCTTCTTACTCACATTCTTTCAGTTACTTTCTTTATATCTCCTCTCGCTCTTAATTTCTGTTAGTCTGACTTTTTTCTTCTTCACTCTCTTTATCTTTTTGTCAGTCTCTTTCTTATTCTCTTCTCCCTCTTTCAATCCATCTGTCCCTTTCGCTCTTCACTCTCTCTTTCTGTCGAGATATCTTTCCCTATTCTCACTTTCTTTCTCGATCAGTGTCTTCCTTCTTACTGTCTTCTCTCTTTTTCTTAATATCTCTCTCGTCCTATATTCTTTCTTGTCCTATTCTCTCACTTTTCATATTCTCACTCTTGTCCTATTATCTCTCTTGCCCTATTCTCACTCTTGTCCTATTCTCTCTCTTGTCCTATTATCCCTCTTGTCCTATTCTCACTTTTGTCCTATTCTCTCTCTTGTTCTATTCTCACTCTTGTCCTATTATCTCTCTTGTCCTATTCTCACTCTTGTCCTATTCTCTCGATTTCTGCTAATAGAGATTTATCAAATTTTTCTTAATACCATATATAGTCAACACCTAGGGGACAAGACGGTTTGGTTTGGTTTACGGCATATCAACCTCAATGGGTTATTTAAATGCGATTTGCTGGTCGGGGACAATAAAATTAAGCATTTACGGAAGTTTAAATATCTGGGAAATGTTTTGTCGGAGGACGACGCTGAGATCCGTAGACATATTGGGATCGCCAAGGATGTATTCCAAAAGTTGGGCAGAGTATTGCGAGACAGGTGGATTTCTTTGGTAACAAAGAAAAGAATACTGAGCTGTTACGTGACATCTGTCCTATACGACAGCGAATGTTGGACAATTTCCTCAAAGATGAAGAAGAGGCTCGAGGTAGAGATGTGGTTCTACAGAAGGATGCTAAGGATATCTTGTAGCGAGGTCTTGGAAAGGATGCAAATAAGGAAGAAGCTTATATTTAACATAAGTAAGAGGCAGATGAAATTTCTGTGACACGTAATGAGAAAGGAGGGTATGAGGAACCTGATACTCACAGGTTGAATAGAGGAAAAGTGAGACAGCGGAAAGCAACGCATGACAAGTGGATGGCAGAACGCGTTCTGGTGGAGTTGGCAGAGGGATAGGAGCAAGTGGAGGGCCATGGTCACCTTTATTCCTGAAAGGACACGGCACATAAAAAGATTTTTATTGTTGGTAATATTTTTTTTCTTCAAAAATGTATTACTGGTAATATTTTTTCCAAAACTCTATTGCTGGTATTTTTTTTCCAAAAATCTATTGCTGGTAATAATTCTCTCTTCAAAATTGATTGCTGGTAATATTTTTTTTTACAAAAACGTATTGCTGGTATTAAGACCTATTTTTATACTTCCATAGTGTTTTGGCTCCAACTTGGGGTTAACTATTTGCCCATAGCTACCACCCTGGGTCAGGGTGGACCTGGGAACACAAGCAATTAAGAGGTGGTTCTACGCTCTTCAAAACTTCCTGATCAGAGGCCTTGTTGTCGGGTGGAGTTTATCGTCTACCCAGGACCCAGATGTAGTTTATCGTTATACCCACGACAGGAGACAAGAGATAGTAACTTTATAAATTTAAACAGTGCAGCAAAAGTAACGCTTGTTTTATTTATTAACTTTTATTGAACAAAATAAATTACAGTCATTTAAAAAGCGTTTGGTCACGTCAAAACAACATAATTTGTTATGGTTAACAAACTATTTAACCTGTTCGAAATGCTCCTTTTCATGTTCAACAGAACGCTGAACGCTATCAGCAACACTTCTACAAGCCATTTTGATACATTTCTACATAAATTTCGGAAAATATATAAGAAATTTCTTGTTTTAATTCAGACATTCATCTTGAGTTGAGTTTGTAAATATGATCTTTCAGTGTACCCTAAAAGAAAATGTCTGGTGGTATTAGGTTTGGTGATCGTCATGGCTACTCGTTTGTTCCATGACGTCTAAGCCACCTCAGCTCGACATTAAGTCTTAACCATTCCATAATGCGTAAGCTAATCTTACGCCATCTTAAACTAGTGTATTTTATTTTTGTTCAATAAAAGTTAATAAATAAAAAAAAAGACGTTACTTTTGCCGCACCCTGTAGATGACTTGGCTACCTTAAAAATCAGCATTCGGAATACTGGATTTTATCTGGGATCGAACACCGGCTAATGGTGGTAATAAATAAAATAAAAATTCCGAAACATGGCCTTATTTATAACTTCCAATCAAATAAGATTTGGGCTTTTTTTTTTTTTTTTTTTTTTTCATATTCCAGGATTAATTCCTCTTACAAATGTCGTCTTTTTTGCTTTAAATCCCTTCAATTTTCTTTTTTCGTTTTTGTTCTCAGCCTCTGTATTTGGTCCCCTCCCACGCTTTTACTTCTCTTCCAGCCTCTTCCTCACTTACCTTTCCGTCCACTCTCTTTTTCGATTTTCCTCCCCACCCCGCAGTCTTTCTCTTTACTTTCTTCCTACTCATTTCCTTCTCTGTCTTTTTCTCTTTCCTCTTTTTTTTCTTTTTATATGCTTTTCTTTATTCTGCTTTTTTTCAGCTTCCATTGCATTTTTATTCATTCAAGCTTGTATCCATCTCTTTCTCTCCTTTCCTCAATCTATCTCCCTCATTAACTTACACTCTCTCTCTCTCTCTCTCTATCTATCTATCTCTCTCCCTCTCCTTTTCTCTCTCTTCTTCATTCTGTTGATGTGCCTATTGCTTTAAATCTGGCTTTTGTCTTAGTATTTACATTGTTTCTCATATTTTCTTTCTTTCTCTTTTTCCTTCTTTTCTTTCTTTCTTTTTTTCATTCTTTCTTTCACTACATGTCTTTCCTTCATATTCTATTTCTTTTTTCTTTCACTCAATCTTTCTTTATTCTTTCTTTCTTTCTTTCTTTTCCACATGACGTTCCCTTATGCCCTTACTTTCTTTATTCTTTCCTTTTTTCATTCTTTCTTTCTTACTTTCTTTCTTTATCTCTCACTTTCTCTTTCATTCCCCCTTCCCGCTTTCTTTCTGTCTCTCTCTCTCTTTTTCTTTCACTCCCTACCTCTCTGTTTTTCTTTCATTTTTTTCTTCCACTTTTTTCTTCCACTATATGTCTTTCTTTCATACCCTTTCTTCTTCTTTCACCCCATCTTTATTTTTCCTTTCTCTTTCTCTCTTTTTTCTTTCTTTCTTTTTTCTTTCTTTCTTTCTTTCTTTATTTATTCCTTTTTCACGTGACTTTCCTTCATGGCCTGCCTTTCTTTCTTTCTTTCTTTTTTTCTATTTTTCTTTCTTTCTTTCTTTTTTCTTTTTGCTTTCTTCTTTTCTTTCTACCACTCTCTTTCTCGCACTCTCTCTCTCTCCTTATACTTTCTTTCTCTTCCTCGCTTTCTCTCATTCTTTCGTCCTTTCTTTCTTTGTCTTTTCTTCTCGCATTTATTTTTCCGGATTGATTATTTCTTCTTATTTCCCGTTACCAAATACAAATGTTCTTTTTTTTTGTTGTTAAAAGTAGATTTTCGTGTTTAAAAGAATTAACTAAATCTTTTCAGTGTGGCTTCAGATTTCTTGCATTCTCCCGTTATTGACCAACGCATGCTTTGATGTTTATTTACTAAACTCGCTTTGCCCGACACATTTCCAGCCCGTACTGGATACATAGTGAGCATCAAACACTATACGAAGTTGTGTACTAATCAACCAGACAATTTCACTAAACATCAAACCTACGCCGGGACGCCGAACAGAGAAAAATCCCCTTTACAAAAAGAGATAGATAGATAGATAGATAGATAGATAGATAGATAGATAGATAGATAGATAGATAGATAGATCGATAGATAGATAGATAGATAAAAAATATATGAAATAGAACAAAACTAAATTTTATTTTACGTTAGTTTTTGCATTTATATTAAATATTAATTTTATTTTTTGCATTTATATTAAATAATAATTTTTTTTTTTGCATTTTTACCTAATATTAATTTATAATTATAATTATTCTAAATGTCGAATCAATATACAATATAACGTTGCTTCCATGAGATCCAGAATTCTTGTTTAAAACAACCGTATTGACAAGTTCCTATTTATTAATATCTGACGATTGTACACACATGAAACTCTGAGTCATACAACTGACGTAAGCAATATGTGTATTTATTTACACACACACACATACATATATATATATATATATATATATATATATATATATATATATATATATATATATATATATATATATATATATATATATATATATATATATATATTCCATTCCCATTCGTTAATTTAATTTACACGCTTTTATATGGTTTATTCCCAGAAAAATAAACTTGATAAGTATATATATATATATATATATATATATATATATATATATATATATATATATATATATATATATATATAAACGTGTCGTGTGGGGGTATTTTAGCATCACTTTAAGGTGAAATGATCAAGAAAGAATACTATTATCCTATTATAGTTGCATCTTTTTCCATCCAGTAGAATTCGAGCTTTCCTCTTTGGTATTATGGCTTTATGAATTTAAGCGCAGTAATAGATTGGCAACAATGTACCCTCAATTTACAGTTGAGTAGGCTAGATGTAACTGTAAGTTCTTTGCTAACAATTTCTCCTCTGATAACTTTCGCTTGTGGAACATTATTCGGGCTTCTTGTTTTCAAGTCAACTTTGATCTTCAGAAATTTGAAATGCAATTTCATTTGCTATTTACTGCATTACTTGATTCCTTTTCTTTGATTGTTCCCGCTCCATAATAATGTTTTTTTTTTTATTTTACATTCAATAATCACTTGTATCTTACTGGCTATATTGCTATGATTTTGTTCTTATATGCCAGGGGTGGTTAAATATGCTTAATGTCGGATCCATCTGTGATAAAGTTCAGATATTTGAGAGTCGCAAGACATTATCAAAATTTACGCATACGTTTTCGTTACATACACATTTTGTTACAAAATAATATTTATTCATGTATGCAATGTTTTTAAGCTGTTCATTTGTATTGGTCTCAGTAATCAAAAATCACACACACACACACATATCTATCTATCAATCTATCTATGGGTTGTTGGTAAAAAATAATGACGTAATAATGTCGTTTTTGACGTTAAAAATACGTCAAAGAACGACATTATTACGTCATTATTTTTGCACCAACCTAATATCTATCTATCTATCTATCTATATATATATATATATATATATATATATATATATATATATATATATATATAAATTGATGTTACGCAAATGTAATTTCGCTCATTTTTCTCATAAGTTCCGTAGTTCATCACCATATTAAATACGCTCAATATAGTTAAAACAATGGTCAGTCAAGATTTTGAAAATATTTGGTATATATATATATATATATATAACAAATACCTTCAAAATGAACTACGGGAACTTCTAAGAAAAATGTGCGAATTTGCATTTCAGTAACATCAAATTATATATGTACATGACAAGAGTGCGGTCCCCGTAATCCCCTTACCCCTGTCCTTGGTCTTCTAAAATTTCTCTGTGCCCCTAGCTGATCGGGAATTTCTTTAATCCCTCTGCTTCTTATCATTCCATCCCCCAGCACTAACGAACAATGCCTCACACAGATCTAGCATTAATATTAGGATTAAAATTCTTAATCTTTTTCACTAACCATGAACATTAAACTTACATTTTAATCCAATGTTGTCTCAGTTCAGACCCAGAAAATGTCCTTATTTACCTTTTATATTAACTTTGAGGAAAAAAGGGATCTTAGCCAATATATTTCCACGAGCCACATGTGGCTCACGAACCGCGGTTTGAGCAATCCTATTATATACTTTTGTGTATACTATATAGCATTTGGATAAATATGCACTTGCGTTTTCAAAGTCCTGAATCAATAATTCATTTAAAGTTACCTGAAGAGGAACCTGATTTGCAACATCTTAGTTGTTTCTTCACACTTAAGAATGAATTTGAGAAATTAAATTTGTGTTCATTTTGGGTTAAGAACAAAAGGGAATTTCCACTACTGAATAAAACAGCTATTTTATTACTATTGGCTTTTACAACTACTCATTTGTGTGAATTGGAATTTTCCACATTAACTTAATTTAAGATGAAGGACAGAAACAGGCTCAATACTGCATCTATCTTCCTGTGGTCACAATTGGAATCCGCTTCTTATGAACAATCAAGCACATCCATTTGATTAAATGATTATTTTTTTCGAATATTGTTTACTTTACGTTTGTGTAGAAATTTCTTTTTTTCTAAAACTAATTTTATATTCATACAAATAGATAATACGAACAAATACATGCAATTCCAATATGTGAGGATCATAAGAAATATACATATAAATTATCAAGGTAAATAAATGAATCTAGTGAACAGAGATTTCTTTAATTTATTACACGTAGGTATAATGAGTTGGAATGTAAAATGTTGTTATTGTTGTGAGTGACAATAAAAAACAGTTTGAAAAATGCTGGTCTAAATGATAGCTGATCTCTTCTCAACTCTACTTTTAACACCTCAGTATGTTAAAACTGGCTTGTAACATTCAGCACTTCCAAAACCAAACTAGTAACGTTTCATCACCAAGAGGGCACTGAAGCTAAATAAAGGGTTGAGTTTTTTCTCTCATTGCTAAGATCCTCCTCCGTTCCGCCATTTTTCCAGACCAGCTCATAGGACAAGTCGCTCGCTGCCTTTCCCTGTCTCTTTCAAGAGAAATAAAGGGTTCAGTTCGACATTCCAACCACCTGAAGAGTGCAACGACCGAAATGTTGTAATAAATATGGCGGCAAAGATGAGGACAATAGTCCGAATAATTTAAATAATAATACAAATAGATATTTGCAATTCCTTTACTATAATGGGTCGCAACACAAAATATGGTACTTGCTGTGGATAGCAGTAAAATAGTTTGAAAAACGTTAGCGTATAGAACACTACATTATACCCGAATTCAGTTGTTGACCTCATACTACTTTTATTAATCTCTTGATGTTGGCCTTGTGCCAGATTATGCAAAGTTTACTGGGTTTGCTCTTATGTGAAAATAATAGTGAATGCGTCTAAATATATCTCTCAGTGAATCTGAACATGCATGGGGTTGGATTAGCGTTCGTTTTTCTCATGCAAAATATGGCATTGCGTTGAGTGGCGTTCTTCCTACTCTGTTCTGATGAAAAAAAAAATAGTGCAGACATTTAACGCCAGAAGGGGATTTGAAATGTTTCTATTTGTTTTGCGCCAAATATAGAACTGGCAATTTTAACGATGACCAACGATTGGGCCAAAATTCCTAATTCCAACATTTGGGATATTTTTATCTCATCTATACAAGTGAGGACGTACCAAACGAAAGAAAGAAATTTTTTACATTTCAGAATGCCTAAATCTATATTGTACCTGTTTTCTTCTTCTGTGTGCCGCGTCCATTCAGTATATAGACATTCATGGCTCTCCACAACTTCTATCATTGCTAAGATCCTCTCCCGTTCCGCCATTTTTTCAGACCAGCTCGTAGGACAAATAGCTCGTTGCATTTCCGTGTCTCTTCTGCCCTCAGTATGCCTTGTGAAGGTTAAGTTTTCCAAACCATCCTTTCTCATTATGTGTACAAGGGATTTCAGCTGTCTTTTGCTGCTTCTGAGTAGAAGTATTCTTTCAATTGCTATTTTATTTAAGACTTCCTTGTTGCTTACTCGATCCCTACATTGAATTCTCAGTATCCTTCTGTAGGACCACATTTCTTAATTGGTATGTCCCTTCAGAAAGTAGACGATCATGGATCTCCACGGTTTCCGTTTTATTCATTATCTGTGAATTGCCCTCACTTCTTGGGAAAGACAGAGGAAATGTTTCTCGTTGACTTCACGGTTTTGACTTCAAAGTTATCATTAGTCTAAAAGATGTTACCCAAGGCTATAGATTTCAGTGTATTTAACCCATAGCTAGGGAGAGAAGACTGACTCCAGCAGAGAGAGAGAGAGAGAGAGAGAAAGAAAGACAGAGATAGTGTGGACATGATAATCAGTACTCTATGGTGACTATCAGTTTCACGGCCCAAGTGATTTTCAGTAAAGAATATTGCTTGAGGTGTGAAACTGATTGTCCACACTGTCTACATTTAAAAACTCCGATATTCAGTACACATCAAATGTTAAACTATCAAACTATATAATAATTATGTAGTGGAAAGAGAGGTAAGCCAAGTTAGTATATTCATCAGTGATTATTTCCCTTAGTCTTTTTAATAATTTACAAAAATAAAATATTTATCTGCATTTGGACAAAATTAGGTCCCGAGTAGAATTTATTGTTTAATTAATCAGTTTCTTTATTCCAATGCCTCATAGATTGCAGCTTGATTTGTTCAAGCCTTTCATGGGAGGCAGCCAGATACCATTGTCTAATAAGTGATCTTCTTGTTTCAACTTGATCTAGAAACTACTTGTTCGCTGCTGACTTGGTCGTTCAGTTAGTAATCTTTTTCTTCCGAGAGATTACATCCATTTCACTGTTATGTTAATTACAGAAAAAAATTCCCATGAAAAGATATTGAGGAAAATGCGATTTCTATAATACCATGAATAATCAATGAACCATAGATGCCATTGAATAAAGGGAACAGATTCATTAAACGGTCCATTGACCTCAATTTTAGTTGTGAATTTTTTTTATCTCCGTTTTATTGAATCTCAATACATTGTTTCAAAACTTTTGTTTCATTGCATCTCACTATTAAAACTGTCTAACAAGTGCCATAATTTTTTACGTCACAGGCACGCACACACACACACACACACACACACACACACACACACACACACACACACATATATATATATATATATATATATATATATATACAAACATATATTGTTAAATATAACAGACAACGAATATCTATTATGTTTGATCATGGGCCGTTCTAAGCTTCGTATAGTTGCTTTAGTTTCGGAAGAAAATAAACACAAAAACTGTACATCATTTGGATATTGTTATTATGCTGTTACTCGATCTAAGCTTTCGGCTCACATGAAACATCATCAGAGTGGTTATATGGACAATACATGGATACATATATATATATATATATATATATATATATATATATATATATATATATATATATATATATATATATATAATCGACTCTCCTGTCGCGTTCGACGTATGAGGGTCAGGCCGATAAGTCCCCAGGAAACCGACATCCCGACACCGGCACATGAGATTTGATTATAATGGTGAAGGCCTCGTGCAGGACCAGCCACACTTTTTGGAGGGACGAATACAGGAGGCACGGTGGAGCAGTGGATAGCGGCTTGGATTGAGGAATCGCAGAGCCGAGTTCGAATTCCAGTCGAATCCATTACATTCACTTACGTGCTAATACCCTTGGGTATCCTCTTCATCTCCCTCCAGCTATGGGTAAAATAGCAGGACAGACTTGGATGGCAACTGGTCTAGGAGAAGGACAACTCTGAATTCAAAACCTGCGGAGGGTCGTTTGAGAACCTTGTGGCATGCATTCGGTGCACCAGTTTTCTGTATATATATATGTGTATTATGCTCTACTGTTTGTATCGAGCATTGTTTTATTTAAATAAATGGTAAGAACACTGAATTATAAACCTCATTGTTCTTTCCTATTTTAATATATATATATATATATATATATATATATATATATATATATATATATATATATATTAGTAATAATCTTATAAATATAAGAAATTATATTCGTCTGGAAAACCTTGGGTACTTTGATATGTAAATAAACGGAGCAATACCCAAGGGAAGAAAGATACAACAAAAATAAACGAACAGAGAACATGTACGGCAGCCGAAGACAATCGTCTAGCATCCAAGGTCAGAGTCCCCCCAAAAAAAAAAACGATCCGAGTAAGTAAAGTGCTCAATACGCTAAATAAAGCAAACTTAATTAAACCTATAGAGAGAGATAAACCTTGAAAGTTTTTCACCTACGCGTCCCTGACGATTCGCGTAGGTCAAACCATTGTAAGTTTATCTGGCTCTTTAGGCTTAATTTATATATATAGTTTGAATCTATGTAAATTAGTACATATATATATATATATATATATATATATATATATATATATATATATATACTATTACCCATAGATTCAAACCATGAGAAATATATTTAAGTCATTTTGCGGTTGAATATAAGATTGTAATCTATGCTACTTTTGAATTATTCAATAAAATTATAATAGAAAAGCTAACATGAATTAAAGAAAGATAAAAAAATATATGTATATTGTTAGCGTATTCTCACTACTTTCTTGTAAAATATCCTGTTCTTATAGCAACACGATGTTTGTTCGCTTATTTATTAATACTTATTGTTATATTCTAATGAAAGGTCCCATTATCAAGTAGGGAAAATCAGTCTGCGTGACTGATAAACATATAAAATTGCTTGTATAATATAGGTAAGTTTTTTGCGTTCATGTATGTATTTGTATGTGAGAGAAAGATTGAAATAAATCCTCAATAATTTAAGATTTTTTTTATTTAACTCTAATAAACTAGTTAAGCCATCTTAATGTCTTTCTAACTTTTCAAACTTATACCAAGAACTGACCACTCATGCCAGTAACCACGCATTGTTTTATTTTTTCACACACCCACTCTAGATGGTCAGCTGCTTCGTCATGGATTTTTGATAGGATAATCTGGGGATTATCCGACATTTTAATCTGTTAAAAGCATTTAAGACCGATCGTTTTTTTCCCTGTCTTTGGTATTGTGGATAAAAAAAATCAATTTTTTTTTTGTAACGGGGGAGTGCGTGTGTGTGAGATACCACAGCTTTGAGGCTATTGCATGAATTAAGAGGTTGATTGATTTGTTTTGCTTCTTTTTTTTTTACGGCTTATCAACATTTTGTGGGTTTTTTAAAGCCGAAACTTATTTGGGATTTAAGAATATTTTTTTCTTTTGCGAGTGAATAGAGCGTTACAGCTTTTTGAAGATAACCATAATTTTACCAGATACAAATCCTACTATTTAACCTATAGCTGAGGAGAGAAAAGGTATTTGTGCATAAGTGAATATAATGAACCCAACTGGAATTCAATCTCGGCGCTCCGATTTTTCATTTCAGCTTCTAACCATTACACCATTCGCACATCCACCGAATTAAGAAAAAATTGTAAACAGTAATATATATATATATATATATATATATATATATATATATATTGTTGTGGTATCCTCCCCCTAAGAGTATATGTTAGACTCTTCCGCCTACTACAAGTTTAGTAGGAGAGAAGGAACAGTGAACTGTGAATAGATTGAGCACTAGTCCATACGATACACTCTCACTAGTCGTGTAACACTCTTCTGGTGTACTTACTGTTTAATATATATATATATATATATATATATATATATATATATATATATATTTAATATATATATATATATATATATCTGCAAACCTGTTTTTTGTTATTACTTAACCATTTACTTAGTCACAACATATATATATATATATATATATATATATATATATATATATATATATATATATATATATATTTAAGTTATGAAGAACTTGGTAATCCGTATGGGTAATCCCAAGGAGGATGAAATCCAGAGAGCTCGATGTAAATCCAGAGCTAAAATTTAAAAGAAAAACAGACCACTTTAAGGTGCCATTATAATAATTTATTTCACCAGAGTCTTTTAAAAGGACGCCGGATCATCAGATAGCAGTTCCAACAAAGAAATTAAACGAAAAATTTAATTATATATATATATATATATATATATATATATATATATATATATATATATATATATGAATAAACACAAAAAAAGAACTTATCTTAGCTGACATATTTCATCCTTTAAGGGACATTATCAAGCCAAATGCAAGGATTTTATTTTGTAACAATTATTTCTATACAAGAGCAAAAGTTTTATTGGCTTTTAAAAAATTTTAAATTTAAGAAGTCTCATAAATATTCATCAAGTTAGCTGAAAAGTCTAGCCAATCTATGGAGGACAGGAAGCAATACAATTCAATGTCTAATGAACGAAAATAAGTGATGTTCTTGAATTGTTTTTTAATGAAAATTAGTAATTAAATTATTCTAGTTTGGGATTAATTTATGTGTTATATATTTTAAATAACATCACTTACTCGTGGGTACCTAGACACTGAGTGACATCAGACAGTGTAAAAGCTAACTCAATGAGATTCGAACTAATCCCACTCGTGGACGTGTCCAGACAGACATTAGCAGTCACCATCGTGATTCGATTGAACTCACTATGTTCGTCTCTGTGTGATTCTGGCCTAAGCTTATGCTAGGGCGAAGCGAACTCCTTTTCCCGCCTCTCTGGTCACGTGAATAAAGCTTCGCGTCTATTTTGTCTGTTTGTTTGAGTACATGTCATTCGAGCAAAAATAAATCGATCATAATTTTTTATTCAATATTTGACTACATGTGTTCTTTATCGCTCAAAACCCGGACACATTTATTGATGTATCGATAGTCATAGTTGTTCCAGACGGGAAGGCTGCATAACTGGCCTACGTAAGATAAGCTTTGAACATTTTATGTGTAGTGTGAATGTTAAATGGCAATATCTGCTAAGTGGCACGCATTGTAAGCATGTGTCGTTATATAAGTCTTAGCGTACATGCATTGTTATTTTTGTTCAAGTACTTTCGACTTTCGCAGTCATTATCAAGAACCGATGTGGTGTCTGTGTGGTGGGTAGGATTCCTTTGTTTGCATCCTGGTATTAAATAAAATTTTAAAAAAAGAACATATTATTCACAATCTTCTTCTGTGCTCTCATTCCCAATAACCGTAAAAAATAACGCCACGTTAAACCATGCCCAGCTTACCGAAGAATACCAAAATGCAAAAAGAAGAATTACACACACACACGCACATGCTCACACTTACACACACACACATATACATCAATAACAAATACATAAAACACAATAAGGCATTAAAAGAACATAAGGAAAATTTATTCCTTTTAAAAATGTATTTCTTTTATTTGCCTGAAGAAGGTCACAAGATCGAAAACCCGTGTAGCAGAAACATGAAGAATAAAATATAATATATATATATATATATATATATAAGAATTACGCACACACATATACACACACACATTTCTTTCATTTGCCTGAAGAATGTCACGAATCCGGAAAAACGTGTAGGACTGGTGTATACGGAATAAATTTCAATAACCAAAAAATACTGTTCTTAAAAAATAGTGCTCAATACAGAGTAGAGCAAATATAATTTATTCGAAAATTATAACATAAATATGTTATAAAATCACTACAAAAATAGCCATTTTGTTTCAATACTTCTGTTGTTTTCTTGATAAGACACCAGAAGTGTTGAAACAAAATGACTCTATGTCAAAAGACAGGGCAAAACTATCATTAATCAATAATTAAACAATTAAAATCCCATTGGATTTTAAGTAATTAATATTCTTTAATTAATATATATATATATATATATATATATATATATATATATATATATATATATATATATATATGGTGGTGTATGTCTGTGGAGGTGATTAAAATTCAGATATAGATCTTTATCTATAAAAGGCAGGATGTGTGTGTGTGTGTGTGTGTGTGTGTGTGTAACGAATGCACGACCGCAATTTTCGACAGATTTGCACCAAAATTTACATGCACATGCTCCAAGTTAGTGGGAAGGCCAAGACCGACTTTGCATTTCCCAACTCCCATCGATAGTGGAAATAATCGATTTTTTCATGCTTCTACGGCAGTTTTCATGTAGTTTGCGGCCATTTTGTACTAGCCAGAGTGAGAGCCAATAGCTGTCTGCCACAAATAGGCAGGAAGATTCTATTGGCCAGCGTGAGAGCCAACAGCTGACTGATACGAATGTTAACAAGCATCCAAAAAAATCGATAGCTGCATTCGTCACAAGTGGGAAAAATTTAAATCTGCATGGCACTTTACTCCAATTGGCTCATTCGCTTGCTTAAACTCAACGTTGATTCTGATTCCACAGAACTGGGTTGTGTGTGAAAAAGTATTTGTTGTTAACATTCTTTTTTTATTCGGTTTTTCCAGTTACGAGTCCTTTTTTAGAGCTGATCGTTTTTTGTTCATTTTGTTTAGTTCTTTTTTCGTAACAGATTTAATGTTTAGTATAGAGCTTAGAAAAAATTCGCAGTGTGAGATAGGCAAGAAGTAAGGCATTTAGCAACATCAGCACGGCAAAGGACACTCCTTTGAAGGCAAGGAAGGGCAAAAATATTTTAATTCAAGTGATAGCGATTGCTGTATGAGTCGTACGATTTTTTAATCAAGCACGGGCAACGCCGCGACATGCTGCTAGTATATATATATATATATATATATATATATATATGTGTGTGTGTGTGTGTGTGTGTGTGTGTGTGTGTGTGTGTGTGTGTGAAAGATAATAGAAATAAAGACAATAGGGATAAAAACAAAAGGAAAATTGTTCGTCCTCTGGTGGACACTAACATGGTATTTGCCTTGATAATACCCAACAGAGGACGAAAAACTTTGGTAAAGAAAGGTTTTCATTTTGTCTTTATGTATATATATATATATGAAGCAGTATTTTATAAAACAGAAGTAATAGATACATGTTGCCAGAACAGAACATACGCAGGATGTACCGTAGGTAGTTTCAAAGAAAGATGGTACAATCATAGGTCGTCTTTCAAACTTCAAAGCCTTAGGAACTTCATCAGACTCGCTAACCGTGTATGGAAATTAAAAGAAAAAAATCAACAAATATCCAATTTTAGACTAAAAAATTTTTTAAAAAGTTACCCATAAAAAAAGTTAGCAATAATGATATTCCCGGCTCCCCAAAAAATCCTTTGAATCAAAGGTCCGAGATTATGAGCCGTTGCATTTATACAATAAATTTCCACTTAATTTCATATGACGCTGGATAAAAATATACAATTTAATTACCCCCACCACAATACATTTACAATACCCTTTCTTCTCTCTTCCTCCTCCTCCTTTTTCTTCTTCTTCTTCTACTTCTTCGCATCATCCGCCTCCCTCCCGATCATACCCAACCCCGTACGTTTGTTTATTTACTTATAAGAATAATACAGCGTCCATTAATATTTTTTTTAAAGATAAAGCATTGGGAAATCAATTGATACAAACCGCCTGACGATATCGAAAGGTTGAAACTAAGGTAAGCGGAATCGACAGATCTCCTAATTTTGCACATATATATATATATATATATATATATATATATATATAGAGAGAGAGAGAGAGAGAGAGAGAGAGAGATGGATAGATAGAGAGGTGGATAGAGAGAGAGAGAGAGTAGAAAGAGAGATAAAGAGGGAGAGAGATAAGGAGGGAGAGAAAGTGAGGTTCATTTTGGGCAAATGGTACGACGGATGTAGCTTGATAGACGGTGCGTACCCATGTTAAAAGTCCAAAATCCTGCTAGATAGTGTTGTAGAGTGATTTCCCAGTGGAGGCTTGTATTTGTACTAAATCGGTCCTAAAATAGTTTCGACATACAAAAGGTTAGGAACTTGATATAATAGGTATGACGCAGAGTAATCTAGTTGTGGTCGCTGATACTTTCGTATTCGACTAACTGCCGTCCGACATCGACTGACTGACTGACTGACGATATTCGGTCACCCCCCCACGAGGGCGTCATGTGGCACAAGGCCTTTTTAAAGTGGGCTATCCCAAAATATGCCCACTGAACCCGTATAAACGGGTTCAAGGTCGGTTTACCTCCCCGAAAGAGAATCCGCCCTTCGGCGTAGCCTCTTTCGGGTTCCTTCCCGCCCGAAGGCAGAGAGTTCAACCGATCAGCCAGTCGACTGACTGACTGACTCGTTACTCTTACTACTTCTATTTATTATAGGTGGCAGAGTCTATTAAATACAGAATAGGTGTGTTTCACCATAACAGATAGATAGATAGATAGATAGATAGATAGATAGATAGATAGATAGATAGATAGATAGATATGATGTAGAGGCAGTAGAGTTATCGGCCTACAAAATGAATTAAAATGTCCGAACAAATCTGTAAATATTAATAATAATCACACATCTCAAAAAATGTACACATCTATATAATACCGCCATACATAACATCTTAACATCCTTACGCTTATATATCGTATCATCATGCTAACTCTCTACGCCCTTAAGATAGATAGATAGATAGATAGATAGATAGATAGATAGATAGATAGATAGATAGATAGATAGAGTTAAATTTGAAAACCCGTTTTGTTGGGTCTTCCGATTTATACCAAATCCTTGAATGTGGGGAGATAAAC
>CAHIKZ030001724.1:1467500-1477500 GCA_903632075.3 Acanthosepion pharaonis
CTATCTCTTTCTCTACACACACACACACACACACACACACACACATATATATATATATATATATATATATATATATATATATATATATATATATATATATTCGCATATACAACTCTCCAAATGTTCAGCAATTCAGAGTGCTTTCGGTTAATCTTTTCCAGTTAGCGAACGGCATATGTATGTATGTAGGTATACTAGCCGAATTACCCGCGCCTTACTGCATGTCACACTTTTTTTTTGTAAGAAAATAATGATTGATTTTTAATCATTGTTAGAATATGTGGAAAAAATGATCCATTTGAGTATTACTCAATGATGTCGTGGATGTGACCTCCATCTTCTGGCTTTTTCCTTCTATATTTTGGACAGGATTCATTTCCTTGTTCAAATTTAAATTTAATTTAAATCAAAGGAAAACAAATCAGAGCAGGTGTAATACCCTCTAAGCGCACCGGCGATCCCGCTTTGATCAAAATAACGTATACTTATACATTAGGAGTCATTCTCCAATTTAAATTTATTTAAATCAAAGGTAAAACTTTTTCAGTGGGGTTTTTGCCCTCCCAAACACACCAGAGATCCCATTTGTTCAAAATGAAATATATTTATCTAATTACCCTGGGTAATGTAGTTTCTGGATATATATATGGTTATGCAAGTCTATCTCCAAAACCGTAGGGTGAGTTCAATAACAAACAAGTAGACAGAGAGAGGCTACATATATATATATATATATATATATATATATATATATATATATATATATATAGTAAAGAGATAGAAACCGTTCGTATATATATAATCCAAGTGGATCCTAATAATATCTAATATTAAAACTGATCCATAAAAAGAACACAATTACAGAGCAATAAAATCCAAAATCACCTCTTATCGGGAATAAGCTTATTTCGGTAGACAAAAGATAGATGAAAAGAATTAAATATGAATAGAGTCAAAGAGATAGATAGATAGATAGATAGATAGATAGATAGATAGATAGATAGACAGACAGACAGACAGATAGATAAATAGATAGATAGACAGACAGACAAACAGATAGATAGATAGATAGATAGACAGACAGACAGACAGACAGATAGATAAATAGATAGATAGACAGACAGACAAACAGATAGATAGATAGATAAATAGATAGATAGACAGACAGACAGACAAACAGATAGATAGATAGATAGATAGATAGACAGACAGATAGATAAATAGATAGATAGACAGACAGACAGACAGATAGATAGATAGATTGATAGATAGATAGATAGATAGCTTAAATGTCATTTGATCATTTTTCGTCTGCCGAAATAAGCTTATTCCCCACATGAGGTGATTTTGGATTTTATTGTACATATAACAATACGCAGCTATTACAATATTTCCGCAACTTAAAGTTTCATGGGAACAATGATAAAGTTATGCGGTGGTCGGGATATTCATTTCCTTATATATGTAGATATATATATATTAGAACGAAGATTTTAACCTTTTTAGAGTACCGGTCGATATATTTTCTTAATATCAATGGTTTTCCATGTCGACCTACAGGTTCATACCACATATCTCCGTTCACAAGCCTGCAGCTAGTAAAATATGGGATATTAAAAACAATAGCGACAAAAATCAATTGATATATATATATATATATATATATATATATATATATATATATATATATATATATATATATATATATATATATAACACTTATGAAGATGGGAAAGACAAGAAAATTAGCTAAATAACTAAATACTGTGACTGATCCAATATCAACAGGTTTACCTTTAATATTTTACTGTCATTTACTAAACCAGTATAATAATGACAGCAAAATGTTTCCACACACCATACACCAAATACATGCACACATATAAATGCACGAGGGTGCGCACACACACAAAAGCATAGAAAGATATAAGACTATCATAGATAGATATGAAACTTCTCTGAAAGATAGATAGATAGATAGATAGATAGATAGATAGATAGATAGATAGATAGATAATGAAGACACTGATGTAGACAGACAGATATTAAACGAGTGAAATAGATAGAGAGATAGATAGACAAGGAGACACTGATGTAGACAGACAGATATTAAGAGTGAGATAGATAGATAGATAGATAGATAGATAGATAGATATAATGAAGACACTGATGTAGACAGACAGATATTAAACGAGTGAAATAGATAGACAACGAGACACTGATGTAGACAGACAGATATTAAGAGTACGATAGATAGATAGATGGACTGATATATATATATATATATATATATATATATATATATATATATATATATATAGATAGATAGATAGAGATAATGAAGACACTGATGTAGACAGACAGATATTAAGAGTGAGATAGATAGATAGATAGATAGATAGATAGATAGATAGATAGATAGATAATAATGAAGACACTGATGTAGACAGACAGTTAATAAAAAGAATGAGATAGATAGATAGATAGATAGATAGATAGATAGATTTTAATGGACTGATATATATATATATATATATATATATATATATATATATATATATATATCGACACAGAGAGAGAGAGAGAGAGATAAGTTAAATGTCATTTGATCATAAATTTATCTTTAATCTCTTAAAGAATTTGTCTTTCTTCCCCACAACCGACATTTTCTAAACAGTAAATAAAAAAAAAATTATAAACTAATTATATTTTTAGCAACACCCTCAACAAATTCACATATAATAAAATTATCTCTTAATCTGTTGAAATCTGGAAACCAGTTGGCATTTTGCCCGTCTTTTGTCCTGGCTCGAAAAATTCGGTAGAATTTTTTCCGCTTTTTTTCATGTGTTCGCGCGAGTGATGAGAAAAAAAAAACGCCAGAGTTTTCCTTTTCTCTTTTGCATTGTTGTCTATTGAATTCTTTCTGGGATATCTTTTACTTTTCTTCATTTTGGTTGTCGTTTCCACATTAATTCTTTCCCGCCTGTATTCCTTCTTCTTCTTGGGCTATTATTTCTGCCTCTTTTTCATTTTATTCACTGACCTTTTTTTTTTTTAATTCTTTAAGTTTTTTTTTTCTTTTCATGCCTTTTTGTCGTCATTTTTTACTTCTTTTGCTGCATCGAGTTTTCTTTTTTTTTCCTTTCATTCTTTTCTTTCTGCAATTTGTAAACCTTTTTCTCTCCTCAGGTTACCCTTCTTTCTTTTCTTTCTTTTTTTACTTTCTTCTGACTTTCATTCATTCTATCTTCCTTTACTGAATCATTTATTTTTTCTGTTACCTTTCCTTAATTCATTCATTCTATTTGCCTTTCCTTCTTCCATTCCTACTTTTCATCTGTTGTTCATTATTTTCTTTAGGTTTTAACTTCGTTCTTTTTTCTTTCTTTTTTGTTCCTTAATATATCTTTAATTCCTTCTTTTTTTCATTCCTTCACCATTTTGCATTCTTTCTCTCATTCTTTCTTTGACTTTATCTTACTTTCTTGTTTTTTTTTTATTTATTTATTTCTCATTCATGCTTTCTGTGTTTCCTTCATCTTCTTTTATTTCTGTTTATTGTTCGTTCTCTCTTGTTTTATCTTTCCTTTTTTTTCTTCATTCATTCATTATTTGCTGCGTTTTTTTTCTTTTTATCTCTATTTATAATTATTATTTACAATTTTCTTTTTCTTTTTTTTTTCTTTCGTTTCTAATACGTTTTTCTTTTAGACTTCCTGTCTTTGCTTCTGTTGTTGTCTGGGATTCCATTATTTTGAACTGAACCAATGTGTCTTCCGCTTTTTGGTGGTGTTTGGTCAGGAACCAAAATCAGGTCGATGGGATGGAGCTTAATATTTGCTGAAAATAGATAGATAGATAGATAGATAGATAGATAGATAGATAGATAGATAGATATGAACGAAATGTGATAGATAGTTAGATAGATAGATATGAACGAAATGTGATAGATAGATAGATAGATAGATAGATAGATAGATAGATAGATAGATAGATAGATAGATAAACAGACTGGGATAGATAGACGAACAGACAGGGGATAGATAGATAGATAGATAGATAGATAGATAGATAGATAGATAGATAGATAGATATGAACGAAATGTGATAGATAGATATGAACGAAATGTGATAGATAGATAGATAGATAGATAGATAGATAGATAGATAGATAGATAGATATGAACGAAATATGAAAGATAGATAGATAGATAGATAGATAGATAGATAGATAGATAGATAGATAGATAGACTGGGATAGATAGAGGAAAAACAGGGATAGATAGACGAACAGACAGGGATAGATAGATAGATAGATAGATAGATAGATAGATAGATAGATAGATAGATAGATAGATAGACATGAACGAAATGTGATAGATAGATAGATAGATAGATAGATAGATAGATAGATATGAACGAAATGTGATAGATAGATAGATAGATAGATAGCTAGCTAGATAGATAGATAGATAATATATCCGATATGTATGTTTAGGTTCAAGATTTCGACTCAGATAATTCATATCCAGTGGCATGAAAGAGTAAAACGAAAAGAAAACCTAATGTATTTTAAGCAGCGTAATTGTTTTAATAATCCCTTTTGTTTGAAAGCTAAATCCAAATTCTTTAGAATGCAGAAAGTAACTTCTAAACAAATCCTATTTAAAAAGAATAGATATTTCATGTCTATTAAATATATTATTTCGTTTTTATTTTCTAAAATACGAACCACTTTTCACAAATTTTGTAGACGTAGAAAACGTCGGATATTTATTTGAGGCCGAAACACATCCTTGACGATTTAACTGGGATAAAATGTCTATTATTTTTCATAAAACTTGTTTGAAAGTACAATTTCTGCTGAAATATTCTTTCTATTTCATGTACATATTTTCTAAACAATTGTTTCAAACTTTTCCTGCGCTTAAAATTAACATTCGAAATCCTGTTTCGTTTTTAACGGGGTTTGTTCCTGTGATCGAACATTAACCCTAAACACAAGTGGAAAATTATCAATTATCTCCACCATCACGCTATTTATTGTACATTTTTTCGCCATACTTTTACTTGTTTCATACATTCTTTCCCAATCTGTCTTAACTGTGTCCCTGCTTTTCTATCAGTCTCCATAGAACACCCCGATATCTATCCTCCCGCTGTATCACCCCATGCACTCCGAATCCATCTTTCACCTTCTTCATATTATCCTCCCCAAGCTCACACTCCCGACACTTGTCGGAAGGTAAGTATCTTTTAACGAGTATGTAGAGTGCCAGCTCTAAAACAAGGGAGAGTACTCGGGTCGGCTTACTAAAGAATGCCGTAGATATTTGCTTGAAATCTGACGATGACGGCAAGTTGGAAATGGAGAAAGATTTGATACTATGAGAGCCTTTTTGGAGGCAAAAAGTAACACGACACGTACATCAGGTGCAAAGATGCAAAGTTAACAAAAACTGCCATTTTCAACCAGACACTCACTCTCTCATTCTCTCCTTTTCCATCCATCTATCTATCTATCTATCTATCTATCTATCTATCTATCTATCTATCTATCTATCTATCTATCTATCTCTCTATATATATATATATATATATATATGTGTATATATATATATATATATATGTGTGTGTGTGTGTAATCTAAATATATATAAGGACGGAGAGATGTATATACTGAGATATATATATATATATATATATATATATATCCGTCCTTATATATGTTTAGATTACATATATATATATATATATATATATATATATATATAATTCTGCCTATTATTTTTCTGAGTTTATTCATTTGTCTATCTATGTCAGATATCTACTTTATTTATAGTGGCGTATATTCATAACTATCTATCTCCCCATTTTTTGTATATATTCATGTACATCACACACACTCATACACACACACATATATATGTGTGTGTGTGCATGAGTTTGTGTGTATGTGTTTGCATATATATATATGTACATATGTGCGTATGTGTGTGCATATATTTATATATATATATATATATATATATATACACACACATGTGAGTGTCTATATATATATATATATCCCTGTTTTTACATATTCTATATATATATATATATATATATATATGTGTGTGTATGTATGTATGGATGTATGTATATATGTAAAAGGACAATATGAATAAAAACTAAACTAAAACTCATTTTAGCTGATGTGTTTTGTCCTCAGAAGGACTTTATCAAGGTAAAAGCAAGGTTTTATTTTTTTAATAAGTATTTTATACAAAAGGAAAGATATTGGTTTTACAAAATTTTTCATTTTAGGAAGGCTCATAAATATTCATCAGGTTTGCTGAAAAGTCTATATGATTTTTTTGAATTTTTTTACGCAAATTATTCATTAAATTATTTTAGTTTGGGATTAATTTATATGTTACAAATTTTGGATAAAATGACGTTCTGGATTTCACCGTTTCTTTCAAATTTTTTTATAGCATTTTTGTAGTCATGGATGTTGGCTTAGGAAAGAACTAATTCTTTCAGGAATGGGAGTTTTGGAAAACATCTCAAGTGTAGTTTTATATTTTAATACGATTTAATAGTGACACTCTCGAGAATTTTCATTCTAAATTACTTTCTCTTTTAATAAATATGATATTCTTTAAATCGAAATTGTTGTTGAATTAGATTCTATCTATAATTCATGCATTTGATAAATTGTTGAATATAAGATCTTTTTGCTTTCATATATACGTTTTTTTTTATTTTGCAAGTTTCTCCTATGTATTGTGAGGAACAGTTTTCGCAATTTGTTTGACATATATTTACATCAGAACTATTATTCTCTTGAGAATTTTTATTCTGATCATATCTATAATAGCTTTTGGATGTAGTTGTAATTATTTTGATATTCTTTAGATTGGAAAGATTGTTTTTGATAGTGGATGTTATGGAGATAGTAGGCAGTATAATGCATCTATTTCTTATCTAGTTTATTGTTGTTAATAATGTTGCTATCTTTCTTTCGGTCGTATATTCTTTATGCCTTTCTCTTAGCATTGTGGAGGAAATAATAAGGGTATTAGATGTTTTGAAATTGTTTTCTATATATATTTATTTTTTAGGTAAGCAGGATTGTATTTAAAGTTTCTGTTCATAACATTCTGTGTAAGAGCACTATTAATCTGCAGCCCGCAATATTTACCCAAAGAAGAAATATATATATATATATCTGTGTGTGTGTGTGTGTGTGTATAGCTCCTACTACTGTTCAAATAATACAAAAATAAAATGAATTTTAAACAGTCAAAACGTAAAGAGAAATTAACAACACCTAAAATAAACCCTCCTGAAAATTGCTAAAGAAGTGGCTGAAAGCCCATGTACTATATACATAATTTTTTCACTTCCTTACGTCCAACACACGGCAAAATTTAAGAACGCTGGAAAAATAAATAAATAAAAATAATTAAATTTTCCCTTTATGCCATATTTAATTGAAGATGTGTAAAAGAAAGGTTGCTACCCATATATATATATATATATATATATATATATATATATAATCATTTCGAAAAATCGATACTACGGTTTCATCTCATCAGGCCGAACGGTTTCAACAATAAATGGATTCAAACATTTTTAAATACATTTATTGTTGAAACCGTTTGGTCTGATGCGACAAAACCGTAGTATCGGTTTTGCGAAATAAAGTATTACCATGGGTTTCTAAAGTCTCCGCTTTCTTAATTATCGTATGTTTTTGCTCTGTTCTTACATTGTGCTCTCTTTGGATTTATATACTCTTTGGATTATCAATTTATATATATATATATATATATATATAACCGAATGGGTAAATATAGGTAGGTATACGAGCGAGCGATCGTATACAAATACATATAAATATACTATTGCTCAATCTTAAGTAACAGTTCTTAAGATATATATTAAGAAATATACATAATATATATATATTAATTACACGACATATATATATATATATATATATTCATTAAATAACAAATATATATATATATATATATATATATATATATATATATATATATATATATAATTACACAACTCTAAGTTTCATGCCAGAAGCTATTATGAAGTGGTGGAATTATATATATATATATATATATATATATATATATATATATATATTATTATATTTTTTTATTTTGGGAATTATAATTTTAAATAAAAAAATAAATATAATACTTCCTGTACTTGAAAAATTGCTTCGGCATGAACTCGGAGTTGTGCAATTAATATTAGATATTATGTATCTTTCTTAATATATATATATATATATATATATATATATATATATATATATATATATATATATTCAAGAGCAGCATGAATTCATCCAGCCTTTATCTTAAATAACAACTTAAAAGAGACTGTTTGGAGAACACTAGGGCTGACCAAAATTTATGATAAAAAATTTTAAAAAACAAATGAAAACTAGAGATAAAGTTCATTTTCTCCATCAAGTCATTCATTCTTGTAGTTCACTGCTACTAACACGCAGAATTTTCTTCTCTCCTGATGATGGCCATGGTGGCCGAAACTAGTCGAGAAATCTAATTGAAATAATAAAACGAAAAAATACTAATATACAATCCAGTGTGTCTAAATATTTTTTATTGTTCAAAACACACACATCTATCTATCTATCTATCTATCTATCTATCTATCTATCTATATATATATATATATATATATATATATATATATATATATATATATATCAGTTTGTTCATATCTATCTATCTCTCTCAGTCTAGTCATTATCTATATACCTGTCGATGATTTAACTTCTATTTAACTTTTTTCGTATGCATCTATCTATCTATCTATCTATCTATCTATCTATATATATATATATATATATATATATATATATATATATATATATATGATTTGCCAAATACCAACATGTACCAAATAAATTAATATAAATCTAATTTTATTTTATGTATACCGCGTTTATTGATTTATGTAATTCTGTTTAAACTCTGTGAGTGCGTTCAGGCAAGTCTTTCTTGCAAGTTGTCTTGTTGCGTCACCAAAATCCAGTTACCCAATGGACACGACAAAGAACCTGTTCACTTTCAAGACAAAGCCTAAAATATGTACCACACAGCAGCAACTATGCGTACAAAAGCCAAAAAAATCTTAGCAAAGTCTATAATGGTTGATGCTGACAGGAACACATCTCTTATTTTCTTACTAGACTAGAATGTGTGCTGTTTCTAGCCGAATTTAAATGCCTGCTTGCACCGAATGTACTAAACCGTGGATAGATTTTAATTGCTAAAACCCAAGATATCTATGCATATCAAAATACGAACGACTCGGTTCGTGATGCTGTTAATGGAAGGCGAACACGAATAAAAACCTCAAGATAGGAATAGAAACACAGAAAGAAAAGGAGAGTAAGGGAGAGAGAGCAAGGGAGAGAAAGAGACAGAGATGAAGATGACGAGAAGAATTAAAGGAAAATAGGTGGAAAGAAATGAGTGGAAGGAAAAGAGACAAGAGGGAAAAAGAAAATGGAAGTGAAAATGAAAGGAAGCAAAAAAAAAAAAAAAGAAAAAGCATATCTTGGACAAGTCGAGCATACCTTGCCGGAAACCATCCCTCTTCGGATCAAACCACAGCCTGATTCCTTTAATTTCAAAGCCCTAAATGGTCACAAACATGTAGCAGTTGATCCCACTGGGGGAAACCACCGCGAATTTTTCCTGTTTCTTAAAACGTCGCTTAACTTTTGTAAGGCATCTTTCTCTATTCCAATGACCATTCGGATATCAGTGTTCCATTTCTCGTCATCTGTTAAGACACTTCCTAGATATTTAATTATTTTGTTTTACTTTATTGATTGAAATTGAAGAGACAGCTACATTTAATCGTTTCGACAAGGAAAGGGTGGGACCGAGATGCCAACCTAGTAGCACGCTTAAATTCAAGTTTGAGAACCAGCGAAAGTAGCTTGTCG
>CAHIKZ030001724.1:1482500-1490000 GCA_903632075.3 Acanthosepion pharaonis
TAACTTCGGTGATTCAATGTGATTTCGCTCTAATTCTCGTATTTCATTTTTGTTTTCTTTATCCCCTTTTCTACTCTCCGTTTCTGGGATTAAAAATAAATAATTAATACATGCGACAATTTTCTACGTCTAAGCTGATTTGTCCCCAGAAATGTCCCCTTCTATTTGCGTGTCCCGGGGATTGCTAATGTGAATACAAGAGTTGCTAAGCAGATTTCTGTGTACAGTTTTTATCTGTCCGCCAATCGATGCATTGTATTTGCTAACAGACGACTTTTGAGACCGACCCAGAAGAATATTTTACTAGACCATCATATCAGTTCAGTAAATGACCAATTTCAATGTCAGTACGATGCAGACTATTTAGGTACAACGGGTAAAAGTTGTGAGAAAGGATTCTGAAAAATTGGATAAGGATTTAACTTAAATTCATTTCAGAGAAATGCTGTATGAATTTTTTGCTTTAGAGCCATTCTGGAAATAAGACGAGAACTGGCGTTTAATTCGACACAGAAAAACTGGGAGAGAATATCAACAACTTTCGACATGAACCAAGAATTATAAAGAAAAGATACAGAATAAATATTAATGGCTTTTTTTAAAAGTCACTCATTTTCTTTCTTTTCTTTCATCAAGAGAAATCCCAGATTAGATGAAAAGGTACTAATCATCTATTATTTAAGTACACACACACGCACGCACACACACACACACACACACACACATACGCACGCACGCATACATTTCTTTCTTTCGTTTTTAGAACTAAGGAATCCGAGAATGGCGAAACGCGTAATGAAATCAAGATTTTTCATTTGTCAAATTTCACACACACACACACACACAAATATATATAAATATATATATATATATATATATATATATATATATATAATATATATATATATATATATATATATATATATATATATATATATATATATATATATATATATATATATATATGTGTGTGTGTGTGTGTGTGTGTGTGTGTGTGTGTGTGTGTGTGTGTGGTTAGAACGTTAACTTTTAGAACGTTCACTTCTGACCATCAGACCCGGGTTCGAATCTCACCACGGTTGATTTGTCCGGAAGTAGTCTTCATGATGTCATCCGTCTGGAGTGGGGCGATCCCAGCGTGCAGCATTTTTGGAAAATGCGTAAAAACCATACCACGGGTTAACCCAAGCCTTGTGAGTGAAATTAGGTTGACGGAACACTTGGGGGGGGGCGTCGATAGCTGTCCTAGCACGATGTCACAAGTCATCGTGACCGAGTGTTTGAGTGTGTTGGCCTACACACAAATACATACACACTGATTTCCTTCTTTCGTTTGTTGATTTAATGAAGGTTCTCTGTGCGTGAAAAGCTATTATCTATCCGCCAATCGACGACGCATTGTTTTTGTTAACCGACGACTTTTGAGACGGACACAGAAGAATGTTTTACCTGACCATCATATCAGTTCAGTAAATGACCAATTTAAATGTCGGTGCGATGCGGACTTTTTAGGTACAGCGGGTCAAGGGAATCCGAAAAATTGGATAAGGATTTACCTTATTTACATTATCTTCGTCTTCATTGCCATATTCACAACGTTTCGGTTCCGACATTCTTCAGGTGATTGTAATTTCAAACCGTCATTTCGTCCACTGGGGTAGATTGTTCTAGATTGTAAGGAATACAAAGGCAAGACAGGCCGCCCGCTTAAGATAAGACTGCAAGAACATCGTAAATCAGTAACACAAGGGGAAATAGAAAAATCAGGCGTAGCTAACCACATATGGAAGGAAAAGGGAGATCACCGCCTTCTGTAGGATAAGCTTGAAATAATAAACAGAAAATCATTGGAAAATACGAAAACTTAAGGAATCAGCATATATGCTAGGCCACAAAGGTCTTCTCAGCTGACAAGCATAGAAATGAATACAATATGTATTTGATTTTGACATCTATAATTTCTAGCTCAATACTTTCTGTTTTCTTACAATTGATGGTTAGTCCTTTTTTCTGGCTTTCTTTTACTACCTTATTTAGGAGGCTCTGCAATTTTCTTTCTGTGTCTGCCACCACTACTGCATGGAAATATATACAAACGGAGAAAGAGGCGCTTGCTGTAGGCTAAGCAGGTTAACGGTGAAGAATACTAAGTTCGAACCTTTTCAGGACTAAGCAAAGGTAATCTCTTGTAATATCTATTATGCCAAGCAATCTAAAGCTGGATTAGAAAAAGAATGAATGGGACGAGAATAGCAGAGGACAACAGTGAACCCCCGGAGGGAGGGGAAAAATGGCGAGATAAGAAGAGAAAGTAGAGATAGAAAGCATTTTACAAACAGAAAAGATTCAGTGTATTCAAATTTAGAAGAGAAACAAAAAAGGGTTAATAAACAGGATTACTGAAATAGGTATAAAAACAAAATAAAAGAACAGGGATACTCGAAACGGCCAGCTTAAGAGAAAGAAGTTTAAAAAAAAAAGATCGAATAAATAATACCCGTGACCAGTGTTCACTTTAGAAATCCCTACATCGACTAGAAAGAATATCGAAAGATAATTTTAAGGCAAACAATCCATTTGCATTTGGAATTCTGGCTAATACAGAATATTGCTGCCACAATTGGTTTGATGCTTCTGCTATTTATCTAGAACAGGGGTTTTCAAACTTTTTGACTTGCGGACCTCTTTATATTTCAGGTTTTGCCTTAGGGACCCCCTTATAGCGATTTTCCAAGCGTAGCTTAGATATGGCACAAGGCCGAAATTAAGGGACACCCAGTGAGGATCGAACTCACTACTCAGTCGTAATTGTTCTAGCGAGCCAAGCTTGCTAACCATTACACCGCCTCGAGGTGCCCAAGGGACCCTTTTATAAACGCTTATGAAATTTATACATAAATATTTGCTGAATATAAAATATAATTTTGCATTAATGCAATGAAAGCTAGTTTAAAGCTCACTTTAGACATAAGTGTTCAAATAAATTAATGCTGCATGTTGCTGCAAAATGTAACAAAATTAAATTTTGTTATATTAAAATATTAATTTTACATGGAAATGAAAACAGTAATAGTATTTAACAAATAGTTTTATTGTCAATTACACACTTTTTTTTAATACACACTTAATGAGAAGGATGTGTTTGCTTGGCTTTGCACAAACTGTCAATTCTTGGCGATATTACTGATAAACATACACATAAGTCACTTTCTGGAGTAAGTCTGGATCTGTATTTGTTTTTCAGATTATCTTGTCCTTGTGGACCCCCTGTGGTCCGCGGACTACAGTTTGAAAACCCCTGATCTAGAACACCTTGATAAAATCTCAAGAGGAATCAGCAATACTAATGGTCCTGAGCTGACGTCTCTGCATCAGTCACTTCCCCGCCAACGTAACGTCAGTTCTTTGTGCATTTTCTATAAATACTTTCATGGTAATTGTTCTGGTGAACTCTTCGATGTGTGTTCTAGACTTTATGAATTTAAACGCAGTACTAGACAGGCTCATCGATTTAAAGTTGAATTGGCTAGATGTAACTGTACTATATGAACAGTTTTTTTTCTCACACTTCTTGCTTGTGGAAATCACTTCCATCTCCACATTTCCGTTCAATTTTGATCTTCAAAAATTTAAATGCAAAGTCTATCGTTATCTACTGTTTTCTGGAATACTTTCTACATTTCCAGCTCCTTCATAATGTTTTCTGTTTTTGAATTCTTTCACACCCAGTAACTCCTTGTATTGTAGTAGCTTTAAAACATTGCTTGGGGTGAATCTAATTCACACACACACACACACACACACACATATATATATATACGAATTAAATTCACCCCATTCATATTTACGTTGATGATTAGTTTCTGACCCTGGGTTTCACCTACTTTGCAATCGTCAAATTCTTGTTTCAGGGTTTTGCCTGACGGTCGCAAAGGACATGAAACCCAGGGTCAAAAACTCACATGAACGTAACTAAATATGTTAGATCTGTCACTGATATTGAGCACTTTCCAATAAGTACTGCGGAGACACACACACACACACACACACACATATATATATATATATATATATATATATATATATATATATATATATATATATATATATATATATATATATACGGGGTTATATAAAATCAGTGTGCGATTTTTAAATAGTGAAAATCAACTGCAAAACTTTTTTCGAAGACTACAAAATCATATTACGGAAAAATATATATATATATATATATATATATATATATATATATATATAAGCAAGTGTAAATGGATATAAATCCGACAGAATGAAGAAATTTTGAAAAAACAAACAAAATCTTTAAATGTAGTTAAAATGAATTTTCATTTTAACTACATTTAAGGATTTTTGTTTGTTTTTTCAAAATTTCTTCATATATATATATATATATATATATATATATATACAGGAACAGACTGAGATAAATAGCTTAAAGTCCATTTTTGAGTTAATCTTCAGTCACAATTTCTGTCGCAGCACAGGTGTATTTTCAACCTTCTCCTGGCTTGTCTGAAATCTAGAGTTAGCTTTCTCTTAAACTGATTTCCACCCAATGCTATAGGACCCAGTCTATCTAGTAATTACACATACTTGGGTTGAGAAACTAAGGTTTCATGCTTTTCTCAACGATATTTCAGTATAAGTGAATCTAAAAAAAAACTCGACTGAAATTCGAACTTGGATCACCAATTTCTCATTTTGATCTATTACATCAACCGCGCCTCCAGAACGTTCTCACCGCGTCGTAATAACATAAGATAATAATAACGTCTAACTCATGGAAATACTAAGATTTTGTTAAGGTCATAAACAAGCCGAAAATTGTATATCTAGGTATTTGTACGTTTATCTTTATTGATTTGCACATTTTTAAAGACGACGGCGCTGGTATAACTGGGTTGAAATGTCGCTAATCCTTAATCGCATCCGCTGTTTATTATCTAAATGCAGGCTGATAAGCATGTCTTTTGTTTACTAATCCGCTGGCACTACAGCGCCATTGAACTTATCATTAGCCAACCCTCAGAAATGTCACTAATCCTCGACTTTTAAAACTTTGTCTAGTCAGGTATTTTCCGTCCCTCCCTCAGTCTCTTCTCCAAGTATTTTCATGGTAAGAGTTCCGACGAGCTACTTTCGCTGGTTCCTGGACTATATGAATTTTAAATGAGCTACCATCTCAATCCCACCCGTTCACTGTCAAAACGGTTAAATGTAACCGTCTCTTCTACTCAAACAGTTTCTTCTCCCGCACTTCCTGTCTGTGAAACTCCCTTCCCCTTACTTACCTCCCCGATGACTATAATCTTCAAATATTCAAGTGTAATGTCAATCGATATCTGACACCCTGAGTTTGTTCCCCGTCCTCCTATGTATCCTTTCCTCAAACACGCCTCTTTACTCTTGTTCTCAGTCTTCTGACTCCTTGCGTGCTAGAGGCACTCTCACCTTGTTAGGTGGAATTGCCTTAATATATATATATATATATATATATATATATATATATATATATATATATATATAGTCAAACCTAGAGAGAACAAACCTGCAAGGTTTCACCTAAGCGGATCGTCAGGAGCCAGCTTTCCCTGACGATCCGCTTAGGTGAAACCTTGGTAGGTTGTCTGGCTCTCTAGGTTTGACTAGGTCTGCTCTACTTTTGTATTGAGCACTTTTTTAGTTAGTTGATTACTCGTATCGGGTTTTTTTCTTTGGGCTTTGAACCTGTATGCTGTACGATTATTTATATAAATAAAAGGAGGCACGGTGGAGTAATGGATAGCGGCTCGGGTTGAGGAATCGGAGAGCCGAGTTCGAATTCCAGTTGAATCCATTACGTTCACTTACGTGCTAATACCCTTGGGAAGGGTGTGAATCCTCTTCTTTTCCCTCCAGCTGTGGTAAATAGTAGGAAAGACTGGGTTCTATAGCCTTGGATGGCAGCTGGTCTAGGAGAAGGACAACTCTGTTGGGGACCCTGTGGCACGTAGTGCACCAGGGCCCTGTATTTGGCCCTTCAAAAAGTGTGGATGGTCCTGCACGAAACCTTCACCACTATAATCAAATCTCATATGCTGTTGTCGGGCTGTCGGTTTCCTAGGAACTGATCTGCTTGACCCTCATACGTCGAATGTCGACGGGAGAGTCGAGAATATAACCAGTGTGATTGCAGTGTTATGAAGTAATTTAAAGGTTAGCCGCATGAAAAATGCCAAATTCAAATTTGTGCTGCGTTCGGTTTGAACATATGGCCTTGGAAAATACATTCATCTCTATCTCATGGCCAACTTGGCAAAAATAACTTTGACGATTGTTGACAGAGAAGATGACGTGTGAAGACTTCAGCAAGACATTCTCCCATAACTCTCACTCAAATTACCATTTTTTTAATACCATGACCCCTCAAAACATAAACATTAATTGGTTTGAATTCAGAATAGTCCTGTCCAGAGTAGTTGCTACTCAAAACTAGATTTGGTTGATTGAATTTGTTTAGCGGCATATCGACATCTCTATGTGTTATTAAATATATAAATATATTTTGAACGCAGTTGTATACCTTCAACTACATATAAAATGTATTGTTGGTTATTTTGCTATAAGTATTGTTGCTAATTTTTATTATAACTTATATTGTTGATAATTCTTATTATAACTTGTATTGTTGATAATTTTTCAATATAAAGTATATTTCTGGTATTACTATAAAAATGTATTTTTATACTTTCAAAGTGTTTTGTTTTTGTCTTTGTTTCGGAGGGTCACTATTTGCCTATAACTAGGACCATAACAGGTGATACCACCCCAGGTCAGGTTGGACCTGGAAATAACAGCAATTAAAAGGTGGTTCTGCGGGCCTCAAAACGTCCAATCGCCCGACTAAAGGTCTCGCTGCCGGATGTAGTTTATCGTCATACCCAGGACTCACAAAACTAGAAAGTTCAGTCGATGCTGGTGCTTAATATACATTTGATGAAAGCATAGATTATATTGTAAATACCATCACACTTCAGGACGTAGGCGGTCATATCTCCCCACACGTTCCTTTTTTGAATTCTCTATGAATTGCCATGGCTTCTTAGGCAACATAGTGGAGTAGTTTCTTGTTGCATCCGCCACGATTTTGAACCAGAGTAACTCTTTATCAAAACAAACTCCCTACCAAGGATAAAGAGAAAAGTATACACCATGATTTACTCCATATATGGCGGAGAAAAATCGTTTTATTTATTTCTAAGGGTCAGATATTGAAGCGATTTTATTTCTTCGATGATAAAAATTCCCACTAACCGCACATCCAATGTATAATAATATTTTTTAATTGCTACAGCTACTGACAACGTTGACAAAGATTAGGTTATTAAGAATTATAAGTTATACAAAAATCTACTAATATATACTGACAGATACTAGTCTGATCACTGTTCAACAATAGCTATTCTTCATCTCTGAATGATTTTGAACGGTTAGTATGGATCT
>CAHIKZ030001724.1:1497500-1550000 GCA_903632075.3 Acanthosepion pharaonis
TATATATATATATATATATATATATATATATATATATATATACTTAAAATAATTAGTATCAAGAAATAAAACCGAAAACTATTTTATGGATATACATATACTCGTGTACTCAGTAAATTAGTGTTTAAAACGTCTTCATATATATATATATATATATATATATATATATATATATATATATATATATATATATGTGTGTGTGTGTGTGTGTGTGTTGAAAAAAAAAAAAAATATATATATATATATATATATATATATATATCATAAATCAATAAATGTTCTATGGACTTATTTCATTGATCTTCTTACACCACAGAAGAAACGCACAGACTGGACATTAAAATTCTAAATGAAAATAAGCACCACGATAGAATCCAAACATTCCTCGATGCAGGCATAAAACTATACGCAAATTATCTTAAAAGTAAAAATAAAATGCATCCTTGATAATGACTAAAAGTGAGCTGAAAGCGACTGTACATTCAATAGATTGTCAGTAATTTAAATGAAACTTGTACAAAAGAGGGATTGCTGTCCAAATACAGAATTATATATATATATATATATATATATATATATATATATATATATATATATATATATATATATTATGTCGAGAAACCTATTACTTAAATGAGTGTTTTTTTGTTTTTTCAGTCTTGCCGACTTCGAAGTTTCGTGAGCTCATTTTAGTAATATTTTCATTCTTCAGGATTGTTAGCTTCTCTGCCTTTCAAAACGTAACCTCAGAAGAAACACCTATTTTGGCACCTAAAACTCTTACAATTTAATACTATATATATATATATATATATATATATATATATATATATATATATATATATATATATATATACTATATATATATATATATATATATATATATATATATATATATATATATTGAGCACCATTTTGTAAAATAAAACTATCTATAAGAACACCGGTTTATATATCTTACTGTTCTTTCTTTTTATATATATATATATATATATATATATATATATATATATATATATGGGAGAGAGAGAGTGAGAGTTTTAGGATTTCATTGAACTAGGCTTTGTGGATTTGCTCCACGTCTACACATGCGCACTAAATGCGAGTTAGTTTCAAAATTTTTCAAAGAATGTTTTTGAAATAATATGTTTTGATAGAATTTTTTAAAAGAATATTTTTGAAAGAATATTTTTTCTGTCCAGCCAAATTCAGCCGTTTTCTTTTTCTATCCATCACCTTTGTCCCTGACTATTCCAAATAGATAGATAGATAGATAGATAGATAGATAGATAGATAGATAGATAAAAACAGATTGAGATAGATAGATAAGAACAAATTGAGATAATTCCGCCATATCAACTCTCAACCTCCTTACGCTTATATATAGTATCATTATACAAACTCTCTTCATCCTTAAACCTATAGATAATACCATCATACAAACACTCTAGGCCCTTACGTCTGTATATAATACCTTCAGACAAAATGACTTATATCCTGACCCAGTGACTCCCCTGTTGGGTGTATAGGGCCACAACTTCATCATGCCAAGTGTTAGTTCATATAATATAAAATAACTTGTTTATATTACCGAGTAAGTTAAGTATATATTTGCATAAGTGATTTCTGTAGCGTGTAAATTGATTTTTGACCAGACTTAAAGAATATATTTTGTAAATAAATCTCTTCATCTACTTGCATTTTTGGCTTCTTATTTTTCTTCTTCCTAAATAGATTTTACAATAATTGCTGTTCGGACGGGAATTAAGAGAGTTCTTTTATTTTTTTTTATTTTTGTTTTTTTTAAATGGCATATCAACTCTTTATAGGTCACTTAATGCCGAAATTTAATTTTCTATGATGCATTCGTAATTTCTATTGCAAAAATGCATTGTTACTAATATTTTTGGTTATTTGCATGTATATATATATATATATATATATATAAAGCTCATTTTTGTAAAAAAAAAATATATTCCCATATATATATATATATATATATATATATATATCACATCATACTCACTCACTCCCTAATGAGCCAAATGATAACACACACCCACAGCAATACACACGCTTACACATATACTCACTTACTCCCTAAGAACCAAATAACACACACAAACACTTAACAGAGACACATCCCCTCTCCAGGACCAACAAAACTGTCAAACTGGTTAAGGGAATTCAGAGCAGCATAGATCCATCCATCTCTTTTAATTGCAATATTTTATGCTACAAATATTTAATAAGTTTGTTACTATACTCATAGTTGATAGGCCGCAATTTTCTTTTATAAAAGGCTTCCAGAAATTTAAGTACTTTGCTTATTATTATTTTGATGAAGTACTGATGTATTTTCGACTAATATCTGTCTAAACTGTGAATGTTCTTTTAATTGTTCTGATATTGAACTATGACCATCCAAGTGAAACGTAAGCCCTCTCGTCAACGTCGTTGTTGCAAAACCAACGCATGTATTAACTTTCTTATCAAAGATGCAATCTCCCAAAGGACATTTAAATTGATATACAATGTTGGTCTTGTGCAATATATCTAAATTCTTTAACCAAAACTGCTTGAATGAAAATATGCTGCCTATATATATATATATATATATATATATATATATATATATATATATATATATATAATGGACTCTCCCGTCGGTTTCGACGTATGAGGATCTGAGAGCTTATTGATTCAGTTATGAAATCTTGTGTGATAATCTTTTAAGACCCGCTAGTGATTTACAAAGGAGGCCACATATGGAGCAAGTGTGAGGATTGTGAGATGATATCACTGTTTGATTGGCTGACCTTTTTAGATCTTGCTCTCTTCTTGAAGATGATTCAGACAAGCAGATTCTGTATATATATATATATATATATATATATATATATATATATATATATATATATATATATATGTTTCACCCCCAAACAATATTAGTATTTTGAAAATATTAAAAACATATTCAGTTCAAATGTCATGTCACATTTAAGGGAGTAGGGACTCTAATTATTCTAAATCCAGGCATTTCGCCGTACGGGAATACGGTTGGATGTTGTGTTTTCTGGCAGCAATATTCTGTTTTTGACTTGATCTAAATCTTCGATAAAGCGTGAAAGGAATCAGGTATTTTATGGGACTGTGCATGAAACCGAACTTTTTTTCAGCAACTGTAGAGCGGGAAACAGGAAAATTTCATTGGGAATAAAGAAACAAAAAGAGTCTATTGAACTCTTATGTAATAACGATCCTGCCAATGAATGCTTGAACAACCTCACAATAGAAGGAGAAGAAACTTGAGCAAACAGAAATCTGGTATTACAGAAGGATTCTGAGAATACCATGGACTTAATATTTGAAGAACGAGAAGTTTTAGAGAAAATGTAAACTAAAAGGACATTTATAATCAGAAAGGGAAAGAAACGTTTGACATCTATCGGGTAAATAATGATGAAAGAGGGCTTAGATCATTTGACACTCACAGAACATATTGAAAGTGAGAGGTCAGACGAAAACAATTTTATAATTTTATTATTATTATATATTGTTATAATTTCATATATTTTGATACCTGTTTGGAGGATAAACTATTTCCTCATAGTTGAAATTCTAACAGCTGCTAATACACCGAGTGACCTAGAGGCGATGATGTGCGTTATGTTGAAGTTATATTTTGCAATACGGTTTAATTAAAAAACAAAACTGTAGATTATTATATGGATTAATATCATGTAATTTCTTTTAGGTTACTTGTTTTGTATTATTTTAAACAGATTGGTGGGTAGACGCTACAATTTCTTAACATGTGAGCATTGTAGGTAGTTTTTAATATAAAATATATTTCTGGTATTTTTACTATATTTTTATACTTTCATAATGTTTTGTTTTTGTTTGGGAGTTCACTACTTGCCCATAGCTGGGACCCTAACAGGTGCTACCACCCCAGGTCAAGGTGGACCCGAGAATAACAGCAATTAAGAGATGGTTTCACGTTCCTCAAATACTCCAATCTCCAGATCAGATGCCTTGCTGCCAGATGTAGTTTATCGTCATACCCAGGACTAGGGAAAGACTATTGAGACTGCAAAGTGTTTAAGTTCCTGACAGACGTAATTCGTTCGAGGTAGACATGCATAATTACTCAGATGTGTAATTTTGGAATCTCTTAACGTGACTTCTCTTAGTTCGACACAGTTCTGGAAGCAAGGCTGATAGAAAATCGGTGACGTACTTATTTCTTTTTAAAATCAAATGTATCAGCCATTGTGATCAATAGCCTTCGTCAACATCGAAGAACTGTAATTAAATACCCTGGTTCTTCGTGTTTATCTCCATATCAATCTATTTAATCCCCAAGGCTATATTTCCTTACTGGGAATGCGTTTCACTTAGAAAGAAAAACCTCTTAAAAGAGAAAGTCTACAAACAAGAAAGGTGGGCAACGGACACTTGGGCTTCGCACTGACAAAGAAACAATCATCGATGACGAAAAACAAAAGATTTTTTAGCTTTTGTGCACGAGCCACACCCTTGCGGACTTGCAAAGAAGACAGAAATGTCATTTTACGACAACGGAAGTTGACACTCCCTCAAGAATTCTGACGGCCAACAATAGTATGCACACTTTGCCTGTACCTATATAATGTAATACACTTTATATATATATATATATGTCTCACTTAAAAGCGATTCCTTTACACACCCTTCAGTGTAGATAATGCGTGTGTATGCATGATTTGTAAGCGTTACTCTGTGGTTTCTCTTGAGTGTAAAGGTCACTCACTTTACTGACTACATAAAACGAAGTTTCGAAATTTCTGGAGTGTTCTTGATGTCATAGTTTTCTTCCTTTGTCATTTGCTAAGCGGATGTGTGTACGTTTCTGCTCTTGTTTGTTATTTCAATTTATTTTCCTTTATTTTGTGGGGCGTTTTCATTTTCTTTCTGTCTTAGTGTCGTAGATATTTACTACACGTAGCTGAATACAACAGAAAATAAAATTAAAGGTAGAAAGATCGAGCTGCTCCAATTTTCTAAGTTACGTAGCTATTCACTGCTTTAAAAGACAATATTCAAAACACCAGCTACTAATACAACTAATAAATGCGAAATTACGCAAGACAAGGCAAGACATTTTTTTTTCATTTTAAAATATTTACCATGTTATTTTTGTACCGATGTCAAACGTAGAGAATTAAATTTTGCTTAATTGATATGTCTTTTACGGTGTATCAACGCTTTTGTATGTGATTTAAATCCAGAAAGTATTTTTAAATTATAAAGATTTTTTGAAATAATAATGATTTACTGATACAAGTCCTAATATTTAACCCGTAGCTGGGGAGAGGAGAGGTGGATTGATACCTAAATGAATTATAAATTTCGTAAATGAATACAACGAACTCGACTGAAATTGGAACTCGGCTCAACGATTTCCAATTCCGAGCCGTTATCCAAAACACCACCCACACAATCAAACTTACAGCACCTGGCATTCTCAAATGGTCACCTATCTTGGTACTGACATGGGTAGATGTTGCTTAACTTCGGTGATCGTATCGGAACTCGGCTCTCCCATTAACAATTCCGAGCCGTTATCCATTACACCACCAGCACATTCAAGCTTACAGCTGGCATTCCAAAGAGGTTACCCATCTAGGTACTGAACTGGATGGATGCTGCTTAACTTCGGTTATCTTATCGGAACTCGACTCTCCGATTAACAATTCTGTGCGATTATCCATTACACCAACCTCACATTCAAGCTTACAGCACCTGCTTATTCGCTACCAGTCAACCATCTAGGAATTGGATGCGCTCGGTGACCGTACGCGAACCAATGTTTCAAGGTGATATGGCCACATGCTTCTAGCAGATGGATTCAAGAAGCGAGAGCAAGAACTAAAACGTCAACCAATCTAACAATAATCTCATCTCACAATGCTCATTCTTGCTCCATATGTGGCCTCCTTATTAAATCACTAGCGGGTCTTAAATGCCACTTAAAATTATCGCACAAAATTTGATAACTGAATCAACTATGCTGTCAGATCCTCATACGTCGAAACCGACAGGAGAGTCCTATTATTATTATTATTATTATTATTATATATTTTTCTATTTAGTCAGCTATCCTTCTTTCATGCACATTTTATTAGATTTTTATACAAATTCTCATTCGATCTGATAATTTTTTTTGATGATAAATTATATAAAATGTTCTTTTAATCTGAGCGCTTTCGGCTATACATTTAGCCATTTTCAAGGATTAATTATTTTAACTGTTAAACTGTTTTTTCTTATTTAAGAGTTACAATATTTCATCCTTGAAAATGGCTAAATGTATAGCCGAAAGCGCTCAGATTAAAAGAACATTCGAACAGTTTTTATATAATTTATCATCAGAAAAGAAAAAAAAAAATTAAATCGCATGAGAAATTGTATAAAAAAACTAATTAAAAAGCAACTTTTCTGTCGTATTCAATGGAATATATATATATATATATATATATATATATATATATAAATCCTGATTTATATTTTAATTTTTTGTCACTTTTCGATATCTCTTTATTTATGTACTATTTCGTAATTTGTCTTGCTTTCTAATGTTTTTGTTTATCTAACATTTTATTATATATTTTTAAAAAAATCGTTTAATTTTTGTGGAATATCAAAATCACGTGATGTATATTATGTTTATATACCTATATTATATATGTTCCAAAGGTTGGCATAGTCGGGATGATAGTTGGGATAAGCTCCCACTGTCTATAAAATTAGTCCGTGCCATGCATCACAAATAGCCTCTGACAACTAGAGATTGTGCAAAGGCGGAATACCGGCGCCTCATAACCAGCTGATATAATTAGTGGCGTTTGACAGCCTAGGAAGGCAGTCCATGTAGGGGAAGAAAAACCCGGATTTTAAATCTCCGCTGCCTTATGGTTATATCCAAATATGGAAAAAGCTATGCAGACACAAAACCCGGAGTTGAACCCCAGAGGTGTTTGTCAACACCGATAACTTTGCGGCAATACCTGCTGTCAAGCCGTTCCCAAATGCAATGTCATGTATTTCTTTTGGATCTTGTCGGTACGTCCGAGACGGCGGAGGTCAGGTTGTCTAGAGAACCCACCACCTCTATATACCATTGCCTATGTCTGCACTCTGGAGAGGTCATACCAATGTCACCACCAAAAGACTGAATTTTGACTAAACAAGACGATACCTTTATGTCGCGAGACAAACAGATGCCTACTTTGTGTGTGTGTGCGCGGGCATGCTCACTCGAGCGTCTGTGTTTGATAGGCATTTGTATGTGATTCACTTTCATTACGTTTACTGTTGCTATACTTTCGATTTTAAAAACGCTAAAACGTTTATATTTATTTATCGCCAATCATCTAAAAGAATTAGTGAATCAGTATTGATATCAATATTCAATTAGATTAATCGAAAAATCTTTTTTTTATAACACACCAGCTTTTCCCTAGCTACGATAATTCTTAAAGAAAATCATTCTAAAACAGATACTGTATAAACACCGTAATAAAATTTTAATCAAATTTCATACATTTCTTAACACCTAAATAATATATATCCACAAATCATATTTTTAATTATAAATTCTCATTATTTTCTTTGGCTATACGCTCTTTACATTTCACACTATAACTTTCTTTCATCCATTCTTATTTTTTCTCTATCAAAACACCATATTTACATTGAATTTTATCAACATTCCTATGTATTAAATCTTATTGATTTATACAGGGTTATGATGTATTTTTGAACTTTATTAACTGTTCAAATTCTTCAAATTCTTCAAATTGGTCACAACATTTTATGTAGCAGGATTGGCATGTTAATAATTTTCCATAGATTATTTTTTGTTATGTTTTGATAATGCTCACGTAAATAATGCAAAAAGTTGGTGTTGGTTTGTTTTGTTTTACGGTATATCACCCTTAATGGGTTATTTAATGCCGACACGGTTTTTATTGTTGGTATTTTTTTCAAAAATATATAGCTAGTAATATTTCTTTCATCAAAAATCTATTTCTGATAATATATTTTTCCTTCAAAAATCTATTTCTGGTAATATGTTTTCCTTCAAAAACCTATTTCTGGTAATAATTTTTCTTCAAGAATGTATAGCGGTTAATATTTTTTTCAATAATAAATTGCTAGTAATATTTTTTTTTCAAAAATGTATTTCTGGCAATAATGTATTGCTGGTATTAATTTTTTCCTGAAAAATTTATTGCTCGTAATAATTTTTTTACAAAGAATTTCTGGAATTAAAACCTATTTTTACACTTTCATAATGTATTGACCCAAGTTTGAGGGTTAAATATTTGCCCAAAGCTGGAACCCTAACAGGTGCTACCACCCCGGGTCAGGGTGGACCTGGGAACACCATCAATTAAGAGGTGGTTCCACGGTCCTCAAAACCTCCTGATCGGAGGCCTTGTGGGTGGACGTAGTTTACCGTGTTACCCAGGACGCAGATGTAGTTTATCGTCATACCCAGGACGACGTCAGCAAGGAAATACAAATTTCAAAATGCAGCTTATTTTCACTCATCATCATCATAATACGATATATATATATATATATATATATATATATATATAATTACGTACCTCCAAAAATGCTCCCAGACTTTTTTTTATGATGAAAAAAGGCCCCAAGCATGATAAAAACAAAGTTTTATCGTTAAAATGATTATGTTATTATTAAGAGGAAAGTCAGAAGTATTTTTGATTATTTTATTAATTTATTAAATCCTTTCTTGGTAATTTTTTTTACATAAATTACGAATTTAAAATTACCTCATAGTTATATGGAATTAATACAAATAACATTTCTCACTTAAATGGTAGATGTTATGTTCAGCATTTCAATTTTGAAGTTTCGGAGACGATCGTTTCGTTTGTAATATATATATATATATATATATATATATATATATATATATATATATATATATATATATATATATATTCCACTTACGCATATCACTAAGTTCGGAGCATAATGATTTAAAACATTTATTGTGAATCATTTTTTTATACTCAGGCATCGTCCCCTTCTTTTTGAACACACTTAATTAACTTTTTAATCATATCGATCTAACATCCTGCTGTGGAAATTTCAGATCAATATTTGGGTTGTAACTACTTGTCAGGTTATAGACTTATTCTTTCAAATTAGTGCACACACACACACACACACACACACACACACACACACACATATATATATATATATATATATATATATATATATATATATATATATATATATATATATATATACACGCAATTAATGGAATTTTTTATCCGAGCAACCTGGTAAATGACAATAAATAAACAACATATGTTTAAAATGATCAATTATTTTAAAAAAGTACTAGTCAGATACAAAATTATCTCCCTTTAATTTTTACTCTCTTTTAAATGAAAATTTCATTGTTTAAAATAAAAGGCGTCATTAATTTGGCTCTTAACTGAGTATATCCATATAGTTTTAATAATTGATTTGATTTCTTTTATTAGAACAGATTCTATGAAAGCAGTGACCATTGTTAATATATATTTTTTAATATTTCAATATTTCGACTGACTTCGGTCAGTGTTCATTGCCTTGAGATTCTGGGATTACTTCAGATTTAAACATGATGATATTTTTTTTATTTCTGGACATGTTTTATTTTTAAATGTCGTGTGAATTTCACGTCAGATAGATTCTGAGAATTTAAATACACTTTAAATTGCGTGTTTCTAAATTATAAGTGGTTTGTGGATTACTGGCTGCTCTAAATTGAGTATGGAATAACTTCTAAAATTTGTCATCGTTTTTTTTTTAGTTAATTTGCCTAAGTATTATTGTCTCAACAACAACGAGTTGTCTTAATGTAATTTTTGTTTCTGTTTCCTGTTTTACCGTAGTTATATACTATATATATATATATATATATATAGAGAGAGAGAGAGAGAGAGAGAGATGGGTGAGAGGGAGATTCAGATGTATGCGTGTGTTTGTGTAGATGTAGACTTTGTTATTTTTCGTCTCAGAAAAAAGATCTGAAACCACTTTAAAAAGTAACTTAAAGCAGTTAAAAAAAAACTGAAACCCCTTAAAAAGTCTGAAACCCCTTAAAAAGTCTGAAACCCCTTAAAAAACTTAAAACCTCTTAAAAAATTGAAACCCTTTAAAAAATCTGAAAGCACTTAATGGACACGACATCTTGTTATATTCATAAATGGTTTATTGAAATAAAATTTGATTGCTTTGTTTTTTGTCTTTGTTATGTTTTTTTCATTTCTTTTCATATTTTTTTCTTTTTTAGGTAAGTACCTTTTCCTTATTGATCGCAGTTTTGGTAAGACAAATTTTACTTTCTCAGCATTACGCATTTCTTTAAATTCTTCAAATTCTTCAAATTCTTCGTATTGTTATTATTGTTACTATTATTTATTTGTTAATTTAAATATATAAGAAAATATACATCGCGTCTTTCGCAATCGTCTTGTTTTTTTTTCTTTTACTTCATTTAGATATGCGGTAATGTTCTTGATCTTATCTTTTTCTTGATGTTGTTGCTGTTGTTGTTGTACTTCTTCATCATCATTTTCTTCATTTTCTTCATCTTCCTCTTCTTCTTCATCTTCTTCTTCTTCAACTTCTTCATCTTTTTCTTTTTAATCATCTTCTTCGTCATCTTCTTCATCTTCTTTGTCTTCTTCATGATCTTCGTATTCATCTTCTTCTTTTTCGTTTTCTTCTTCATCATCTTGTTCGTCTTCATCCTCTTCTTCTTCTTCTTCTTCTTTGTCCTTTTCTTCATCTCCTTCTTCATCATCTCATTCTTTACCTTCTTCTTCATCTTCTTTTTCTTCTGCATCATCTTCTTTGTATTTTTCTTCATCTTCTTCGTCCTCTCCATCATTTTCTTCTTCATCATCTTATTCGTCATCCTCTTTTTCTTCTTCGTCCTCTTTTTCATCTTCTTCTTTTTCATCATCTTTTCCTTCATCTTTTTGTTGTTGTTATTATTATTATTATTATTATTATTATTATTCCTTCTTTCACACGGTTTTAAACACGGCTTTTTAACCGGCGATGTTGCATTATGGGTGATCTTCATCAAACCGTACGACCTAAAACAACTAGCACCTTTCTCAGAATATTTGCTGCTCGAAGCAACGCAGACTTCTCGGTATTTATCATTTCACCCACGGGAAACGAAAATGGCACAAGGCCGGTTTTATTGAGGGTTTCTCCGAGCCCGTAGGCTCGGCCAAAAAAAAATAGCCTTTGAAGCCGATTAGACGGGTTCAGGCCCTGTCTACCTCCCCGGACGAAACCTTGCCTTCGGCAAAGCCTCGTCGGAAGTCAGCTCAAGAACTTCTCCCACTTGCAACGCAGACTTCTCGAGCGATAGGATACTAGGCGTTATTATTATTATTATTATTATTATTATTATTATTATTATTATTCAACTTTTAAATTTATGAAAATATTTATCCAATCCCTTTATTCTTCTCTTTCCTTTCTTTTTCATAATTTAGATATTTTCGATTTTTGTTCTTCTTCTCATTATTATTATTACCGCTGACCTTCCAATGACCTCTTACGAAACAGCAGTGGGTGGAACAAGTTTACAAATGTGAAGATTCCTAGTCTGATATGCATACACATTTCAACCAATAACTGTCACAACGCTCATGGCAGAGATGTCGTAGTCGGTTCATAACAGCGAATATCATTTTCTCAGAAAATTGACTTCACCGAAATCGAACCTTCACTTCGTCGAATTGGAATAGTTCGCTCCATCGAAAAATCCAAACGTAAAATTAAGGGGAGATCATTTTTATATCTGACTGGTGCTTTTCTTAAATTATGTATCATTTAAAAATTGCGATCCTTAGTTTGATTGTTGCGTATTTACGATAATAAATGATTGACAGCAAGTCAGTTGTTTTGTTTAAGCTGATTATCTAATGTCGAAATCAATTAAAGCATAGGAAAAAATTTTTTCGGGCAACAAAAATAAAATATAAATAAAGAATGATTAAAATATAAATATTAAAATAGATAAAAAGTGTAATATAATTTAATGCAGAAGACATTTTTTTAAAAAAATTATCAATGCTTTTATTTTCGATAACATTTAACGGGGTCCGTTTTTCGTCATATTTTATTCGTTTTTAAATATTCTTAGAACAAAAGCAAAATATTAATCAACACTATTGCTTGAATGAAGAAAATGATGAAATTATGAAGAAAAGAAAGAATTCATTACCGTAAATAAACAACAAATGTTTTGCATGTTCCATAATTTTAGAAAAGTACTTTTCAGATACAAAAATTATCTCCCTTTAATTTTCTAACTCTTGATTTTTTTGTGAAATGAACGATTTAACGAAGTGAATATTCGATCTAATGACATTTGCAGTGATAATTGTCTTCCTAATTTTAACAGATAATTAGACTAAGAAACTAAAACGTGATTCCTCATCCATCTATATACTGCATGTTGTAACACATTCTGTCTTTTAACGCTCTATGCAGTTTATGCCACAGTAGTCTTTGTGTTGGCTCGTACTTGGTTTTACTAAAATCTTTTTTCTTGTGCGTTAACTGTGCAATTCAACCCACCAAAAACGAAGTACTTGATGCCGCTATATTCGTTTACATAGCATTGAACGCGATATGAGACGTTGAGGTTTGACACCAGCTATCATTTTTTATACATGTCATTTGTCATAATCTTTTAGTTCAAGAGTGTATATGGCTTTCTTATCATATCACCCCATGCAAGGCAATAGAGCCACTAAGACACAATTTGTTACTGAGTGCGAAAGAATAAGAAAAAAAAGAGGGAGACATTATTAAGGAGTGAGGACAGTAGAAGAGTAATCAGGAACAAAATAGATAACATTTAAATTTTTGAAGATCAAATTTGGCTGGAAAGCATTGCGGTGGGAGATAGTTCCACAAGCGAGAGGTGCGAGAAAAGGAACTGTTAGCATAGAAGTTACGGTTACATATCGACAATTCAACTGTGAATTAATGAGACCTTACTGCTAATCTAGTACTGCGTTTAAATTCATAAAGTCTAGCGAAGAGCTAATTCGAATATTTACTATGAAAGTATTTATAGAAAAGGCATTTACATTACAGTGGTAGGAAAGTGACTGAAGACCAATAATATTGCTGATTCTTGCTTAAGTGATGGATAATAAAATTATTATTGCAGTCGGCTAGCTAATGAAGTTCTTTCGATTCCTACACAATATCTCATTTTCGTGTCAGTTACCACAATTCTTGTGTCTTACCTTGTTTTTTGTTTTTGCGCTTGTACATGTGTGTGTGATAGATAGATAGATAGATAGATAGATAATGAACATAATTATTTAGATCGGTATATATGAATTCATTTAGATAGATAGATAGATAGATAGATAGATAGATAGGTGTGTGTGAAAGAGAATGAGTGACAAGGGTTTGCATCTATTTTCGACATTTATTATGAAAATTTAATTTTCTTCCCAAGAATCTGACAAAATTATTTCAAAGATTTCGTGTTTCCTGAGAAACAGGTATAATTCTTATTTTGTATTTTACTTCATATATATATATATATATATATATATATATATATATATATATGTGTGTGTGTGTGTGGTGGGGGAAGAAAGATGGTGAAATAATGTGTTGCAGCTCAGATTGAGTCAAGTTCATTGCATTCACTTACGTGCTAATACCTTTGTTAGCAGAACAGATTCAGTTCTATAGCCTTGTATGGCAACCGGTCTAGGAGAAGAAATACTCTTTAATTCAAAACAACGTGCTGAATTTTTTGGTCGCCGTCAGGTTGTGTTGCCAATGCCACGCCATTTCCACTGCGGCTGCATTGCATGTAATGTCCCTACGACTATAATCAATTACGGAACCCATGATCCATCGTGATATATATATATATATATATATATATATATATATATATATTATTATTTTTGATATAGAAAGTAGTTTACCAGTTTACTCATACAAATATATCTGTTTCGTTTCGGTAAGATTTTAATTGCACTCGACTGTTGAGAATCATAATTGTTAACAAATTTTGGTTCTCACCAGTCGAGGTGCAATTGAAATGCACCGAAACGAAGTTGTATGTTTGTAGTGAGTAAACTATTTTTTTCTACGTGAAAAAATTAAAATAAATAATTATCGCTTTACTATCAGTATCGAACTCTCTTTTGGATTAATGCTGTGAACGTTAGAATTTATATATTATTTTCGTTCTCATTGCATCGGATATATATATATATATATATATATATATATATATATATATAGAGAGAGAGAGAGAGAGACAGATAGATAGATAGACTGACTTCTAAAGAAACAATGGATTTTTTAAAATTTTTATTAATTAATAATTAAATTTTTATTAATTAATAATTTAATTTTTTATCAATTATTTAATTTTTTATTAATTAATTTTTATCACTTGAAACGTTAGTTTTAATGTTTACCCATATTTGAGTAGACGTTCCGTTTATTTTACACATTGTGTTTATTTTCGTCCTCCGATATGAGCATTCGAAAAATATGCTGCCGGAGGTTAAGCAATGTCGAGCCTGTCTGTAAATGGGTGACAGCTTGGGAATAACAGCTTTCAGTAGGTTTGGATGTGCGGATGGTGTAATGTATAACGGTTCGCAGTGGGAAATCGGAGAGCATAGTTCCAATTCCAGTCGGGTAACTTATATTAACTTATGATCAAATATCCTTGAGAAAGATCTGAATCCACCCCTTCTCATCTTCATAACTATTGGTGAATTATTGTAACTTGTATCAGTGAATTATTATCTCCCAAAAGATCTTACAATTTAAAAATATTTTCTGACCCTAAATAACACACAAATGGTTGATAACCCGTAAAAAACAAATCAATTTTCCTTTCTGTTCATATCTTATTTCATCACAATGGGAGATATTTAATGACCAAAATAATAAAAACATGAACAAAAATAAACTAAATGAAATCGGTAAGACTATATACACAAATATATATTTAAAATAAAATTTAAAAAATAATTTAAATTTAAAGCGTCAGCACCTTCTCTCCTTATCATCCATATGTAATCACATCAACATAAACATCACTTCAGGTCGATGTAGTTCAATTGGACGGATCGCCTCACAGGAAAAAAAATCACGTTGTCATATATCATAGAGACATATTAATATATGTATTAATATCATTGAATAGATAGATAGAAAGACAGATAGATAGATAGATAGATAGATAGATAGATAGATAGATAATGTATGTATTAATAGCATAGCATAGATAGATAGATAGATAGATAGATAGATAGATAGATAATGTATGTATTAATACCATAGATAGATAGATAGATAGATAGATAGATAGATAGATAGATAGATAGATAATGTATGTATTAATAGCATAGATAGATAGATAGATAGATAGATAGATAGATAGATAGATAATGTATGAATTAATAGCATAGCATAGATAGATAGATAGATAGATAGATAGATAGATAGATAGATAGATAGATAATGAATAGAATCAAGTAAATGGGTATATATGAATTAAGACAGGTAGGTAGGAAGATATATAGTGAACAGAATTATGGACTAGTGTGAGTGAGAATCATTGAGAAGACTTTAAAATGAACCAGAAACCCCATCATAAACGGAAAGAAAGCTTATAAACCTTTACTTCTGTTCAAAAGTCCAGGGAAGATGAACCGGACGATAGACGAACGTATTCACTGCTAAAAAGGATTATTTTTTATACTTTTATTTTTATTTTTTTATCTGAATTAAGATAGATAGATAGATAGATAGATAGATAGATAGATAGATAATGAACATAATTATTCAGATCGGTATATATGAAATCATTAAGATAGATAGATAGATAGATAGATAGATAGATAGATAGATAGATTCCAACATGCTATCACAAACCGAAACTAAAGTGAATATTTGAAAGCATGCATATTTGCCTGCTCGAGAGATTGTCAATACAAAATCTTGAATAAAACATGACAAACTTTCTGACTGAATCCCCAAAGGAGTTAAACGACAACAAAAACGATAGACAAAGCAAAAGTTCATAGATTTGGTAATGGCGTCGTCAAACAATCATTAAAACGACTTCTCTCTCCCATTGCCCTTTTTCTTTTTTCTTTTTTCCTCTTATGATACAAAAGCTTTGGTCGGGAAATATTCAAGAAAATCTTTGATAATTCAATATCGGCCTTGTTGGGACTATCAACCCATAAATAAGCAAGCCTTCATCCTTCTGTGTAAGAGTGAAACTTTAAATCCTGAGCTGCACCCACACACACAGTATGTTGTCTTGTCATTGTTTTGTTTTGTTTTTCGGCATATCAAACGCAATGGGTTATTTAATGTCGACAATTTTTGTTGCAGTAATTTTTTTTCCAAAATGTATTGTTGGTAATAATTTTCCTTCAAAAATCTATTTCTACATTTTTCGAAAATGTATAGCTGGTAATTTATATATATATATATATATATATATATATATATATATATATATATATATATATATATATAATTGAAGTCAACACTTAGAGGCGACAGGCTAGATGCAATCGTCAGGTAGTTTGACGATTGCATCTAGCATGAAACAGCCTGCCGCGCTTAAGTGTTGACTTCAATGTTCACTTTTTATATTTACACACGCTCTATCTCTGATATTGAGCACTTTCTCCCATAAATATAGCACACCTTAAAAGTATATATATATATATATATATATATATATATATATATATATATATATATATTAATGAATTGTTGGTAATATTTTTTTAAATATATTGTTGGTAATTTTTTTTCTTCAAAAAATTTTCGCTGGTAATTTTTTTTTACAAGCTATTAAAACCTATTTTTACATTTTCATAGTGTTTTGACCTCAGTTTGGAGGGGGTTAACTATTTGCCCATAGCTGAGACCCTAACAGGTGCTGCCACCCCGGGTCAAGGTGGGCTTGGGAACACCAGCAATTAAGAGATGGTTCCACGCTCGTCAAAACCTCCTGATCAGAGGCCTTGCTCTTGGACATAGTCTATCGTCCTACCCAGGACGGTTTGTCCTGCGTTGTGTTGGGTGGGTGGGTGTGTGTGTGTGTGTGTGTGTGTGTGTGTGTGTGTGTGTGTGTGTGTGTGTGTGTGTGTGTGTGTGTGCGTATTTATGTATGTATTTAATATTACTGTAGACGGTAGATTTAGTGAGTACACTTGTCTGAATAGACATTCCTACTTTTTAAATAGGGTAATTGTCTTCATTAAACAAGATGATGAATGAGGTGTGGTTCCATATGTTTAAGATTGGGAGGATACGATGACTAATTGCTCAACTATGGCAGACATTTTCGTCATTCGCCGTTGAGCCATAGAACTACAATAATAAAAATTCCCCGTAGCCCCGCAGTTAATATGTAGGTGAACTTATATTTCTCTACTTAATATTCCCCAATCCTCATACTTTGAACAGAACCCTTGTTCATTAACTCATATTTCCATGACAGACAAAACAAATTGAAAATAAAGTATCAGACGACGATTTAGTATACTCCTAAAATCCTCGATAACCATTGATAACAAACCATTACAGGTATGAAATTCTACCTGCTCCGATTACGAAGTAAGCGATTATCATATCTAATGCGTTTCCCTGATCGATTTTGAATATCGATTTTTTACCAGCCATGATAGAGAAACTGAAATGCTGCCCTCAATGCTTGCAGTTTCGTAGTCTTTCCACTGAACAGCCACCAAATGGATGACTTATCACCTTATCAGTACAGAATAACGATCGTTCGCCCGTGTCTTCTCCAGCCAAAGAGGGTCGTCAGGCCAACAAGATCTCAGAGACGATGATCGGTGCTTGTGTGAGGAAGTCAGGTTCGTTCTATTAACGTAAACCAGAACAACTGTTTCTTAGCAACCAAACTGTGTGGCGGATCTGTTACTAAACAGTAAACAAGAAATAAATATATATATATATATATTTCTTTTTAATAATAATTATATTGTCGCTTGCTTCGTAGCGTAATAAGAAAAATCGGCTTTGCGCCTATATTTCCACAAACAAAATGGAGACGCGCATGCGCACTGACGCGCATGCGCACATACACGTACGACTACGGTTGCTCAATTAATCATCTTATATATGATAAAAAAAAAAACATCGATCTCGGGTATTCTAGTTAATGTATCGTCTACCAATCATCATATATTTGTTTCGAATGCTATCACTGCAGACTTCCATTTTACCAGGTAAATGTTTGGAAAATGTTCGAAAGGAATAGACGCGAGAAACGTGAAACATCAATTAGAGCAAGTTCAGCGGTATAGCGTTAATATATTGAAATTCATTCTGAGAGTTTAATTTCTGAAGTCGCCTTTTCCCCCCACAAATGATGTTTATTCAGTCGTAAAATTAAAGTTATCTATTTCAATTCGGTCCAGTGCAGAATATTGGTTCACGGTAAGTTCATTCCAAATAAATAATGATAAAAGCATTCCACACACACACATATATATATATATATATATATATATATATATATATATATATATATATATATATATATATATATATATAGTGTATTGGGGCAGCAGAACATTATTTTAACATATATTTTTATATTTTTAAATATAAGACAATAAAGGTCTATGATGTTTGATCATGAGCCGTTTTAAACATCATATGGTTGCTTTAATTTCGGTTGAAAATAATGACAAAACAACTCCAAAATTTGGATATTTTTTATTATGCTGTTCCTTGATCTAACCTTTCGACTAACATGAGCCATCTTCAGAGTGGTTATATGGACATTTAAACAAAGATATTCACCATCAAAGATGATATTCTGTTATTGCTATGCGACGATAACGGTCGCAGAATAACAGACTCAGGTCGAAAATTCATGATGTAGTTCTATGACGTCTTACCACGAGAGAACCAATATATATATATATATATATATATATATATAATGATTTTACCCCGATTAAGGTGGCAACGCCATTAAGCAACACGGAGTTATTGAATATGTAAGAATAAGAAAAAAAAAAGCATTATTAAGGAGCGAAATCAATAAAAGAAACGGAATCAAGAAGACAGTAGATAACGATTGATATTACATTCAAAATATTTAAGGCGAAAGTTGGCTGGGAAACAAGAAGGCGGGAAACACTTCCACAAGAAGTGCGAGAAAAGAAACTGATAGCGTAAAACTTAAGATTGCATCTTGCAAATTCAACACCATATTGATGAGACCCTATTGCCAATTAACTTAATTAATAATTAACTTTATTATTATTATTATTATTATTATTATTATTTATATATCAACAAGAAATAGATTTATAATCCGCATTTCATTTATTTTTAAAACCAGTGCTCAATACACAGTAGAGCATAATGCTATAATATTATTATTTAAAAATATGTATTCATCGTGACACAGAAATTACCATGTTTCGAAACTAAAAGCTAAACTTTAAATCAAACTTAAAATTAAAGTGAATGTTTCATTCTCAAGCGATGTCGAATAACTTTCGAAAAAATGATTTACTTTTTTTAAAAGGTAAATAGCTTAAAAAAGTAATTTTGTTTTTGAAAGTTATTCAACATTGCTTGAGAATGGAACAAAAACTTGAATTTTTAGTTTAATTTAAAGTTTACTTTTTAATTCCGTAACATGGTAATTTCTGTGTTGCGATGAATACATATTTTTCGATAACACCACACACACACACACACACACACACACACATATATATATATATATATATATATATATATATATATATATATATATTCGATATATATATATATATATAGATATATATATATTTTCGATAATATATATATTCGGTATTATATTTTTTTTTCGATAATATATATATATATATATATATATATATATATATAGCTCGCTAGATAGATAGATCTTTAAAATATTCCTTAAGCTTGCCCAACATTATAGATAGATTTATAGATACAATAAGCTGCTACATAGCAATCATGACAACACTGTATGGTGGTTGTCTAGATTGCTCTTCACACCCTGTTTCACTAGTCCTATAGTGATCTCTATATATGTGGTATATGTCAAAACATACCTGGCTTAATCTCTAGAAAGGAGAATCTCTGGGAATTTCATCATGCCATCTATAGGCCCCAAGTGGAATCTACAACAGATCCCATTCACAAAATGTCAGTATAGTACCCTGCGAAATTATGCACTTGTTCTTTAAGAGTTACTCTAAGTTTTCGGATCCCTGACTACCAGGCGTAAAACGCCAGCCTAGAGGGGGGAGTTTAACTCCAGCAACCTTGATGAAGAGACAAGTAATGTACATTTAGGAGGAATTTACAAGCACACTATCCGATGAATCATATCAGTAGAAATTCTCCTTCGGTCGGAAGCATGATGCTAAAGAAGGAGCCCATGCACTGAAATGCGCTCGATTGTGAGGACAAAATAACCCACAAGAAGAAATAGGCGGATTGCAAGTGCTGCTCAGAGATGGGATGATACACACACACACACACACACACTCTCCTTCTATTTCTCTCTCTAAATATATACAGTGTAAACCGGATATAAGAGACCCGGATATAAGAGAAAACTGGATATAAGAGAGATTTTCTCTGGTCCCAAATTAGAGCCTGTGTTAATTTATATAAAATAGACCAAACCCGGATATAAGAGAAACCCGGATATAAGAGACTTCTTCTCCGGTCCCGACAACTCTCTTATATCCGGGTTGCACTGATATATATATATATATATATATATATATATATATATAGAGAGAGAGAGAGAGATGTTGATGATGATGATGATGATGATGATAATGCGTCTCTGCATTCTTAGTGTCTACTACATAAACCAATTGTGTTAGGTGGCCCCACAGATAAAATTCAAGGGACTCGGTTCGTGCAGGCCATGGAACCGGCTCTCTCCTACCTATCCATCTTTCCAGGTGGATGTCAGCCAAAGCATAGCGAACAAAATGGTTAAAATGAGCTGGAGCTCCATCATGCATGAACCACAGGCGTCATCGTATTGGCAAGGGTACATCCTCTGGCAGGTCTGGAAGTGTGTTCGAAATAAAGTCCCTGTAGATAGCTTTTGTAAGTCGTGCTGGAAGAACCTACAAGACAGTCAACGACAATTCCAGACCACACATTAATCGTCAACTGATGTTGGTATCTAGTCTGCATTGTATCAAAGCGATTCCGATCCGTCCGCAAAAGTTGGTTTGCAAATATGTTATTCCATCTCTTCTAAATGTTTCCGCATCCGCAAACAAGACTGAAGAATCAAACAATGGATTGACAGTTTGTGCACTAAACCATCGGCAAAATTAATTCCGTGGTGAGTAATCAGAGGACCAATGACCCTGCACATGTTGCAAATGATACGGATTCGAGAGCTGCCCTTGAAGTATCCTCCATGCGTTTCTATGAGATGTACGACGTGCTAGGGCCACTTGACGTGTGCTGATACCTGGATCATCTCCGACAGCCTGTAGAATATGTTTTTCGGGGTCAGGCGTAATATTGGACCTCGGTCTTCTTCGATCCATAGTTTGTGGTACCACAGATCCTGTCTCAGCAACGCAAAGATAAACAGCAGCAAAATTTGGATGACTCGCCTGCCTTCTGTCTGGAAACGCAATCAGATACAGCCGTGCACCCTCGCATCCATTACCATTCGCGCGGCCGTGTGCAAAAATCATATCTGCCTGTTCACAATATGAATATCCTACCATTGTTCAACAGAACACTTCTCAGTTAATTCACTACTACACACGTTAAAATTTGAAGACAGACTAGCCACAAATTCACACGAATGACAAATGTAACCTAGTCTACATGACAAAACTGCGCCATCTACCGTAAACGTTAACCTTTTTAAAAAGTAAATGAAACTGCCAAATACATACGATTTGTCCCTTAATCAGCCAATGTATGACTGATAATAGCATACATTCCGGTAACAATGTTAAATTTTATTTCGGTTCCACTGAAAATATTTGAAAATTTCGATACTATCATCATCGAATGACTTTAGGCAAGTAAGATACATGTATAGCACGCCTCTCTCGAAGGATCTTTGGTCATTGAAATATGGTAGTAATACACCCATAATTACGTGGGATATTGTAGCAAAAAACAAATCTACAATGGGAAAGGTGATAAATGTAATTTATGCCTTATAGAAAATTAGTTATCTTAAAACACTTAACTCTAAATTATCAAACAAGAGAAATGAATTGATGGTCACATGTCGAACATGCAATTTTAATTTTTTGCATTTTTTATGTCCGTTTATTTTAAGGCAAGAGTTAAAAAATAAAATTAATCCCCGTTTATTCTAAATATAATATAAAATATAATTTTTAATTAATATATATATATATATATATATATATATGAATATATTAATAAATATAGATATTATTCCTCACCGGTAGCACGATACAGAGCTTCAAGCACAACAGAATATTCCGGTGCTGGGTAGGGACTGACCGTTACATAATTTAAATTTTAATAGAAAATATCTGGTTAACGCAAGGCTGGCGTGCTGCATATACGGAGATTATATTAAATACACACACAGACAGACACGCACACACATACACACATATATATATATATATATCATTTTAAAAAACCGAGAATTAAAGGTTTTATTTTATATTATATAAACGGGGATTAATTGTAATAAACGGGGATTAATTGTATTTATTTTTATTACTGCATTAAAATAAACGGGCCTAAAAAATAAAAAAATAAAAATTATAAATGCTCGTCATATACATATATATATATATGTGTGTGTGTGTGTGTGTGTGTGTGTGTGTGTGTGTGTGTGTGTGTGTGTGTGTTGTATACCTTACGCAAATTTACTGTGGATTAGATCAGAGTCGTATCTTATATGTGAAAATTGTGGACATTCTCGATACGCATAGCAACGCATTTGATGAATTTGTTGTAAAATGTTTCTTTTGTGTTCATATAATCTCTTGAACGACCAATTTACTCGATTATCTATACACACACACACACTTACACACATATATGCGTGTGAGAAAGTGTGAGTGTAGTGTGTGTATGCATATATATATCTATATATATATATATATATTTGTGTTTCTGTGTGTGCATACATATATATGTGTGTTTGTGCTCATATATATGTGTATGCATATACACACATATATATATCAGAGGTGACAGGCTGTTTCATATATATATATATATATATATATTTTATATATATATATATATATATATATATATATATATATATATCTGTGTGTGTGTGTGTATGTGTGTGTGTGTGCTTCATTGCAGTTATTGAGCTGACTTTTTTCACTGATATTGACTGAGGTGATGAAACTGAATCAATTGCATGGTCAACTGCTAGGAATGTTGGTTCACTCTGTCGTACCAGACATTTTTTTTTCTCGTCAGAATCCATCTTGCACATTTATCTACCATTCTTCTTTGCTTTAAATATTGCTGCCATATCTAGTCTGATGTTCCTACTATACATCTCGAGATTCTCGACAAAATTCAAAGAAGCATGGTTTCCCTCCGTCTTTTACTCCTCAGTCCCTTGACAGCAGGAATTTAAACATGCTACTAGACTGGAAACTAGATGTCACGGTTTTCCTCTTGGATTAACTACATGATACCGTCTGGCGGTTTGTAGAAGCCTTTCTGCGGAATCTCTATTCTAATGTTTTCTTTTCTCGCACTTCTCACCTGTCGATCTCCTTTCCGATTTCTTACTTCCCTCCAGGCAACAATCTTGAAAAATTTAAGTTCAACGTCAATGGCTGTCTTCTGTCTTTCTGAAACCTGTACTTTTATTCCCTTTACGTAATTAGTCCCCAATAAATTTTTTTTTCTTTCACTCCCTATAAGCACCTAACTTCCTCGTTGAAATTATCGCCTTATTTTGAAAAGGTTATATATATATATATATATATATATATATATATATATATATATATATATATATATATATATATATATGTGTGTGTGTGTGTGTGTGTGTGTGTGTGTGTAAATATATATAACTTTATCGTTTGAATACATATATATATATATATATAGATAGATAGATAGATAGATAGATAGATAGATAGATAGATAGATAGATAGATAGGTGAAAGAATATTCAAAAGATAAAAACACAATAATAATAACATTGATAAGATGATAATAAATTTATTGTATGTTAGTAGGCCTAGTGAAAAAGTAGAAATATGATGAGAAAAAATATTTAAAATTGGAATTTTCGGACACGCCCGTGTCCTTTATCCACAAGACGATAAATAAAAATGACTTTTCCGGGAAAATATTTCGTTCTTTTTTGCCTGCATGTGTTACATTACCGTAATAAATCTGATAGTTTTGGGCTTGCTGCTTGCTACGATTATGGCCGTGGCGTGTTTAAATATCTATTTATCTATCTATCTATATCTATATATCGATATTTCATATATATATATATATATATATATATATATATATATATATATATATATATTCATCATTCATTATACGATAGGCATTTTCAGTATTTAGTTTATAATTAGACATTGCACATTAATAAAACGTTTTTTTCTTTTTTTGTATATAGGCCTGCGTATGGTCTATTCATATAAAGGAAAAAAAAAAGAATAGGATGTGTATTTTTATATATTTGCAGAAAACGCATATCTCTTTATCGCTTGAAATTTGTAGAAAACGAAAAAGAGAAAAAAAAAATGAAAGAGCGAATGATGATTTATATAACAAGAAGAGAAAATATATTTTCGTGTAAAAACAACACTTTTTGGTGTAATTTTAGAGCATGTGTTTCTATCTTTCTCTCCGCTTCTCTCTCCCTCTCACTCTCGCAGACTCACTCTCTCGGTCTGCCTGTCTATCGATCTCCTTTCTCTCGTATTCTTCTCTCTCGAACTATTTATACTTAAAATGGAAGGAGGAGTGAGGAAAAACGAGGAGGGGGAAAAACGAGTTAGTGTTTGGGCTCCAGCTTGCTCGCTTCACGTTCAGGACACCTGTGCGCAGGTCCTTCCCGCCATTTCAAGGTTGTAGCGTGTAGTAAATTCAAAATGGCGCAGGGCCTGTTATAAAGAATAAGATGAACGAAAATCATGTCGGCGGCAGAGCCGGCATCAGCACGAACATGGCAGCAGCAGTAGTAGTAGTGTTAGCAGCAGTAATCCAGGCAGTAGTCGTCGCAGTGACGTTGCCTTTAGCAAGAGAGGAAAAAGGTACAACCAGTTGTAGACCGATGCAGACGTCAACGCATTTAAAATCGAAAATATTAATTTTATAACAATGGAATCATTAGAGTTATTATCACGATTACTTTTATTACAAAAGACATCCTTAATCATTACCATTAATTATATTCTCAGTGATATTAATAACTATGAGTTTTTATTGTTGAAATTATTTAAATTCTAATCAATATAATTCCGTACCTTCCTTCCTGCTTCAGATGTTATGCTTTCAGGAAAATATTCTGCCTGCTCGCAATGAAAGTACATTAAGCTATCAGACTAAGACAGTTCTTGGGCACTAAAGCTTAATTAAGCGGTTCTTGCCTTGATTCGAACCTTCGACCTAGCTAGTGGGCACAAAGGCAGTGTAGCCATTATGCAAGCATCCTGCCGCCTGATAATTCGCTGCATTTAACTTCGAATTAAGATATTTATTAGTCTTTTATTGATTGTAATTATTTAAATTAATCACTGAAATAATTTTTTTAATCTTACATTTAGTTTTAAATGAGATTAATACACCAATAGTATTATCTCACACAATATATCCCTTTGCGTGTGTCTATGTGTATGTTTGTCTGTGTGAAGAAGTTTCTATTAAATCCAGCAGACAAGGTCTGTCGGCTTAAAACTTTTTATGTATTTTTCCAATTTTCGAATAAATTGTCGCACACTCGGATCAATACACAAGAAAACTGTAATTATAAAAAAAGCAATAAAAAATCAGAATCCAATTTGCACATTTATAAATCTACCATTGGTCTGTGTATTAAACACTGATGCCATATCCACATTGGTGCTCCTACTGTGTATCTCGAGGTTCTTGACAAAATCCTGAAAAGGATCTGCAATACAAGAGGTCCCGATCTGGCATCTCGTCTCCAGTCGCAGACATGATTGTTGCTTCCCTCTGCCTTTTCTATAAATAGTTTTATATTAACTGCTCGGACGTGTTTTTTTTTTTTTCTTTCTGGTGTCACGACTAGAAGAATTTAAGCGTGCTGCTAGTTTGGCAATTAGGTCTCACCGTTTTGTTGTTCAACTACCTACATTCAACCGTCATTTCTATTTTAAGAGTTTTTTTTTCTCGCACAGCCAACCCGTGGGACTCACTTCCGATTTCTTGCTTCCCTGATAACTAGAATTCTCAAAAATTTCATTGCAACTTCAAACGCCATTTTCTGTCTTCTTGAAGCTTGTTCATATTTTGTCCTTTCTTCAATGATCTCAATGTTTAATCTTCTCATTCACTTTCACTTTCACTTTCAGTCACTGTAACAACCCTGCGTTGTAGTGGCACTGTCGCCTTGACTGGGGTGAAAATCTTGAAATAAGTAAAAATAAACACACGGTCCTGGACGGTTGTATTTGATAAAAAAAAGTTTAAATGAAAACTTGCCACGTCTCGTATACAGGAGTTTGTCGTTGCTTTGAAATGTTTCATGCAACAAAAACAGACTATCATTATTGTTTTGTCCGTGTATTGTTTGATATATTGAAATGTAATTGTCATCTTGATAATGGCTTACGTGAGCCGAAAGCTTAGATGGGATTAAAATATGTATCAATATGGTGCTTTCCTATCCTTTCGTCTTTCAAAGATAATGTTATTAAACTTATCAGACAATATGAAAGGAACTTACTTAAAATAAATAGACAAAACTTGTCTATATTATTCAATGAAACAGGCCTCAATATATATATATATATATACACACACATATATATATATATATATACATATATATATATATATACATATACATATACATATATATATATGCATATATATACACACACACAACACACACATATATATATATATATATATATATATATATATATATATATATATATAATACTAATAGTAATACTCGGTTGGTAAAAACCTCTGATAACACAACTTTCAAGTATATCAAAATAAATCGCTACCGGAAAAAAATTGGAAAACAAAGGAAAGAACTAAAATTATAATTATAATAAAACGGGGATTTTAATTAAAGTTCTGTCCTGTTATTTTTTATATATATATATATATATATATATATATATATATATATATATATATATATATATATCAATAGTATTACTCGGTTGGAAAAACCCACGGATAAACCATTTGTAGACATGGCAAAACAAATCGGTACCCAAGAAAAAAATTAGAATAAAAAAAGAAAGAACTAAAAACATCCGAACAGGACGAAATAAATCGTCCAGTGGCTTGAGGCTTTAGTCCAAAGAAAAGAAAAAAACAAGCGAGTAAAAAAAAACGTAGAGTAGGGATAAATAAAATAAATCATAAAGAGTCAAGAACAACCTACCTAGGTTTCGTCCAAACGGATCTTCAGGGTAATATAATTAGTATATATCGCACCTTTTCTGTTAAACAGAACTATTAAGTATATATTAATAAATATACATATTATCCCTCACCGATAGCACGACTCGGAGTTTCATGCACAACGCAATCTTCATTTGCTGGGTATAGAATGACCGTTACGTAATTTAAATTTTAATAAAAATATCTGGGTGTAGCAATGTTGGCACAGTTAAAGCTCGAATGTACATGAAACATGACTGACCAACGAAAATCAAACCATAAAAAATACCAGAATTTATTTCTTCTTTTTCTCCATTTCTTATGCTCTGATGAAGTTTTAATAAAAGTGAAACATGTTAGATTTATAAAAGCTTCCTATATTTTATCCTAAAACACAGACACACGCATACACACACACACACACACACATATATATATGTGTATGTATGTTTATGTATGTGTGTGTGATGCATGATAAATCAAACCCTATACCATACATGTAGAAAAGCAAATACCTCTATATCAGCAAAAACACACACAAAGCAAGCAGCAAATATCTGTGTAAAATCTGGCATTCACAAAAAAACAGCCAGCAAACTATTGTGCAATTCCATAAATACCTTAATTACTTTTTCCTGGTGTTACTTCACTTCCGGGACTCCTAGGTGCAAAGGTAAGCTCTATGCGTGAACTGATTCCCATGGTAGTATGAGAGGGATTTGAAGATGCAGGGTAATAGGCCGGCAAATACGATACACACACACACACACACACATATATATATATATATATATATATATATATATATATATATATATATATATATATTCTCTTGAATTCGGCGTATGAGGGTCAAACAGATCAGTTCCTAGATACCGCCAGCTGAGACACCAGCACTTATGATTTGATTATAGTAGTGAAGGCTTTGTGCAGAATCAACCACACTTTTTGAAGGGCCGAATACAGAGACGTGCTGCACTACGTGCCACAAGGTCCCCAAACGACCCTCTGCAGGTTTTGAATTCAGAGTTGTCCTTCTCCTAGACCAGTTGCCATCCAAGGCTATAGAACCCAGTCTGTCCTTCTACTTTACCCATAGCTGGAGGGAGAAGATGAGGATTCATACTTTTCCCAAGGGTATTAGCACGTAAGTGAATGTAATGGATTCGATTGGAATTCGAACTCGGCTATATATATATATATATATATATATATATATATATATATATATATATATTTAGTGTGTGTGTGTGTGTACGTGCGCGCGCTTGTAAACCTTGTTAAACAGCTCACAAGTATTAACCTGATCTTAGTTGTTTTGGGAAGGAACTGTTTAATCCTTAGGAGAGTGCGCAGATACTTTTTCCTCCTATTTTTTCTACAGATAACTATATGTTTTGGCTGCATGTATCATCTATCAATCTAGAAGCGTTCGTTGTTTAATTCAAGCAACTCGGCTGAAAGACTGTTGAAGTATCATAATAATTTATTTTATTCTATTTAGCAATGTGGTTTCACCCATATATGTAGCGTATGTCAAGGGAACCCCATTGATACACATAACTGAATGAAAGCTAGTTACGTGACTTAATTGCACGTCAGGAAATATGCCCTTTTCTCAGCCGACCGCATAGTGCGGTCCGTTTCAACTCTTTCTCGACTCACTAGTCACCCGCGTCTCATCTCGAAGCAAGCTTTTTTTGTTCGATAATCGATAGTTTCGTTCAGTTACCTTTACTTACCAGGAAAACTTATTAATATTTTTCTTTTAACCCATGCTTCACCAGGACAGCCATATTTAATTTCATTTTAACTTTATTTCTTATTCTAATTCTACTAAAGATTTTAAACTTCGCTGGGTCCTCATGCAAAATTCGACATTAAATTGTCCAACAATTGTTTGCCCCAATGCCTAAAATCTTTTTTTTTTTTACTTACAACATTAGTCTTCTTTAGTTGTTTGTCACTATATACTGGGTGTAACAGGAACATTGTCCACAATCTTGTAACAGCATAATTTTCCAACCCACAAATGTTTAATATTTAAAAAAACAAAACAAAAAAAATACTCAACGGAGTTTCTTTCTTCAAGGATTTCAGATAGGACGTTTAGCCATCTTGACACCATTTGTTGCAAGAATCACTGAAAAATCCTTTGAGTTATTCAGATAAAAAAGACAGCAGGTCAAAAGGCCCACTATAACTTCCCAACTGCGCAATGTTGAGAGGTAAAAGATCATTCAGATCTTCAGTAATGGTGACAACATTCATACTCTGGCTTCCATCTTCAAAATCGATTCAAGAACTATCAAGTGAACGGTCAATACGTTTAAAAAGAGGGGAACAGTTTAGATGGAAACTGGATCAGAAGGTCACAACAGGAAGAGGCATCATCATTTCAACTTTTCTAATTCATCTCTTTAGATCAATTAGAAATGATACAACTCAATCCATAAGACGTTTAGCATGTGAGAGAGGAGTTTCAGCAATGACAGTCCAAAGAGGAATGAAAAAAGACTTGAAAGTGAAATCGTGCGTGAAAACTGTGAGGCAACTAGTTACTCCAGAAGAGAAAGTTAGAAGGTTAGAGAAGGCGATGATCATCTTGAATAAGTTGAAAAATTATCCTGGAATAAAATATATATTTGAACTTTATTTCAATCCTATATAAGCTTCCGGTCCTTAGCTATGATTGGCTAACGATGAACATTTTCGTTTATAATCGATTTCATAACGATTCTTCTGTTAAGCTTGGGGGGAGGGGTAATTATACATTCTTATTGCTCAAAGTAGATTTCAGTAGTGTTATAAAAACTTCAGAGAATTCCAGTAAGATATCTTTAATCATTTATAAGATACAAAACAAATGGACAATTGGCTTTTATACGATTTGGATAATTTTGCTGTTACACCCAGTACATAGCTATTCGGGTCAGTATGTTGTTATACGCACGTTTCAACCGTTATACTCACCGATCTTCTTCAGGTGTCTGTGATTATATCGTTTGCTATTCGGATCAGCAAGCTCATCTTAGTTGTTATACTCATAACGTTTCGGTAATTGTACGACCTGGCCTTCTTCAGGTGCCAGTTATCATTTGCTATTTGGATAAGTAAAAGCATCTTATTTGTTATACTCAAAACGTTTCGACAGTTTTAGCCTTCCGGCGGCCTTCTTCAGGGCAAAACGATAATCTTGGTTATTATGCACACAGTGTTAGATCTGTTATACTACTTCAGCTGTCTGTCATTATATTCCTTGCTTTTCGAATCAGCAACCTCATTTGGGTTGTTATACTCACAATATTTCAGCCGTTGTGATCTTCAGCCTTCTTCAAGCTCCTGTCATTGCTATTTGGAGAAGCATGTCTATATTTATTAGTTATTATAGTGACAACCTCTCGACAGTTGTACCCTAAATCTTTATTCAGATGTTTGTCTTCGTACTCCGTAAACTTGTGGCATTTTCAAAACCGAATTGTTTATTCAATTTACGAGGACAGGATGTTCTCACACCATATTATCTTAATATTTTGTATCAGCTTATACTGACTTACTTAATATCCACACTATTAGTGTCACGTGACCTTTGAACTAGAAAATGTGACTTTTCACACCCAGGGATTGAACTCACAACCCCCAGAGAACCAGATAGTGTTTACCCAACGATTTGATCTACTAGTGTCTCTTGAAAAATCTAATGTTCACATACTGTATCCTTAAACCCAATGACGACAACAGACACCTGAAGGCCGAATGATTGAAAGGCCAAAACTTTGTTAGCATAATATCCAAGATAAACCGAATAGCAAGGCGTGTAATATGACAGACACCGGAAGAAGGCTGGAGAGTAGAACGGCCGAAACGTTGTGAGTATAGTAACCAAGACGAACATGTAAATTCGAAGAGCGAGGCATGCAATGACAAAAACCTGCAGAATATCGCATGGTCGAAACGTGAGTATAACAACCAAGGTGAACATCAAATTACAAGGCATATAAGAAGACAGAAAACTGATGAAGGTCTGAGCGTACACCGACTGAAACGTGGATGAGAGTGCTAGTCTGAGTACTAGAATGTGATTGAGTTTTACTTTACATATAATCCTGTCATTCAAAAATATTGAAATTATGATTTCATATTCCATGTTATTGACGTTCTATATGCATTAAGAGATATTTAAGAATTCACTAAATGTTAACGTTTGATAATGAGCGTTACCGATCCGATACTAAAAAAAATTCAATCTCAGTCACTGAAGCAACACTTAGCTTTCACCTGTTAGTACGTTAACCTTAACAGCATATTTCTTCGTCATGTTCTTAGTTGTTTTATTTTTTTTTTATTATTGATCTGTGAAATGTAATTATAGCAAGACTGCTACATTGACAACGTGTTGAGAACTCATTCTGAAGCCGCAATTAAAAAAAAAATGAAATTCTGATCTGTTCGAACAGTTGCAAGAGGAAAGAATGTTTCAACGTACTGAGCCGCGGTAACTAATTTACTGTTGATTGTTACATGCAAGACAAAATCAAACTTTTGAGTGTGGCCCACTTAGCTTATTGTCGAAGTGATTATTTTAAAGAAATAATAATAACAACGAGAAAAACCCGTGAAATTTTCTTGGTTTTCCTATTTGAATTTTCTGAAATTCTTCAGTTAATGATTGAATAAGCACATGGCGAGTTCTATGACAATAAAATATCCGTAGAAATTCCTCTATCATATCGTTAAAATATGTGAGCTTAACTTAACAAAATATTGCAATATCAATCATAAATGCGAATGCTGGTCGTTATTTTAAGAAGAGGGTAGAAATGAAAAGATTTGAAATTAAGAACGTTTTCCATTTCATTGAAACAGACGTTAAATACTTCTATCTTCCTGTCTTTCTTTCATTCATTCATTTATGTCTTGTGTTTCTACGAATTCTAACCGGAATAGTCCATTATTTATGAGGTATTGTCAGGAGACGTTAAATACTTCTTTCTTTCTTTCTTTCTTTCTTTCTTTCATTCATTCATTCATTCATTCATTCATATGTCTCGTGTTTCTACGAATTCTAAACGGAATAGTCCATTATTTATGAGGTATTGGAAGGAGACATTAAATACTTCTTTCTTTCTTTCTTTCTTTCTTTCTTTCTTTCTTTCTTTCTTTCATTCATTCAGTCATTCATTCATTCATTCATTCATATGTCTTGTGTTTCTCCGAATTCTAAACGGAATAGTCCATTATTTATGAGGTATTGGAAGGAGACATTAAATACTTCTTTCTTTCTTTCTTTATTTCTTTCTTTCATTCATTCATTTATGTCTTGTGTTTCTCCGAATTCTAAACGGAATAGTCCATTATTTATGAGGTATTGGCAGAAGACGTTAAATTCTTTCTTTTTTTCTTTCTTTCTTTCTTTCTTTCTTTCTTTCTTTCTTTCTTTCTTTCTAACCCAAACCCTGTCTTACGAACATTTCTCTTAATAATAATAATAATTTTAAAATAATTCACCAGGCGTTGCTATTTTATTTATGGTAACTTTATTTTAGCATAAATTGGTTTCCATCGCTTGATATTGTGCATCTGAAAAATGTCACCTTTATTGTGGTCATCGTGGTCATCACAGCTTCATGACCTGTTCTCTGAGGGAGGTTCAAATAATATTAAGCCCAAATTCCAGATGACCTCCCACCCACCCAAGATAATACCTCTCCTTCAAGCGGGGGCTGAGTTTATTGCCCGACGCCTGAGGCAATTTTGGCATGGTAATGACGTTAAACCCACTTTAAACTGACCGTGTGTCACATTCAGTAGAGACATGGGCGCACTAAAAAATACCAGCTTCTCGGCCTTTTGGCTGGGATCAAAGTGTAGTATCTTTTATTATTAACTGATTATCTCTCTCCACATCTGTCTGCCTTTCTTTCTTTCATTTTCTCACTGAAATCAAGTAATATTTTCTCCCACCTCTTTCCACACGATCAAAATGCGGAAGGGTCCGTTATTTATTAGGTACTGGCAAGGCGTAATGGCCGTGTTAACTAACGAAAGGAAGGACAAGCATAATTATAATAGGATCTTTTTCTTTTGTGCTTTTTTAAAAAAAATTTTGATGAACGTTCATTTACTCTTAAAAAGGATCTTCTCTAACCCGAGAAATTAGGTCATTGGATAAATGACTGGACCTTGTGAATATTGAAGACGAGATTAAATTTAATCATATCCACAAGAGAAATACAAAGAGAACTGAGCTAATTTTGTCCTTTACGTAAGTATTCGTAAGACCCTTATTTCATACCTTGTTTCTGTGGAATATAATTAAGGACGTACTAGCACATGTGTTCGTCTCAATTCGAAAGGAATGTTTATTTTATATATATACATTTGTATTTGGCACAAGACCGAAAATGAAAGGCTGGCTTTCACTATCTATCCTATACCTAGCTGATCCGACTCGCGACTCCTTCTCTCTTACTACTGACGCGTTCACCACAAGATCCTATCCTAAATCCAATCTTAACATAAAGCATAATACCAAAATTTCTCAGGAGACGTCATAAAAACACACATGATGATAAAAAAAACTTTTAATAAGTATTTTTTTTTCTATTTTTTAGAATTTTACTATAAAATGTAAAATTAACCATGAAATGAAAGTGGTGGGGGTGTTGAACGCAATAACAAAATAAAAGACATCAAAACATTCAGACTAAAATTAAACTGTGTTAGTCAACGAACACAATCCGAAAGAAATAATGATTTTCTAAGCTACGCTTAGATATGTCACAAGGCCAAAAGTAGGGCAACCATGTGAGGATCGAACTAAGTCGTAATTATTCTGCCGAGACACACCTGCTAATCATTACAACGGGCTCGAGGTGCCCAAATCCGAAAGGAATGGTATTTACTTGATTCCCACTAAATCAAGATATGACACAAGGTCGATTAACGTGGGAGACCCGGAGTGTTTCCACTCATAGGCCACTGGTCAAAAAATATTGGTCAGAGCTTGTCCAAGCTGGTCAGAGCCTAGTCAAAGCTGGTCATAACTTGTCCTAACAGGTCCAGGCCGAAGCCAGTCCAAGCTAGTCAAAGCTTGATCGAATCTCAGTCTACCACCAAGAAACGATCCATTAATTGTCAAACCCCAGCCAAAAAAAAAAAAAGGCCGGGCAGAATAAATCCGAAAGGAATGGTATTTACTTGATTCCCACTAAATCAAGATATGACACAAGGTCGATTAACGTGGGAGACCCGAGTGTTTCCACTCATAGGCCACTGGTCAAAATATTGGTCAGAGCTTGTCCAAGCTGGTCAGAGCCTAGTCAAAGCTGGTCATAACTTGTCCTAACAGGTCCAGGCCGAAGCCAGTCCAAGCTAGTCAAAGCTTGATCGAATCTCAGTCTACCACCAAGAAACGATCCATTAATTGTCAAAACCCCCAGCCAAAAAAAGGCCGGGCAGAATAAATCCGAAAGGAATGGTATTTACTTGATTCCCACTAAATCAAGATATGACACAAGGTCGATTAACGTGGGAGACCCTGAGTGTTTCCACTCATAGGCCACTGGTCAAAATATTGGTCAGAGCTTGTCCAAGCTGGTCAGAGCCTAGTCAAAGCTGGTCATAACTTGTCCTAACAGGTCCAGGCCGAAGCCAGTCCAAGCTAGTCAAAGCTTGATCGAATCTCAGTCTACCACCAAGAAACGATCCATTAATTGTCAAAACCCCCAGCCAAAAAAAGGCCGGGCAGAATAAATCCGAAAGGAATGGTATTTACTTGATTCCCACTAAATCAAGATATGACACAAGGTCGATTAACGTGGGAGACCCGAGTGTTTCCACTCATAGGCCACTGGTCAAAATATTGGTCAGAGCTTGTCCAAGCTGGTCAGAGCCTAGTCAAAGCTGGTCATAACTTGTCCTAACAGGTCCAGGCCGAAGCCAGTCCAAGCTAAGTCAAAGCTTGATCGAATCTCAGTCTACCACCAAGAAACGATCCATTAATTGTCAAACCCCCCAGCCAAAAAAAAGGCCGGGCAGAATAAATCCGAAAGGAATGGTATTTACTTGATTCCCACTAAATCAAGATATGACACAAGGTCGATTAACGTGGGAGACCCGAGTGTTTCCACTCATAGGCCACTGGTCAAAAATATTGGTCAGAGCTTGTCCAAGCTGGTCAGAGCCTAGTCAAAGCTGGTCATAACTTGTCCTAACAGGTCCAGGCCGAAGCCAGTCCAAGCTAGTCAAAAGCTTGATCGAATCTCAGTCTACCACCAAGAAACGATCCATTAATTGTCAAAAACCCCAGCCAAAAAGGCCGGGCAGAATAAATCCGAAAGGAATGGTATTTACTTGATTCCCCACTAAATCAAGATATGACACAAGGTCGATTAACGTGGGAGACCCGGAGTTTTTCCACTCATAGGCCACTGGTCAAAAATATTGGTCATAGCTTGTCCAAGCTGGTCAGAGCCTAGTCAAAGCTGGTCATAACTTGTCCTAACAGGTCCAGGCCGAAGCCAGTCCAAGCTAGTCAAAGCTTGATCGAATCTCAGTCTACCACCAAGAAACGATCCATTAAATGTCAAAACCCCCAGCCAAAAAAAGGCCGGGCAGAATAAATCCGAAAGGAATGGTATTTACTTGATTCCCACTAAATCAAGATATGACACAAGGTCGATTAACGTGGGAGACCCGAGTGTTTCCACTCATAGGCCACTGGTCAAAATATTGGTCAGAGCTTGTCCAAGCTGGTCAGAGCCTAGTCAAAGCTGGTCATAACTTGTCCTAACAGGTCCAGGCCGAAGCCAGTCCAAGCTAGTCAAAGCTTGATCGAATCTCAGTCTACCACCAAGAAACGATCCATTAATTGTCAAAACCCCAGCCAAAAAAAAAAAAGGCCGGGCAGAATAAATCCGAAAGGAATAAATCAAGATATGTCGAAATCATTCCTCTCCGTCAAATTTGGTAGACAAATTGTACAGATGCAGGCCGAAGCCAGTCTGGGATTTCTTCCTCAGCCAGAAACGTCCATAACAAAGGCCAATTCCGAAAAGGAATCTGCAAATCATTCCCTCCACCAAATTTATTAGACTCATCCGCTAATAACATATTCTTTCTCTGTCTCATTTCATATTCTTTGTTTTCGTGAAGACAGAACGCGGCAATCACTTAAACGTATCCCTTTTGAGTAACTTTTATCATATTATTGTTCTTTTGCCTACTTTTGACTTGCATATATATTAGCTACCTTCATTTTTTTAAAAAGAAATAGTATAGCATGATGAAAAAGCACCAGACAAAGTTTTATTTTTAAAAATGTTTATATTATTATTAAGAGGAAAGACCAAAATATTTTTTAACTATTTTATTAGTTTTTTTTTTTTTAATCCTTTTTAGCATGTTCGAAATTTTGGTTAAAAATTTTGTTTTTCTTGCATCAGCGGGTGGGCCAAAGATTAGTATGGGGAATTTAGCATCTTTTTTTTTTTGCAGTAGAAAACACATTGTTTTGGAAATTATTGCAAGAATCAAATAATAATCAGATTTTAATTAAACTTTCAGGACATATTCACAAATTAATTAAATTATTTTTAAAATATTTTTTTTAGAAATCTTGATAAAAATATAATTTATTTTTTTTATATCTGTTACCCTCACTTACTTAATTTTATGAAATTTCGAGAAATTAAAATTCAGCATCTTCGTATTTATATTAGTTAAAAGCAGGCTTCCTTGGAGAATTTAAATAATCAATTTGTTTTTGTCAAACGGAAACAGCATTTACCGAAAATCTGAATCATAAAAATAAAATTGCAATAAAACTATGACATTATTTAATTAGAAAAGCTTTCAATTGTTTAATATTTATTAAGAAAAAGGGTATTAGCATGTAAGTGAATGTGATGAACTCAGTTAGAATTACGGACTCATCTCTGCGATTCCTCAACTCAAGACCCTCTCCATTACTACACCGTGTCACCAAAATAAGAAGTGCTTACAGTACCTGTTATTCCTAAGCACTCGCCCATGTAAGTACTGACCAGGCACAACATTTCTTAACTTCGGTGATCGTAGAAAAAGCCATATATATAAATTCATGTAAAGCTAGACTGAGATGCTGCCATTTATGCAAATGGAATTAACATAAAAAGGGGTATTTTTCAGCGTGCCCACGTCAATACCGAATGTTATACAAGGTCGAGGTTTGAAGTGCGTTTTCCGGCAATACTTTAGAAAACTTGCCCTGCCTCCTCGGCACTTACGCTACTAGAGACGCCGAAAGAGTTCTACTACCTGAAGGAAAGGAAGTTCCACTTATCAGTCCTTTATATATATATATATATATATATATATATATATATATATATATATATATATATATATAAACAAATGTTTGAGGTACAAAATTTATATATAGTTTAAAACAAAGGAATGCATTGATTTTAATTTTTAAAAGTCTCTAGGGCCCTTTCAGCCAACATCTCATCAGGAGACAATCGTTGGATTAGCGAAAAGAATATTAACGATAAAACGATATCCAACGATTGTCTCCTGATGAGATGTTGGCTGAAAGGGCCCTAGAGACTTTTAAAATTAAAATCAATGCATTCCTTGTTTTAAAACTATATATATATATATATATATATATATATATATATATATTAATAATAAAAGGAATAATACAATACAAGCGGTGAAATTTAATTTCTATAGAAAATTTTAAAAGCATATTTTAATAAATATTTAATTAGGGGTATTTATTTTTAATTCACATTTTAAAATTGTCACATATAACCGATCTATGTGCCTTTTGTAATTCATTGTTTTTGTGTCGAAAGAATTTAGATCATTCTTGTGTAAATCTAGTCGTAACTAAGCAAGAAAGTAACTGTTTTTACATGTAACAAAAATATAAAATAGATGCAATCTTAGATTCCAAAAATAACATTTTTATTTGGAAGCGAACTTTTACTAAATGATTTAAAAGAAATATTAACATTTCTAGAGAATTCTATAATTTTAGGCCCGGCAGCATTCGTAACCATTGTTGTCATCTGACATTTCACATTATTTCAAATTAGTCGAGCAAAACCGAAAAGAAAATTTATTTAATTAACTAAATTAACTTGAATTAACTGTACCGAATTATTTGAACGAGTAAAAAATCGTAAGTTTACTTAAAAAAAATAATGATATAAACATTTGAATATTTTGCAAATGATTTCTCTCATGGTCATCTTTACGTATCTATGAACTGTGTACCACTATAGACTTATTAAAAGTAATTAAAAACATATTTTAAATAATTTAAATGTCTTCTTTGGATTTAACTTTTGGTTTTACTTGCATGATAATAAAAATATAAATCTAATCCGTCTAAAAAGGAAAATAAATTTCCGTATGTGTCTATATATCTGAAATGAAGTATTGTAGCTATTTACACTCTGTACATTCATCGGACTGTTGTCCTCATCTTTATTGCTATATTCACGACATTTCGGCCATTGTACGCTCCGGCATTCTTCAGTTGATATTTGTTGGAATTTCAAACCGAACCCAACCTAGGGTTAGATTGTTCTACCTCCACGTGACATGCCTTTTCTGGATATCCCAGTTTTTAGTTAATTCCCCTTGTTAACGCAACTTGTCAAGTTGTTGTTTTCACTGCTATGGCCAGTGTTTGAACTCATAACTCTTTGGGTTAAGACACTCTTGGGGTCAATCAACCAACACTTTTGTCCACTGGGATATGTGTTCTTGAGGACCCATGTTCCAAAATGAAAAAGGCATGAACATGGCAATAAAGATAAGGATAACTGTCCGAACAGTTGAAACAGGGTAAATATTTTCGTATGTAAATAAAGTTTTTAGTCATGTTTAAACATTGGCATTATCACTCGTCATTCATCGACTCATTATAAACAAAGGAAGACGAAAACAAATTTAAAAATCTTTTAAAAATTCAATACTTGTTCTAATGATGTATTTTAAAGTAGATTTATAAATTTAAAAATTAAATAAACTGGATTTAATCATTAACTATTAACCAGGCTCTACGTTGATTAACTTTTTTAACTGTTTTTGAACGAGACGTTGACGTAAGCCCCACATTTAAGAGGACACGTGGTGAGGTTCAAACTGCATGTGAAACTCACCACGAAAATATATTTCCCCAAAACATTCTAAAATAATGATGTATATACTATGAAAACTCCTTTCATTTAACAACCATAGATAACCATTTTCTGCCTGCCATCAGTATGACTGATGCTAGACACTAGGAGAGCAATACACTGCGACTTTTCCCAGTGACTTGAAGTGGAACGACTACATTGAATCATTAGCTGCATCTACTGCAAGGAAAGTTGGTTCTTTGTATCGTTCCAGAAAATTTTTCTCGTCAAAGTCAATCTTGCACATTTACAAATCTCCGTGTATTGAATACTGTTGCCATATCTAGTCTAGTGCCCGTGCTGTTCATCTCAAGATTCTTAACAAAATCCAAAGAAGAATCTGCAATGTAATCGATTCTGACCTGGCATCTCTACTTCAGTCACTTTCTCACCAACGTGACGAGGTTTCACTCTGCCTATTCTACAAATATTTTCATAGCAACTGCTCTGACGAGCTTTCTCCCTAGATCCCCGACTTCATGAATATGAGCGTGTTACTAGATTGGCATCTAGGTCCCACTCTTTTACTGTTGAAATAGTTAAATGCAACCGCCATTTCTACTCCAAATCCCTTCTGTTTACTTGCTTCTCTAATAACTACAATTTTCAAAAATTTAAATGCTTCGTCAATCGCCATCTTGTGTCGTCTTGAACTCCGTTCATCTTTTATCCTTTCCTCAATCCTCCCTATAATCAGTCTTCTCTTTCAGTTTTCACCCACTGTAACTATCTGCGTACTAGGGGCATTACCGCCATGATTGAGGTGAAATTATTAATATATATATATATATATATATATATATATATATATATATCCATTAATGAATAAGTTTATAATGAATAAGTTTTCTAAGCGTAGTTTCAATGTGGCACAAGGTCGAATGTATGGAGTAACCAGTGAGGATCGAACACACTACTCAGTCGGAATTGTTCTAGTAAGAAGTTTGCTAACCAGTACACCACATCGAGGTGCCCAAAATGATTTTCTAAGCTTAGCTTATTTGTGGCACAAGGTCGAAAGTGTGGAGCACCCAGTGTGGATCGAACTCATTACCCAGTCGTAATTAATACGAGCAAGGCCAACTTATTAACAACTTACATCTCGTCGATATACCCAAGAAATGATTTTCTAAAAGTAGCTTAGATGCCGCACAAGGCCAAAGGTGGAAGCCATCCAGTGTGGATCGAAATCACAACTTAGTTGTAATTGTTCTAGCGCAACAAACGTGCTAACCTTTCCACAATGTCGAAGAGCCCATATGCTGGAAATTGAAGTGCATTTAGCATAAGAACAAAAGACATTTTAGAAAACGGGTGAAAATCTTGTTTCTACAGAGAATATATAGAGATAAGAGTATTTCTTCTTTTTTTTTTCCCCCTAAGCATTTCACCCCAAGCATGGCGGGAGTGCCACTAGCACACACGGGGTTACAGAGAGTTAGAGCAAGAGTAAAGAGGGGTGTTTGAGGAAATGATATAGAGAAGGACAGGGATCAAGATTAAGGCCTCAGAAGATATCGATCGATATTACATTTGAATATTTGAAGATTATAGCTATCAGGGAAGCAAGTAAAAGGAAGGTAGTTCCACTGTTGGGAAGTGCGAGATAAGAAGGGGTTAGAGTAGAAGTGAAAGGTTGGGACCGAGATGCACGCTTAAGTTCATGCAGTTGGGGTAACTGTAGCTCATCAGAGTCAGTTACCATGAAAATATTTGTAGAAAAGACAGAGGGAAGCCACAGCACGTCTATGAGAAAGCGACTGTAGACGAATTGCCAGATCAGGACCTACCACATTTCATATCCGTTTTTGGATTTTTGACAAATCCATGTTTGATCTGTGGAGGTAAAAATATATAGTAAATGAGATTTCGTATCGGTCCAGTCTTTAAAGACACCTAATATATATATATATATATATATATATATATATATATATATATATATATATATATATATATATATATATATATATGTTTGTTGTTTTTTGAACAAATTCTTACTCTTACAAGCTATTTTGGATGAAATGTCGTTAAATCAACTAGCCTCACCATATTTTTACAGGTTTTTTACTTTCTCGCACTTCTCGCTTGTAAAACTCTATTCCGGTTGCTTACTTTCCAGTTAACTTTGATCTTCGAAAATTTAAATGCAATGTCAATCGTTGTATTCATGTCATTTTGATTCCTTTTCTCTCTTTAATGATGTTTTTTTTTTCTTATATTCTATCATACTCAGTAATCCCTTAGGTCTTAGTGGTTTTATTGCCTTGCTTGGGAAGAAAATGAAATTGTGTGTGTGTGTGTGTGAGAGAGAGAGAGAGAGAGAGAGAGAGAGAAAGCGTGGAAAGGGTGAGGAGAATATTTTCTGTGGAAAGACAGAATAAAATTTTCTGTTCAAGATTACAAAATCCTCAAATACCTAGATGGATACTTGAACGAACCCGGAGAATACATCGGCCGAAACATTGTCAATATAACTGAGAATCCCGCTTCATTGAGATATTTATCTATCTCGGAAGGGGTACTGAAAAATTTAGGCCTAACCAATAAAGCCTTACGATTGTTAGACTGTGCTTTCATACTTACCTGGTGCATAAGTTCGTTTCTGCTCCTGAGAGGGGCGCATCCCTCCCACCCCCACAGATAGTACCTTTCTTTCTGGGAGGGAGGGGGCGCAAGAATTTTTCCACTTTATTGCCGGTAAAAATCTCGACCATTCGGTAGCGAGGTGGGTGCGCTGAAAAATCCTGACATGTTAAATTTTGAAAAGTGGGTCGGCCCGCGAATTCTTTTAACGCACCTTGTCACTGTCAGTTTATATCCGTCGATATGTGTGTCTCATTCGATACATTCCTTTCTTTCTTTCTTTTCCTATATTCGGAAAGTTGTTTCTCCTCTCTCGCATGCAGCACACACACACACACACACACACAAAGACTGCAGATCATCAGACTTTACTTCCAAAGGTTTTCGTTTCAACCTTTGGAAATAAAGTCTGATGATCCACAATCCTTTAAAAGAGCTGTGATGAAATAATTTATTACATGGAACCTTAAAGTGATCTGTTTTTATTTAAATTATTTGCTCTGGATTTACATTGAGCTCTCTGGATTTTATCCTCCTTGGGTCTCCCCATACGGATTACCTAGTTTTCCATAAACTATATATATATATATATATATATATATATATATATGAACGAACACACACGAACATATGCAAAAAATATTTATATATATATATATATATATATATATATATATATATATATCCCGCGAAAAAATATCTTACGTAGTTTTATCAAATTGTGATAAAACCGTTTTACTGTATTAAGGCATTTTCCCCACAGATGCATTAAACTGGCGGACCTTAAACATTAAAATTGAAAATGCATGTGCAGAAATCTCATTGGATACTTTGTCCAATGTTGCTCAAGCAGAAGTTCGCCATACTAATAAACGGGTAATAAAAGCTAAAGGTCACCATTTTAAGCCTCTTTTGTGATTGTAGAGTCCAAAGGTAACTTGTATTAATCTCGTGATGTCTGAATAAGTTTTGTATTACAATATCCATACAAGTTTTTTTCCTTTTCTGAAGTGTGTATACCCTTCTTTTGTAGACTCTCTCTCTCTCTCTCTTTCTATATCCATACATATATACATACATGCATATATATATATATATATATATATATATATATATATATATATATATACAGTGCAAACTCGGTTCTCGAACATCTCACGACTCGAACAAATCGGTTTCTATATGAAAATGCCTCGATTATCGAACAAAATGTCGGGTCTCGAACGGAATAATTTCTAAATTGACCGCCATGTTGTATACATTTGTGTGTTGTGTCATTTTTATTGTACTGTGACTTTTTTTACTCTACATTGATTCCAGTTGGAAAAATAGTTTCGGTTTACGAAAATTTCGGGTTACGAACGGCCTTCAGTAACGAATTAAATTCGTGAGCCGAGGTTCAACCATATATATATATATATATATATATATATATATATATATATATATATATAGTACTCAGTGGTAATTGATCTCGCGAACAATTTTTTTTAGCCATTACATCACGCTGAATTACCCTTTTACAAACACAGACTTCGGGCACTTCGGTCTGAATAGTGAGCTTGATCCTCATGGGTGCTCCGTACTTTCGGCCTTGTACCACATCTAAGCTATGTTTTAACAAATTTATATATATATATATATATATATATATATATATATATATATATATATAATTTGTTGTATGCATTTTATCTCCCTCGGTTTTATTCCGATTTCTTGTTAAACTTAGGATGCTTGTTTGTTCAACCCACACGTGGTGATTTTGAATTAGTTGATTTGTTAAGTAACCTTAGTAAATGTGGTGGCCTGGTTAGGGCCAGAAATAAAGACACAAGAAAGGCATTGAGTTAAACAAATATATTGACAGAAACAGTAATACAACGAGCAAGAATGTTCGGTCCGACTGTCAGAGATGACTGCTGGAAATTCCCGTCACCAAAAAAGGCAGTACCTGCTCCTATTTATAGCTGGGAGAATCCATGTGTACTTGAGTAAATTACCATAACAGTAAGGTTATTGGAATAATCCAGAACTTAAACTGGGAGCAAACCAACTCAAAAATAGAAAGCGGTGTAAGGCAAGGATGTGTCTTCTCACCGGACACTTTTCATCCGTTACAGTGAGGTGATTATGAGAGAATTAGAAGCCAAACCAGGATTCATCATTGGCGACTACAATCTCAACAACATAAGATACGCAGATGATACCATGTTGATAGACACAAAAAGGAAAAAACAAGAACTCCTCCAGAAGGTAATGAAGGAAAGAGAGAAGAAAGGACTAAGCATCAATTACAAAAAGACAGAAAGCATAATTGTCCACCCAACGTGCAAAGTATAAACTGGCGATACCAAAATAAAGCAATAACACCAATTTATTTGAGATAAGAGCTGGATGGATGTATGCTTCTCTGAATTCCCGTGGTCAGTTTGACAGTTTTATTGGTCCTGGAGAGGGGATGTGTCTCTGTTTAGTGTTTGTGTGTGTGTTATTTGGTTCTTAGGGGAGTGAGTGGAGTATGATATGTATAAGCGTGTGTATTGCTGTGGGTGTGTGTTATCATTTGGCTCATTAGGGAGTGAGTGAGTATGATGTGTGTAAAGTGTGTATATTCGTGTGGGTGTGTGTATAAGTGTGAGGCCTCCACACCTCCGTAAGCATGTGGCAGGTTTTGATTTGTTGAGTTATATATATATATATATATATATATATATATATATATATATATATATATATATATATCGGTGGGAGGGTGATTATTGATAATTAAAATAAAATAGTACATTTATATTTTTTTACAATCAGTACTCGGAGTTTCATGGAAGTTTTATACAAAGAACAACCATTTATTGTGAACTAGCTGTCTCTTCAGATCATATTTTCATTACTGAAAAAGCCTTTTTGATTTTTATTAAATTATACCTAGTAAGAATATATTAGACAAAAGTTATTAACAGAATAAAGAGTTTCCATTTGTATTTACTTCATAATTTGAACATTAGATTTATAATATCTACTTAGATTACTTACACAAATATTATGTGATTTATATATATATATATATATATATATATATATATATATATATATATATATATAGAGAGAGAGAGAGAGAGATTTATATATATATATAAATATATGTAGAGAGATTTTATATATATATATGTATATAATATAAAATATAATATATAAATATATACAGAGAGAGACAGATTTATATATCGAGAGGAGAGAGATTTATATATATATATATATAAATGTATACATATAGATTTATATATATATATAAATATAAATATATACATATATAATATATAAATATATATAGAGAAATTTCTATATATATATAAATATATATAGATATTTATATATATAGATAGATAGATTTATATATATATATCGGAAATATAGTGCTGATGTTAATAAAACTGTGCTGGGTTTAATATGACAGAGCCATAAAGTATATATTAATAAATATACTTATCTATTATCGCTAGCCCGATGTAATCTTCAGGTGCTGAGTATGAACGAACCGTTACGCAACTTGAATTATAATATATCTGATTATTATAATATATATATATATATAATTAAAAATTATTTTTAAGGCATTTTTTTTATGTTTATACGTTCTTTTGTAGATACAAATATTTAAGTTGTTAATGTTAATACTTTTTATTATAAAGAGCATTTACTTAAATTTTCTATCTATAAAAAGAATGTATAAACATAAAAAATGTCTTATATATATATATATATATATATATATATATATATATATATATATATATATGTGTGTGTGTGTGTGTGTGTGTGTGTGTTTGTTTGACTGTACATGACCGTGAGTACTCCGGTGTGTGTTGAAACTAAGTCTGAAAGCTGAAAACTAACATAAAAATCCGTGCCGAGAGGTTTACTACCAAAACATAATATAAATGTGGTCAGCAGCAATAGACTTAGAGTAATATTTTGCGGCTGTATATATGTTTTCTTTTTTGTTTTCGTCTGAATCTTTTTTTTTTTTGCTGAGATCAAGACTGAAAATGATTGAGACGTTTGAAAATACGTGAACAAATAGGAATAAATATGAACAGTTTTATTTTCATTTTGCTTTTAAGTGAGGCGACAATTTATTCATCGCACCCTATATATATATATATATATATATATATATATATATATATATATATGTTTATCGTGCTCGCAGGTGTTGGTTGTTTCGTTGTTTTTGTTTAGCTACATATCAACTTCTATTGGTTATTTAATGCTGAAATCTAAGTATATAATTTTATTAATTTTTGGTTTTGAGATAATAATAGTTTTAGTGATACACGTCTTACTAATTAACCTGTAAGTGGGGTGGAGAGGTGCATCCTTTCACATTCCCAGTGTATTTGCACTTAAGTAAATATAACGAAACCAACTGGAATTGGAACTCGGCTCACCGATTAACAATTCCGAACCATTATCCATTACATCAAACCGGACATCCTGGTATTTCTAAGCGGTTAGCCATCTAGGAACTGACCTGGCTTGACGTTGCTTAACATTTCAGCGTAAGCCGGAAGTATAGGTGAAACGTTCAGTAATTGAACGTAAAGGATATTAGATAGATAGATAGATAGATAGATAGATAGATAGATAGATAGATAGATAGATATACAGTCAGACAGGCAGACATATATAAAGCCTAAGATAGATAGATAGATAGATAGATAGATAGATAGATAGATAGATAGATATACAGTCAGACATATATAGAACCTGAGACAGACAGATAGATAGATAGATAGATAGATAGTCAGACACATATAGAACCTGAGATAGATAGATAGATAGATAGATAGATAGATAGATATACAGTCAGACATATATATAGAACCTGAGATAGATAGAGAGATTGATTTGCACCTGAGTATCTTAGTCAATTCTTTTCAATTCTTGCTAACCGTCACAGGTTTAGTTATTATTAGTGTATAAGAAAACGAAGATGTGTTTTTAATAAGATCTACATATCTTTATTAAAACACGTTTGTTCTTGAATTTTTATAACATTCATTATTATAAATATTTTTTGCCTTCAAACTTTTGATTAATTTGGTTTCATCCGCCGATTATTACTATGGTCAAATATATATATATATATATATATATATATATATATATATATATATATATATATATATATATATATATGTGTATGTGTCTGTGTGTGTCTGTGTGTGTGTTTGTGTGTGTGTGTGAGAGAGAGAGAGTGTGTGTGTATGTGTGTATGTATGCGTGTGTGTGTGTGTGTGAGAGAGAGTGTGTGTATGTGTATGTATGTGTGTATGTATACGTGTTTGTGTGGGAGAAAAGAAAGTGTGTGTGTTTGTGCATGTATATCTATGTATGCGTGTGTGTGTGTGAGAGAGTGTGTGTGTATTTGTATGTATGTATGCGTGTGTGTGAGAGAGAGAGAGAGAGAGTGTGTATATGTATGTATGTTTGTGTATATGTGTGTGTGTGTGTGTGTGTGTGTGTGTGTGTGAAACTGAGGTCAACACTGAGTGGCGACTATCAGTTTCATGCTTGAAACTTATCTAAGTATTGATACTCTAAAGTAAAATTGTTGTTAGTTTTTCAGGGGGGTTCCAATTGTCTTTATTCATGTCTTTTGACACATCTTTCTAGTCATATCTGAATTTTAAGCACATACACACACGCACACACATGCACACACTGTAGAGAGGATTAATAGATTTATTTTTAATCCGACATTTTTATTACTTCAAACTATCTACTTTATCGTTTTTGATGTATATATATATATATATATATATATATATATATATATATATATATATATATATATATATATATATATATATATAATATGTTCATCCTGAGGCAGGACATATACCTGTTCACTTGTTTCAACTACACACACTGCATAGAACCATTACACTCCCATTCTCTCTTACACGCACTCTTGTACTATGCAACTGTTTGTCGACCTTTTTGTTTACTTATCTGTCTATCTACCTGTTCGTAGAGCTTGTGTAGCAGGCCATACTAAGCGATACTCCGGCAGGTATTTATGTACAGGTAGTCGTCTCCAGTCGATTCCCTCTCTTAATGTGTGTGTCAGTGTGTAAGCATACAAAACAGACAGACACAAGTGTAGGAAGATAGTAAAAGCGAACGTGGGAGAGAAAAGAGAGAGAAAGAGGAGGGAGAAACCGCGCGCGAAAAGTGGTGGATAAACAGAGAGGGAGAGAGGCCGATTGGGAGAGACAGTGTTATTATCCTACATCAACTGGTTACGAAAGGGGAGAAAAATACTTTTTTTGTCCTCTCTCAAAGCCTTTTTTTTTGCTCATACACTCGATGTCTACTCGTCATGGGTACGAAGATTTGGCGTCCATTGGGATGTGGAACGAACTGATGGCTTTTTCGATAGCGCAACACTGTCATCACCCCGTGGGATCTTTGTAATGTTAACGTCGGCAATTTTAGGTCTTTATCCACTCGATGAAGAGAAAATTATCAATCGCAGCAGCCGCCACTGCGGACCCGGGGTAAGCTGAAAGGGGGAAAAAATCCCTACCGCGTCCATGTTATTGTTCATGTTTGTTCTTTTATTTCAGTTGGTGTACGGTCATTGCTAAAAAAGAAATGCTCTTGACACTTTATACAAAAACACACACATCTATCTATCTATCTATCTATCTGTCTATCTACCTATATATATATATATATATATATATATATATATATATATATATATATATATATATATATGCAATGTACTGCCTAGAATAATTCCGTACGTTCCCAAAACCTCTTTTGAATATACGAAATGATAGAAAAAAAATCCATTTTCCATTTTTTTTATTAAATGATCACTAGTGGGACGTTTATTAATTTGACAAAAGAACATATTTATCATTTTTCCATAGTCCTCGATCATAATTTGTGCAATAATTCTTAGACAATGTTACGAGTTGTGTAAAATACTTTAAGCGTTATACTGTTACAAAGTATCTACTTTCACTTTCACTTTCGCTTTTAAACTGATTTCTTCAATTCTATACTGTGCATATAAATCAGTATGTATGCGTAACGATGTCTAGTGAAGATGCACACGTGGATAAAGAAGTGTTTAAAACGATGTTAAAAACATAGCAAAGATAGGCATGAATGAATTCTTAAAAGGCAATCCACTCGAATGTTTATATCCTACGTGTATTCTGGTGGATCAATTTGTTTACAAGTGTCGCTGGGTTCGATGTACAGTTTTTTTTAAGCTACTCATATGTCGTTCCACTTTGTATTTTAATATTTCATTCTAGGTCTCAATTTCTCTTTATCGTTGTCTAAAAGAAAAACATAGAAAGAGATCCGTCCATCTCATTACCAATTTACGCTGTCCCCGAGATAAGTTTACATCTCTTCGTCAAATATAAAAGAAGCTGTTTTTAATCTCATTGATCATATCGGGGAAGGCCCCAGGTCTGATGCAAAATTTGCTGGCCATAAACGCAAGTTCACACTCTGACAAAATACATACATGCTCAGACACAAACAAAACTCATACAAAAAAAAAAAAACAAATATATATATATATATATATATATATATATATATATATATATATATATATGGTGCAAGAAAAAGGTTATCAATAATTCACTTGGACACAAACGCCTAAAATGTATTTGTAAATACCTACAGCAATTTGTCTAGGTAAATATCCAGATGACTTTATTCCATGATTCCGTCAACAATCTTACTTGAAACTTGAGTTTTAGAAATTTGTAGGTTACGATCTCAGCATAAGCAATATATATATATATATATATATATATATATATATATAATTTCAGAAGTAAATATGGCTGTAAAGAAAATATAAATAAATGACAACACGTTCGTTCCTTGAGGAACTTTACGAAGAAGGTTAACTTGTTGGTATAAAATGTTGTCATTTTGTCTTTTATACATACATACGTACATATATATATATATATATATATATATATATATATATGTGTGTGTGTGTGTGTTTGTGTGTGTATAATTATTTAAAATATAAAATATATTATTATAACAGAGGTCAAAAAGAGAGGGGGCAGTCTAGAAAGGCGTAAAGACCAAAAAAAGTGCTCGATGCAATCTATAAAATATAAAATATAAGATATAAAATGCAGAGCGAGATACGTTGGAAAAATAATATATATATATATATATATATATATATATATATATACGCATACTAATTATAGATATACATTTTTCACTCGCCGTTTTGTATCTATTATAAATTCTATCTCTGTTATTATACATCTAGCATTGTTTTATTACCACCAGCACTCACTGTGCTTTTTACTTTTCCATTATACATACATACATACATACATACACACACACACACACACACACACACACATATATATATATATATATATATATATATATATATATATATATATATATATATATATATATATTCATATTCCTGTGTTTCTGTATGGCAAAGCTGCATACAGACTATTCAACACACACGCACAAAACACACACACGCACTTTTACATAGAACTCTTTTTATGGTTAAAGAAAATATTTTATTCTGGTGTCAGAAAAACACACACACATACACACACACACACACACATATATATATATATATATATATATATATATATATATATATATATATATTTGAATTGTTATATTTTACCTTTCCTCATAATGCCCATGTTCGCGTTTTACTAACAGTTCGGATTTTCTCGTTTTTCTTCCTAAAATATTAAGTCAAACACGCGTCTCTTGTTAATTTGCCCCCCCCCTTCACCTAAGTCCGCTACTGTAAAAAACGATAAACGCCTTTTTATTCTCTTGTGACGTGATGTTCTCTTTCCCCAAAGGACCCTTATTGTTTTTCTTTTCTTTTTTCTTTGTTTGTTTGGTTTGGATTTCTAGGCAGGGGATGTTGGGTGAAGGGTGCGTAAAGACGGGTGCATTTCTTTCTTTTTGCTCCCTCGTTGAGTCCCGTCGTCACCACGTCTATTAGGAGAAACACATAAAAGTCCAACTTCACGGCAAGTGTCTGTATAAAACCTTCCCACATTCGATTGGATTTCTTTAGTGAATTCTGTCTGTCTGCACTTCAAGAACCTCGTACACAGCCTTGTAAAATCTGACACACTATCAATTATCCCAATTCAGATATCAGTATACTTATAAAATTTAAGCTACTAGCTATCGCGTCTATTTCCGTTTGAATTTTCTTAAAAATAGGTTTCGATTCCCTCCATCTTCCAAATTGCTCCCTGTTTAATTCTCTTTTTCTTTTTCTCCATCTCTTCTGTCTTTCTCTCTTTTTCTCTCGCTCGCTCTCTCTCTCCATTTCTCCCGATGTTTTTTTTTTGTTTGTCTTTATTTCTTTCTTTAAATGTATATGTGTGTACTTGTAAAATCCGTACTAATTTCATCATAGAAATCTCGGTCGATATGTACTTCTAAAACATAGGAAAATCTTTGACTCTGTATATACACAATTTAACATTTAGTAAAACACTACTGACTACTTTACGCTTAAATACACACGATATATATTTGACTCCCACCCCCTAACTCCGATTCCATATCCTATTGATTTTACAAGTACGTAAATGTATTGACCTCGTCTAGAATAAAATCAGAAGCAAATCTTTTTTGAAAAGGTTAAAAAAAAAAAAAAAGAAACGTCTTTACAACCAGTAGTGTCTCATCATAATTGATAATTTTATCTGTTTCAACTCATGGGTGCGGTGTCGATGGAGTGAGAGAGGGGGAGAGAGAGAGAGAGAGAGTCAGTCAGAGAAACCATGTTCAAGGTTGGGAATTTTCGATTCAGGAGTTGAACAAGATCCGGGAAAGAAGAGTAAACGTCTTTATCAGACGAGCCACTACAGCTGAGGCAACTTTTGTTATTTAAACAGCCTCGCTTTGTTTTCGTCCG
>CAHIKZ030001724.1:1552500-1562500 GCA_903632075.3 Acanthosepion pharaonis
ATATATATATATATATATATGTTGAAATCATTATATCTGCTTATTTTTATCATAATCCTTTCATGAGTATTTTTTCATTAATTAAATAAGGCAAGAATGTATTGTAACAGTGAGAATCATTTTTATTTCCCAAGTACTTCCCATCTCTTTCTTGATATAATGTAATGGATAGCTACACATGGCTTTTGCCTTACCAGTTGCACCCCCGATGATCTCAGAAAGAAATGGAAAGTACTTGGGAAATAAAATTCTCACTGCTACAGTGCATTTCTTGCCTTATTTAGTTGTAATATACGGAAAAATATTTGTGTATATGAAAGGATTACGTTAAAAATAAGCAGATATAATGTTTGTAATTTATTCAATCAGACTCGCCTAAACGAGAATTTGCTTCCTAAATGCATTAATATGTGTGTGTGTGTGTGTGTGTGTGTGTGTGTGTGTGTGTGTGTGTGTGTGTTAAACATAGTAAATTTAGGTAGGCAGCAATTATTAATTCAAACATGTTCTGTTAAGTAGAACAGATAGGGCGTCCTATTTATTCGGCAGTTGAGATTCTCCTCTTATCAAATTAGTGGCTTCATTTCAGGTGGAAAATTGTCAAGCTATTTGTCGAAATGAAAAACGCTATTAATAACATTATTTTCTTTATTTTTAGTCTCCGTGCTGACGTGTTAAAATGCCTTTAAATTGTAAAGTCATATTTGCCGCGTGACGCTAAACGTTTATTTCAAACTTTAACAACATTACAAACGCCATATTGGATATTTCTTGACTTCTTGAAATTAACCAACGATGGCCCGTTCTGGGTAAGATGATAAACTACATTCGGCAGCAAGGTCTTTGATCGGGAAACACTACCTAATTGCTGTTGTTCCCAGGTCCACCCTGACCCCCTGTGGTAGTAACTGTTAGGGTCAAAACTATAGGCAAATTGTTAACCTCCAAACTGGGGTCAAAACCCGAAGAAATTATAAAAGAAATTATAGTAAAAATACCATCAATACATTCTCATAGTAAAAAATTAACAGCAATATATTTTTTAAAAGAAATTACTAATGCTCCCAAGAAAATTAATTTTCGACATTAAATGACCCTTAAGGTGTTGATATGCCGCTAAACAGCCAAAAAAACAAACCAACGACAACCGAAAACAATCGAATCTTAACATTTAATTTCAAGAAGTTCTTTTCCAAATGAAATGAAGCGTCTGATGCGACTTTTTTTCCATGAATCACTCACTTCAGGACAATAGTGATCATTGACCTCCCCAAAAACTTGCTCTCCAAAAACTTGCTCTCCAAAAACTTGCTCCCCAAAAACTTGCTCTCCAAAAACTTGCTCTCCCTTGTGGCCTTCAGCAGTTTTTATCGTTTTGTTATAGTTCCCGCCTACAGTTCCGTCATCCATTCACATTAGTTTGTTAGCTCGCTGTCTTCCTCTGTCTCTTTGCTCTTAATATGCCCACGTGAGGGTTAAGTTTTCCAAGCCTTCCTTCCTCATTATATGTCCAAGTAATTCCAACTGTCTCTTCCTGATTTTAGGAACTTAATTCTTTTTATTAGTTTATTAATTGTTTTAGTATAATAGTTGGCTCCTGCTATTTTTGTTTATATCAAGTAGTCTAGGTGTTAAGCACTTTAATTTAGATCTATGCCTTTTGGTCGTTTTTTTTTTCTTCCCTTGTCCGGGATGTTTTGAATGACCTTTCAACCACCTGATGAATATTCATGAACGTCCTCAAATTTAAAAGACTTGATAAACCAATAATTATCTCTTTATATCTTTTTTTTTTTTTTTTAGATCAATTCATACAAATCCTTCTTCGTAGATTTGACTTTAAACAATAAATCAAAATATTTTACTTAATTTGTTTTTCATTTCTCACAAAATGTTCATTATCGTATTTCCGACTTAAACTTAATTTCAAGAGTTGGACAAAAAATTTGGAATTTTCACACTTTGTGGTTTTTCTGGTTACTTTTTAAAAAGTTTAGCTGTTTTAACTTGGTTTACTACCGAGAAGAAAATCAATTACAATTTAGTTATTCCAAATATATCCCTATTTGCAATACGTAGGCCAAGCTGGCAACCCTTAGACATCCTCGGCCGTTAAATTTTAATATAACAATTCACATCGCAAATGCCAATGACTGATGCTAACAATCTTCTTACTAAATCTATTTTTAAAAGTCCTTTAAAAATCTTTTATAACAGATAAGCTTGACCCTCAGCTATGGCTTAAATAGAAGGATAGACATGCTTCTCGACTGTTAGCAATCAGTCTAAGAGAAAGACAACATCGATTTCAAAACCTTGGAGAAAGCAACAGGAAAACTTTCCATGGCAATTCAGAGGAATTCAAATTAAAAGGAAGCTGTGGAGGCTAATGTTTTCTGACAACCTGAAGGAATTCGTATTAAAAAATTGTTCAAATGGGTAAACACTTCAGATAGATACTATAAAAGCAAATTGATTATTTCGTAAGTTTGTATCATAACGCTTGTTTTAAATTCGATCTTCAAACAGCGCTTGAATCTGATTGCCTTGTGCCAGAACATTCATGTGACCATTATTATTTCTTATTCACTCTCTGATCCAAATCTTCAGAAATTATTTTAGCCACACGCACGAAAACGTGACCAGCTGTTACTGTCGCCTAACCTTACCTTAGTTTGGCAAAAGGTCATCAACATTGAGGATCGAACTCACTACTGATGGTCTACAACACAACACACAAAATATTGCAGCACACCAAAGCGCACTAAAACGTCCATAACTATAGCGCACCTAGTGTGGATCAAACTCTCTTCTCAGAATTAATGATCTATGAGAGACTCGTTAACCATTACACTAACACAAGTCAGGCTTAAACGTGGCCAACTGTTACCTCCGAAGTTCAGTAGTATAAAACAAATGTGGGAAATATACATTGCTGTACTTTTACTGCTGCTACAGTTCCAATAATTAGAAATAGAGAGAGAAGAGGAAGAAAACAGCTGCCGCAATGTCACACCAGTTCAGGCTCTAATCACACACAAAAAATTAAACACGGTGATATCTGATTATTTCCTTATATGCAGTCTTTGATAAAATTTATATCTCAAAACGTAAAAGCGTGTAATTTTGAACAAAAGGAGATTGAATAAAGTCCTTTTATATATTTTATTTATATATTTATATACACTTTAGTACGTACCTGACTCCTCAAATTATCCTCTAGCTCTATATGAGCCAGATCAGGCCGAACATGGAGTACTGTTGGCATATTTGGACTGGAGCTGCCAAATCCTTACTTTCTAGTCTTGATTGAGTCAGCGATCGTTTCCGAGTCCTTTTGGGAGAAGAATAATTTTCCACCCTTCAACTTCACGGTTAGGACCCGCCATGCCACTGACATTGTAGCATAATCCCTCTGTATTTCATCGGTGAAAAGTAAGTTCTACCCGAACTGCTTATTTCCGCGAACCCCTACTCTGTGGGACAGACTCTCAAGAGGATGTTTCCCTGATCCAATCTTAACCTCTTCAAGACTAAATTTAACCGTTATCTTCCTCACATATCCTCATAAACTCTGCCTCTTAGTTCTTACTCCGTAACCCTCTACCCCGAGTGGCTCGTAGGCCATGTACGAGGTGAACATTACTCTAAAAAAAGTGCACCACATGTACTGCAGCCATAGCAACATTGATGTATCTAAGGCAAGATAACATGATGAAGACCATCCTTCCTCAGACTGGTATGAATTCATAGTTTTCCTTTTCCTAGACTGGCTACCAACCAAGGCTAGAGTGGCTTACGGCTACATCACGTTAAAACACCGGTTCCGTTACGATCGCCGAAGTTAAGCAACGTTGTGCCTGGTTAGTACGTAGATGGGTGACCACTCGAGAATACCAGGTGCTGTAATCTTGGATGTGTGGGTGGTGTAATGTATAACGGCTCTGAAACCTTCACCTCCTATAAACTATCCCTTAATGTAAAGTCCTACCTCGAGTGGCCGTTGGGCCTTGTACAGGGTGAACTTTATTGTAAAAAAATGAGAAAATAATGTCTTCTTTCGAAAAGTTTTTTTCAGGTTAAAGACAATTATAACAGTAAACGACATTTTTTTTGTATTTCTTCTCCAACTTTGTATCTATAACTACCTCGAAAAAATATTATTATTCTGAAGAAGTCCTTTAGAAGAACGAAACGTGTAACATAGAAGAAGTTTCCATTTTGTCATTCAATGACTCACCATTAGTCTGATAAACAAAATTTATATATCATTTCTATATGAATTGAAATTCGATTTTAAAACATCAAAATAAAGAGTCGAATTCACCCATCAGAGAATTTATTCAATTTGGAATTAAATATTTGCCTAAAAAATAATCAAAATAAATATATATATTTTAATAATCAGAACATACGTATAGACACAATTATGTGCTTATACAATGAATAGCTTTGTCTACGATAGCAGGGCAGTTTCCACGAGAAAGGACAATGATATTTCTTGTACTGATAAAACTACTATTGTCACTACCACTACAAAACGATGCTATCACTAGTACGAATTCAATGATGTTTCTTCCAGTCAGAGTTTTAGTAATAGTATTACTACTCCTATTATTAGTAGGTATTAGTTTCTGTTTGAGCAAATATTTTATTACAACTGTTAGGACAAAAGCTCACTATAGTTACATTCAAAATATCAATACCACCATCTTCGTATTCATATTACATGTAATTCAATAAAGTCAGAAACACACACACACACACGTGTGTGTGTGTGTGTGTGTGTGTGTGTGTGTGTCTATGTAGACATTGAGGCCAGCGCTCATCTGTTTTATGCTAAAACAAAATCTTCAACTGAAGATTGCTTTTAAGCATGAAACAGACAGTCGCCGCTGAATGTTGACCTCAGTGTCCACTTTTATACTTATATAGACTCTATACCTGACATCAAACATTTTAACACATAAATATAACATACCGAAAATACAGACACACACACACACACACGCACCATATATATATATATATATATATATATATATATATATATATATATATATATATATATATATATATATATATATATGCATTGGTATTTAATCCAGGTGGATCCTTGTAATATTAATTATTAAAACTGGTCCACGCTTGATGTATTTATTATAACACCATGTGTATTTTTACGGCAAATAACCCAAAATTACCTCAAAATGCTCTGTTAAAATGAATGCATCGATCCTATGTTGAGGTATTTTTTTTTTGTAATATATATATATATATATATATATATATATATATATATATATATATATATTCAAATAAGTTTCTTGTGGTACATAATTTAATAATAGCTATGGAAAAGGCAAAATTTACGAGGCATTTCTTTTTAAAGCTAAAAAAAACAACCAGTTTCGTCCCAGGACTTATCAAGTTTATTTTTCTGGTAATAAAATATATAAAATCGTGTAAATTAAATTAACGAATGGAATGGAATGGAAAATATATATATATATACGTAGAGCAATTATCAGTTATTCTATTTACTTGTTCGTTAATATTTCGCTAACTGCAAGATAAAGAAATTTTAAATCTAAAATTTTCGTTCCTTTGAAATGCAATATTATATTTATTAAAATTATATTCAGTTAAAATACAGAAGGAGCCGTAAAGATGGGAGCATTTTTTTTTAGATTGCAGTCTTTTCTTGTTACCTAGTTGTTGTTAACAGACAGAAATGGAAATTATCTTTTCCCCCACAGATATCTCTTTCAGCTTCATTCATATTGTGTGTATTTTCCACCCTGCAATCCTTTGTTTCGCAGAGGAAACGTCGGAAGCCCCTCGTTTTTCTATCTCTACTTCCATGGAAAGTTCTCACATGAATTATATTCCTTAATTCCGCCAGTTCTAATCTTCACGGCTAAAACCCGATATGTCACAGATATTATAATCAATCACCCTTATTCCATTCGCATTCCATTAGTGGGATGTAAGTTCTACTAGAGCAGCTTCTTTTCACGAACGGCTGCTTTGAAGAACCGAATCCCAATTGGATGCTCATCCGCTCACAGCAATCTTAACCTGTTGAAATATAGGGTTAACCTTTACCTTCCGCACATATTCGCGTAAACTCATACTCTATAACCAGCTATCTCGAGTGGATTTCGAGCCTTGTACAAGATGAATATGATTGTAAAAAACATTATTCACGTTTGCGAATGCATATTTTAATGCAATGACATTTCTAAAAAGATTTCTATAAAATTCAATAAAATATTAAATTATTCTATTTATTAGCGAATAATTTCTGAAAAGTTCAATAAATTCTTTTGATATTTTTTATATTTTAGGGTTTAAAAATTAAGTATTTTTTTTCTTTTTGTATTATTCCAATGTCTTATTTCAAACTCAATACAATTGTGTGCGTATGTGCGTATACTCATGGGGTTGTGCGTAGATTAAATTAAACAAGCTCGTGTAAGTCAATCACGCACAACACAGACATACCCAGTCACATTAGAAACGCGCATGCGCAGTCACACGCAGGCAGTGTGGGACGGACAGATGATCAGCTCTTTGATTATATATAGATTTGTAAGCGTAAATTTTACCCTGAGACCAAGTGACAGCAATTTCGTCTGAGGGGTCATGATTCTTTCTTGGTTTTCCAGATTCTACAACATTTTTGTAAGGCTTTTTTGGAATTGTTTAAGTGCTCATGTAATGATGGGTGAAACTGATGTTGATTGATTCATTTGTCTGTTTAATGGCATATCAACTCCTTATGGGTAATTCAATGCTGAAGTTTAATTTTCTTGGGAGCTTTGAGGTAATCAAAATATGATATATGTTATTCTTCTTTTACAATTGAATACATGGTAGATGATACTCCGCTTTTGGGCATACACATGTTTGTGTGAATATAATTACTAAAGGCAGCGATATGTATGGATTTTATGTTGTAGTTTTGTTGAAGTTATATTTTGGAATACAGTTTGATTTTTTGTAAGGCTTTTTGGAACTATTCCAAGTGCTCTAGTAACGATGGGTGAAACTGCCACGCTCATGTTTCATAGCATTTTGAGTTTCTTCAGTTTTACTCTGAGATAATGTTGGCGTTGGTGGAGGTGGCAGTGTTTTTATTCGTATTAATAACATTGCCACTACTACAACTACTACAACTTATTTTTAATACTTCTTGAGTATCATTATTATTATTATTATTATTATTATTATTTAGTTACTTGTTATAACCTAGGGAAGGTTACTGAATAGAATAATCAAACGAAGGTTGGTAATGAACAATAATACTTAGGACAAGAACAACACATATAAGATTCGCTACCGAGGCGTAGAAGTAGTCAACTGCTAGAAATGAATTCCACAATGAATGTCCAACTCTAGGATATCTACCAACTGCCCCAGACGGTCATATATGACACAAGGCCGAATTTAATGTGGGATATTCGATGCCCGTAGGCTTGGTTAAAATTTCCCTGTAGACCCCTCATAAAACGGCGTCGGGTAGCTGTTTCTCGAGACGAAACCCTGCCCTTCGACATAGCCTCGTCTGGGGATCCTTTCTGCCCGGAGGCAGAGAGTTTGGCTAGCACTAGATGGGTCTTCAACTGCAGACCAACATACAGTATTTACTACTGCATTTATGTAAATGGATACATATCCATTATCGTCCGCAGGTATGCTATAACACTTATTTAGTTAGCACATACCTTACGTCCTATCAATACGCCATAAATGATGGAATATTCCGTTTTTAATCCGTGAAAAATGACGGAATTGACGTCTTCAAGATGTTGTTCCAAAACGAAAGGAAGAGATAGGAAATGAAAGATCAGGAAGAGAAGGAAGATATGGAAGTAAGAGAAGGCAATAATGCTCTCATTTATTTAACGTAAGCTTCAATAAATTGCAATCACTTTTCAACTTCAAATATTTCCATTTTTACTCTCTTAGTTCTTTAAATAATGACCTGTATTGATATTTAAAGAATTGTTATTATATTTTGTTAAAGCTTTTAGGCTCGAAATGTTGACTCACTGTGTTGTGCCAGAAGTTTTTTTTTCTCATCAGAGTCCATCCTACATATCTACAAATCTACCATTCGTCTATGCCGGTGGTTTTTTAACCTTTTTGCTGGAGCGGAACCACAAGGAAACATTCCCGTGGCTCGAGGAACCCCTGCAATAAAAATTACTGTCAATGATAGTACTTGTGTAACTTCTTACGGAACCCCTGGGCATTACTGGCGGAATGCTAGGGTTCCGCAGAACCCTGGTTGAAAACCACTGGTAGTAATGCATTAAGTACTGTTACCAAGAAATGTCTGGTACCCCAAATGTTCATCTCGAGATTCTCAACTAAATCCAAAGAAGGATCTGCAATGTAATCGAACCTGGCCTGACATTTCGACTCCAGTAACTTTCTACCAGACGTGATGTAGGTTCACTCTTTTCTACAAATTTTTTCAGGGCTATTGTTCTGTCGAGCTTCCCCACCCCCTGGTGCCCCGACTATAAACATTTAAGCGTGCTACTAGAGTGGCGTTTAGGTCCCACCCTTTTACTGTTGAAATAGTTAAATGTAACCGCCACATCTACTCCCAAAGCTTCTTTTCTTGCACTTCCCGTCTGTGAAATTACCTTCCGCTTACTTGCTTCCTTGATAACTACGATTCAAAAATTCATATGCAACGTCAATCGCCATCTTCTGATGTCTTGAACTCTGTTCATCTTTTATCCCTTCCCCATGCCCCCTAGACACAGGTTTTCTCTCAAGTTCACTCTATGTAACCACCTGCGAAGCAGAGATGTTCTCACCTTGCTGGGGGTGAAATGCTTTAAAACACACACACACACACACACACACACATATATATATATATATATATATATATATAATTTCCACGAGTATCTTGTAGTCCCCACGAACTTCTGTATGTCGTTTCTCTTCACAATGTAGGCGATCATGTCTCTCCACAACTTCCTAACTTTTATACCTCTTAGTAAAGCTTGCCATTTTGTTAGCACTTCTAATCCTTGTTTTGCCAACCATTTGCAAATACCCGTTATTTATGCTATTCGCTACATTCCTCTGTCCCTCTTGTGAATATCTAATTCTCCATGCCCTCTTTCCTCATCATGTGTCTAAGTTGCATATTGTAATTCCCTTTGAATGTCAAGAGACGGCAAGATATTTCAAGGCCCCAACACTTATTTTAGTATGTTGCTATAATTACATATTTTGCTTTACTATTTAGTTGTTGTTAGTATTACTTCCACTAAAGCCCTTTGGGAAAGGCATGAACTATATCGGCTCCCACCAGCTGTTAGTAAAATAGCCGTGTAGGTTGGGTTCGCTCGCCTTAAATAACAGCTCGATCAAGGAGAAAGCAAATACTCTGAAATCAAAGCAGTTCTTGAAGAAGCCACAAGGGAAAACTACAGTCTCTTTCCCAAGTAGTCATGGTAATTTACACATATTAAAGAAAAAGAAACTATGGAGTGAGATAATGACCAATGTCCTGAATGATTGAAAAATTCGTTTACTACGATAGAAATATCCAACCTATTTGAAGGTATTTTTTTCATCAAAATCAATACAGTACAGACGATTGGCTAAAATAAAGCTATTTTTTCGGGGTGAAGGTAGTAGCAAAATCTCCGAATCGAATATATATATATATATATATATATATATATATATATATATATATACAACACTTTAAACGTTATTTTTAGAGGATATTCGTATATGAGTAGGCACTCCGTTTATTTATTAGACAGTATATTTATTTGTTTTCGTCTACCGGCCTGAATGTTCGAGAAATGTTTTCAAAGAAAACATTTCGCTCTTCAATAGAAATCGAGCCTGACTCTTTCAGGGCATAGGGAACTATCGTTTCGATTCCCGCCAGAGAGCACGAATTTTTCATCAATAAGATTTCTCGAACATTCAAAACGGTAGATGGAAATAAATAAAT
>CAHIKZ030001724.1:1567500-1587500 GCA_903632075.3 Acanthosepion pharaonis
TGGATGGATATTCCTTCAGGGAGACCCCGTGTCTTGAACGACTATTGGGCCTTAAGTTCGACCCAAACCTCAACTGGAACTCGTACATATTCGTACTAAAGATACTAGAAACATGGTTGGTTACCTGGATCGACCCATTAAGTACCTGGATCCTCGGGAACTCTTTTTCCTTGCGGAAAAATAAGTGAAATTACCTTTGCGTGTGTGGGTTGCGGTCAGACGTGGCAGGCGGAGTGTTTACCATGCTGGTTTTCCAAAACGAGGCTGCTCCGACCTCTCTCTTTTTTATTTATTTATTTATTTATTTTGGAATTGTCTTAACTGAATGGATGGGATACGCAGGTCTGCCACGTTATTACTTAAGGTCTGCCTTCACTCCCATCTCTACTTTTCATTTGTGAGAGGGACTTCAGAGTCGTTCGACGAGCTCTCTTCTTCTCACATAGTTTACCGATCCCTGTTTGGATTTGGGTCCCGAGATAGACAATGTTTCGCAACTTTTAGCTACCAGAAAGAAATTTTCGACAACCATTACAAGAGCCAGATCAGCCCGAAAATGGGGTACTACTGCCGTATATATTGTCAGGAGCTGACCATCCCTCACTTTGTAGAGCCGAACGAGTCCAAAAGCGGATACGCGTCCTTGCGGGTGACAAATTATTTTCCACCCTCCAGCCCCTCTCTTGCAGACAAAACGTCGCAAGACCCTCACTCCTTTGTCGCTATTTCCATGGAAAGTGCTCAGGCGAACTACATTATTTTCTTCCAGAATTCTAACCTACACGTCTAAGACACACCATGCTGCACTAATTGGAGCAAACCACCGTTATTACCACTGCATTCCATCGGCGAGAAATAAGTTCTACCAGCGCAGCTTCTTCCGCTTCCCCGACCACTACAATCTGAACCTGGTCAAGTCTAGGGTTAACCGTTATTTTCCCTAAATATCCGCATAAATTATGTAACCCTCTACTTCGATTGGCCCCCGGAACATGTACAGGTGAACACCACTGTAAAAAAAAATAGCTAGATGGGAACAGAATGTGATGAATATATTAATAGATATGGGCAGAATGAAATGGGTAGATAGATATATATCTATGGTAATTTTAGCTGTTTCCCTATATATTGTGGCCTTGTTAGGGGCCAGAAATAAAGACACAAGAGAGGAATTGGGTTAAACAAATATATTAACATAAACAGTAATACAAATATATACAAACGAGAGTGTAACAGCAAGAATGTTCAGTCCGACGGTCAGAGCTCAATACTGGAAACTTCCCTCTCCAAAAGGCAGTACCTGTTCCAATTTATAGCTGGGAGAGTTTATACGTGTGTGGGTAAATTACTATAACACTATAAGGATACATTTGGCATTAATTTTTCCTGTTAAGTAGGTTTCTCAAGTTCAGTGGCTGTTATCGCTCTTTTCATTGGAGAGAAGAAAATAGATACATATTGAAGATAGATAGATAGATAGATAGATAGATAGATAGATAGATAGATAGATAGATGCATTTACTTTAGCACATTCGGCGGACACTGGACAGCATTTGATCGGTCAAATGTATCATCCCTTTCGCTCTCTGTTTTCCAATCCAGTGCAAGAGACGATTTTCTAAAATCCAGTTGCTCTTGCGAATGCGTTTGACTTGAGTACATTTTGCAGAAAATGCTATTCTTTGTATCATTTGCAAAAAATGACTGGAATATTTCAAACGTTACGCACATACACACACACACAAACATCCCCACCCACAAATACCCAAACAGACAGGCGCACAAGCACAGACGAATATAGATATATATATATATATATATATATATATATATATATATATATATATATATATATATATATTTCAAGCGTAATTTTAATGGATACTAGTATTTTTAAACAGCGTTTATTGGCTTACGCATTGGATAAATTTTAATAAACAAATATGCTCTCTATGAAGATAATGTTTGAAGAAATAAAAATATGCCGGATTAAAAATAAACATCCATCAACGCAATATATATATATATATATATATATATATATATATATATATATATATAAACAAGAATTTTGTACTACAGGATTTCAATATGGCTTTGCAAATGACGGAACGCATTCTTTTCAAGGGAACTTTTTCGCCCAACTCTTGAGAAAAATTCGTTGGAACGACAAAAAGCAAGACGGTAGACTCGTGGATGATGCATTGCTATGTAATATCAGTCGTCTAATTTGGTAGTGAATGCTGGACAATTTCATCATAGATGTACAAGAGACATGGATCTAAAGTAATACGGCTATACAGAACGATGCTCAGAAAAGTTTGGACGGATCTGAGTAACATTTCAATGAACATGGAAGCAAAAAGAACAAACATTCTTAGAATCAAAAAGATTTGAAATGTCTGTCTCACTTTATGAGGAAAATGAGCTCGGAGTATCTGACACCCACAGGACGTATTGAACTCCGCTTTTGGTACATTCCATTAAAAATAAACCTATATATAAATGGAAACTTCATTAAGTTTTAATTTTCCATTCGTATATAGGCAGTTTTTTTAATCGTATATTATTTCATTATATATATATATATATATATATATATATATATATATATATATATATATATATATATATATATTATTCCAAGGTCATTTTCCAACGTACTCAATGTTATCCTCGCCCTCTCTAACCTTCTAACTTTCTGTCCTGGAGTAACAAATTGCCTCACAGGATTCACATAAGATTCCATTTTCATGTCTTTTTTCACTGCTCTTTGGACTGTCTCTATCACGTGCCAAACGTCTTATGAATTGAGTTGGATCTTTTCTAATCGATCTGTTTAGATCTAAGTTGAAATGATGATCCTTCTACCGGTTATGACCTCTTGATCCAGTTTTCTCTCGACTGTTCCCTCTTTTTTAAAACTTATAGTCTTTCTAATAATTCGATAATCCTTGCTGAATATGAATAATAGCATTTCCTGTCACATGTTTGTTCCTCTATTCTGAAGTGATTCTGTCCCCGATTCTGTTCATTAATATTTTAAATCGTTGTATTTTTATGTGTCTCATTCCATTCGTTCACGTCTATTTTATTTGACAATGGCATGAAAATTGATCTACTTACATCTTCCAATATTTCGCCACTAACGTATGTTCTAAAAATAAACTAGAATATTAATGAAAAAGTAAAGCGTTATGATTTTGATGTTTTGATATACCGGATGTAACAGCAAAATTGTCCAAATTGGGTAACGACGAAATTGTCTAATTGTTAGATTAAGCTCTGAACCGTTGTATCTTAGAAATGATTAAAGATATCTTACTGGAATTCTCCAAGGTTTTCATAACACTATTGGACTCTATTTTGAACAATAAGAATGTATTTACCTTTAAGTTGAAATGATGATTTCTCTTGTTGTGACATTCTGATCCAGTTACATGTAATATACATTGTTGTTGTTACTTCAGTTGAGTTATCAAGTAAATTGTTTCTCTTACTTAGTGCAGTTTTTTGTTTATGATTATGTAGCGCCAGTTTACAAATATAGTTTTCGCCAATACCCACATATTTCATTCATTCAAAGTTAATTTTAACCATTGATCTCGGAATATGTTTGTATACAGCTAACTGTTTAGATATTTTTGGAGGTTTTGTGCAACATACATGACATCTACTTGGTGTAACAGCAAAATTATCCATATCGTGTAAAAGCAAAATTTTTTCATATTTAGATTAAGTTCTGAACTGTTTATCTTAGAAATGATTAAAGATATCTTACCGGAATTCTCCGAGGTTTTTATAACACTATTTGCCTTTACTTTGAGCAATAAGAATGTATAATTACACTCTAAGCTTAACAGAAGTATCATGATGAAATCAATCATAAACAAAAATGACATGTTCATCCTTAATTAATCAATGCTAAGATATATTGAAATAAAGTTCATATATATATATATATATATATTATTCCAAGATCATTTTCCAACGTATTCAATGTTATCCTCGCCCTCTCTAACCTTCTAACGTTCTGTCCTGGAGTAACAAATTGCCTCTCAGAATTCACATAAGTTTCCATTTTCATGTCTTTTTTCACTGATCTTTGGACTGTCTCTTTCACGTGCCAAACGTCTTAAGAATTGAGTTGGATCTTTTCTAATCGATCTGTTTAGATCTAAGTTGAAATGATGATCCTTCTACCTGTTATGACCTCTTGATCCAGTTTTCTCTCTAATATTCCCTCTTTTTTAAAACTTTTTTGCCGTTCTCTTGATTGTACTTGAATCGAATTTGAAGATGGAAGCCATAGTATAAATGTTGGGAACCATTACTGAATGTCTAAATAATCTTTTTTCCACTCACCATTGCTCAGTTGGGAAGACAGTGGGCCTGACACAAAACGTTCTATCTGAAAACCTGGAAAAGAAAAACTGAATTAGATATTCAACATTTTGTGGGATGGATAATTATATCGTTAACGATTTGGTCATTTTTTCTGCTACACCAGATATCTATACTAAGCGGGACCAATCCCAAATACCCCAACTGTTGAACATGGTGATTACAAAAGATCTCAACAGTTGAACAGGCGGATGAAGAGAGTGGCACATGACGGACATATTACAAAAGATCTCTCATTTCATATTTGGTGTGACAAGGAGTTTTGTTGGTCTTTCGTTCAACTGCACCCCACACATAATAAACATGGGTGTTGCAGTCTGGGGAGTTAGTTGCCCAGATGTAACGGGTGATGTAGTAGCAGAAATTATCTGACTAGGTTCTCCTGCATGTGTGGCATGGTGAAGAATCCTGTGGCCAGACATAGGTTCTACCAGCAGCCACTAACTTAACCTAGGGCATCACTAATTCTTCTAGGCACTTGATCTAGGCCCCCGTGTTGAATCTGAGGCCCTAAACAACAAAATGAAGGGTTCTTATCAGAACGATCAGAATGAGATTTTCTCTCACCTGGGTAATCACCATTAGACTCATCTAACTCTTTCCGAATCCTCGGCACTGTTATCAGATTGACAGCCAAGCACTCGGAAGTGTTCGTATTAAAGCTTCCGGCGCGAATACCAAGCAGTACAGCATTCCTTTTCAAATTTCTGTCGGGTGAATTGCGTCATGGTGCTCTTTTTCTCCCGGACGATGTCCAACTGATCATACTATACTATACTATACTATACTATACTGTGCAGTCGGCAAAATCAAAAACAACGTGCATGCGGGAAATTTAAAATATAAATGGCGATAATTTACCCATCGCACCCTATATTTAGTTTATTGTTTTGTAAAAATACTTAAAAGCACTGCTCACTTTTCGTATCCATTTTCTGTAAAACGTCGTCGTTGCTCATATGTTCAGTCCATGGTATTCTCAGCATCCTTCTGTAGCACCACATTTTATTCGCCTCAAATTTCTTCTTCGTATGTGCGAAGATTGTCCAGCATTCACTGCCATACAGAAAGAATTATTTTCACGAAACATTAATATTTATTTTTATTTTTAATTTTTTTTTTTTTTTGTTACTTAACAGTATCCTTTTCTTGTTTCGAAAAGGAAATTTTCTTATTTCTTAATACTGTGCTTAACTTTTGGTAGGCATATTTCACTATCAAAACATGCCTTCCGGTTGGTTTCAGTGTTGCATTTCTTATATGTAAATTATCCATTTTTTAGGAAAGATATTGGAGTAGTTTACTTTTCTTCTTCACAATTTGGAATTCAGAGTTAGACTGTTTGCCACACAAAAACAGACATAGATCATTTACCTATAGCTAGAGAATGGACGGATTTATATATTTCCTAGAGCCGTTTTTATGTAAGCGAACACAACAAATTAAGATGAAATTTGAACTCGTCTTGGAGATTTCACTTTCTGGGCCCATATCCGTTGCACACCCCTATGAATACTTTGCTTAATTTTTAGAACACGTCTTTTTTTTTTTTCGAATTTCTTTGTTATATTTTTGGTCGTTTGTTACAAAATCAAGCAGAATTTTTGTACCTACTTTGATTTTAACGTCCCCAATATATAACTGGCTCCGTGGAAATTAGACTATACATCCCCTTAATTTGGTTACTGCTCCATTCAGTTGCCAATTATATAACATACATAAGCACTCATAAACCTATTCGTACATAGATACGATTAGTACAGAACACTTTTTAGCTTTATTTTTAAACAAGAACTCATCAATCTGACATTTGCCCAGCAGACAATAAACAAGGCGTCCGTAAGTTTTGTGTTTTTCTGCCCGAAGCATAAACAAAACTTTTTATTATTATTGGAATTGAAAATTTATTATTATTATTATTTTTATTTTCTTTGATTTCTGGCGTTTACACATTTCTTTCCGGGTCCCGCCCAGGGACCTAAGGTTAGAAATGGCGTCATGACACATTCCACTGACAAAAAAAAAAAAAAAATTACATAGATAAAGCCCTTTGTAAGGTGTGGGCTGTACTTGTCAGAACATTTTTTTGTATCTCCTTGAGGCATGGACTTCCAGGAATCCCTTCAATTAGTCTACTGCAATCTTTTCCAACCAGTCCTAGGGCTCCAACTACAACAGGGTTTGTTGATGTTCCCATATGCCACATTTTCGAGATTTCTATTTCAAGGTCCTTGTACTTTGACAACTTTTTGAATATCTTCAAAGATACATTACAGTCAGCTGGGACTGCCATATCAATAAGGAGGCTCCGTTTTTGTTTGTGGTCTTTAATAACAATATCTGGGCGGTTGGCTTTGATTGTTCTGTCAGTGTGTATTGTGTAATCCCATAGAATTGTAACAGGTCCTATCTCCGTAATCGGATCTGGGTGGTGTTCATACCAGTTTCTTTCAGTTTTCTTCCCGTAGAAGTTGCTTATTATTATTATTATTATTATTATTATTATTCGAAGTCGTATCAAGCTCAAATGGCAGCAAGTCTCTTTAAAATTCTGGGATTCTGAAATATTCCAAGTGATTTTAGTCATGCCTTGATCCGGATGGTTTTACTATTATGGATATTTAATGTCCCCAGTGAGTTTCTAATTTATTTTGAAACCATTCTCAGTACTCTTAAATAGGAGTAGATAGATTCGCCTATAGCCTGATTCACTGACCTCCCTGGTCTTTTGAAAAGGAGTTAAGCTTTTTCCCTTTTAACCTGTTTAGGATTGGGTTTTTGGTTCCTTCTAAAGTCTCACTCTCTTTCGTTTCTCTGTAGTCCCTTCCATCTTAATGACATTATCGCCTTGCTTGGGACGAATTGGTTAAAAAAACTCTTATGGTCATGGGTTCAACCGTTAGTTCCATATTTCACTTTATTTTTAGTTCTCTTTAAAGCGTTGTTGTTCATCTGGGTTTGCGCACAATCTTCTGAGATTTCCATGTCTTGGATCGAAAACATACAACATTTGGAATTATTCCTGATGTTGACTATTCGAACATGTAGAATTGTGGGTGGTTTGATGGTTATCAACGTTGAAAATGGAATCAGTAGAACGAATTCCTATTTCGAATTGTAGGGTTGTTTCCTTCTTTCCTTGTCTTCAATACGTACTGTGAGTGTCAAATACTCCAAGCCTGCCTTCCTTATTATATACCCTACAGATTAAGTGTGTACTATTTGCACTATTTCTCTTCTTACTTCCTTTTCTTTTTCCCCTATATTCTTCCTCCAATCTTTTTTTCTATTCTAGCCATTCTTTCAATCACTGCTTTCTTTCTTTCCTTTTCTCTCGCTTAAGTCCATCTTCCTTTCTTATTTCTTAATCTCCTTCACTCTCCTTTCATTTCCCCTTTCATTTACATCTCATAACTCTCTTACACTCTTTCACATCTCCTTCCTTCTCGCATTTCCTTATTTTCTTTCTTCATCTCTATTCATCTACAGTCTTCATGGCATTAAAGACTTTATTCTTTGTACTTCTTCTTCCTGCTTTTCTTCTTGTTTGTAACGGCCCACACATCTCAAACACCATTCTCAGCGTTAACAGGTTTCACAGGACAATTCTCTGCGTGATTCCAGTGTAGCCGCCACATAATTAGTGCTTTTTTTGTGTACAGGAAATCATTCTTTCCCTTGAAAATCACAATTAAGACATGTTAGCCTCAGTCAAAAAATAAAAGTTATTTTGTTCGATGATGCCAAATTTGACACAAAGCCATATTTTTAGGGGGTATCGCGAGGCAATTCTCGCTCCTACTCTGAAACCCTTTGCGTGTTAGTGGCTTCCCGCCTTGTTTGGGGTTGAATGCTTAAAAAAATTAAATTATAAAGTTAATATTTCATGCACAACATATCCTATTCGGCCATATTTTAAAATTAAAGCCTTCGCGAATTAAATCATGAAATCGTGTTGATTTCAAAGTCACAAAAAAAAACTATTTTTGTACTTGTAAAATACATTATAACCCGTCTAATGTTCAATGTGCCAAATATTACATTATTTACGCTCAGACTAATATTCCCATCTTTGCTGCTATTACTGCAACGTTTCGGCCATTGCTTCCTACGACCTCGTTGATTTATTCTTTTCTTAGACGCCATGTTTGATGCTTGGATTATCTTTTCGATTCATGTTTGACTTGACTGAAGAATGACCGTAGGATGCCGTCGTTACTTTCTGCTGTATACCGGTTGCTAGGAAGGCTATAGGACCCAGCCTGTCCTGCTAATTAACCCCGTGCAGGGGGTGGGGGAAGAAAAGATGAATTCGTACCTTTCCCAAGGTTTATTGAGCGTATGTGGATATAACAAACTCGACTGAGAATCGAAATCGACACTCCGATTTCTCATTCCGAGCCGTGTTATGCAAGATGGTATTTTCAAACGGTTCCACATCAAGCTACCGACCAGGCTCGGCTTTGCATAATTCGGTCGATCTGACGAGAACCGACGTTTCAACGTGATATGGCCGTAATCCGAGGCGCAATAATGTCGTTTTTTGACGTATTTTTTAACGTAAAAAACGACATTATTACGTCATTATTTTTGCACCAACCTAATAAAATAGCGATAGAGTAGTAAGGGACTTGCAACATTTCATCTATGGGAAAGGGGTTGTAGGCTGGAATTTAATTCATCACCCACAAGGCCACGTAGACGTTTTTTGGGCTCCGTCGGAATTGTAAATTGATGACTGCAAAGTTCCTGCCCTTATGGCCTGTTATAGCAAACCTACGGACGATAATGGGTATGTCCCCATTCACATAAATACAGTAGTAAATACTGTATGTGGGTCTGCAGGTGGAGATTCGTCTCCAGCTATGCTAGTCAAATTCTCTGCCGCTGGGCAGAGAGGATTCCCAGACGAGGCTATGTCGATGGGCAGAGTCTCGTCTCGGGAAACAGCTACTTGACCCCATTTTATACGGAGTGTACGGGGATTTTTTTGCCGAACATACGAGACTCGGATAACCCACATTAATTTCGGCCTTGTGCTACATCTGACCGCGTGGGGCGGTTGATAGGCATCCTACAGTTGCAGATTCATTGTGAAATTCACTTCTAGCAGTTGACTACTTCAACGCGCCGCTGGCGAATCTTATATGCGTTGTTCTTATCCTAAGTATTATCGTTCATTACCAACCTTTGTTTGATTATTCTATTTAGTAACCTTCCCTAGGTTACAAGATGCCAACAATGGGTTACAGTTTAATGATTTGTTTAATAGATGTTTTTTCTCATATTCTATAATATTCAGTAACCCCCTTGCGCCGTAGTGGCTTTATTGCCTTGCTTTAGGTGAAATGATTAAAAAAAATATCATGGAATTATGAAATTACGAAGATTGATCGATTGATTTGTTTTGTAGAGTTCGGAGGCTATTTAATGTTCAAAACATTTCGAATTGTAATAATTATCTGAATAAGTAAAAGACGGTTGAAATCTGTAGGATATATAATAAGGAAGGTGGGCTTGGAGAATTTGACACTCACAGTACGTAGGGAAGACAAGGAAAGAAGAAAACAGCGAATAACCTACTCTACAAGCTTGTCTAAACGGACGTTAAATCAGTGGTTGGCAAAGATAGTATTATGATGTGATCATATTTTCGGCATCTTTAGCAATGGATTGTATAATTGAATTCCATTTGTGGTCTGGATAGAACTTGAGACCCAACACACATTCAAATTCTCATTGAGATTTAAACCGTTCATCGTGACAGATTAGTTCATCCATTCATCGTGACAAACCCGGAGTGTGAATGATGACTATAAAACACTAGTCTCTTGGATTTGAGATCAGAGGAATGGTCGGCTACAATCCCTCGATCATCATCGCTGTTAGAACTGTATCCATCAACAATGATATCATTTGCATAGATATTTACTTTTCAAAAAAGCTAGAAAGAAAAAGAGAAAACACACTAGGGGAGTGATCTCTTTTAAGTAGAAGCGGACTTTTTAAATTACTTATTACAGACCTCACAACACCAACGACATTCAGTTAAAATTGTTCTTTTTTGTTGTATCAAACTCTCTCGATCAGCGAAGGGACATCTTAACCAATATTTTACTGATTATTTTGCATATTTGTCAGTCATTAAGTCAGTCGATTGTTATCGCTTGTTCATTTTTATAAATGTTCTTTTCATGTGTACCCTCCTTCCCTTTGATCGTCCTGTCACTTTCATTATCTATTTAATCTGCCCCCTCTCCTATTCGTTCTTCTTTCTCGGATTCAAAACAGATATCTTTCTCCATTTCACGTTTTATTGTTTTATCTATCTATCTATCTATCTATCTATATCTATCTATCTATCTATCTATTTCAGTCTGTTCATTATCTCTCTGCCTGCCTGTCTATCTATCTATCTATCTATCTATCTATCTATCTATCTATCTATCACTATAATCTTTAGCTATTCAAACTGCGATCTTACCCACAAACCCACATAAATTATGTCTTTTACTCTGTAAGCCTCTACCTCAAGTGGTCCCCTCGAATGAATCTCACATTAAAAAAGAAGTAATCTATCTATCTATCTATCTATCTATCTATCTATCTATCTAAGTCTGTTCTTATCTGTCTGCCTGTCTATTGCTCTATCTTTATTATTATTTTACGTTCTCCTCTCACCACTTTATTTTTTTTCACCAATTGTATTCATATTCTCTCCTGCTAAATCTCTGTATTACTCGGAGAGCGCACACACACATACACATATGCACACATAACTATATATATATATATATATATATATATATATATATATATATATATATATATATATATATATATATAGATAACTAGACTTGTTTCGAAAAACCCTCGAATTTTTGATTTGCTAATCAAATCAATCTCGAGGGAAAAAAAGGTTTAAAAAAAAGAAAGAGCTACAAACATGAACTTCCGCCGACAAAAAAATCGCACAGATACAGGTCTGAAGCCCAAAGAAAAAACCCTGATACATGAGTAACAAGTAACAACTAACTAACAAACTTTCAAACTTTCCCTGTCTGGCTCACTAGGTGTATCTATCTATCTATCTATATATATATATATATATATATATATATATATATATATATATATATAAAGTTTGGTAATCCGTATGGACAATCCCAAGGAGGATGCAATCCAGAGAGCTCAATGTCAAATCTGAGAAATTATTAATTCAATTTAAATAGAAAACGTTAAGGGTCCATTGGTTATAATTTTTTTTTCCCAGGTATATAATTTTTACCTGGTTCATCAGACCACACAAACACATACACACGTGTATATATATATATATATATATATATATATATATATATATATATATATATATATATGTGTGTATGTGTCTCTTTATGTGTGTGCGTGTGTATACATACACGATATATACGACGTCTGTCTGATAAGTAACGGAACATGATATCTTGGGAGTCCAGGGATTTTCCAAGCGTGGCGTAGATACGGCACAAGACCGAAAGTATCGAACTCGCTAATCAGTCGTAATTGTTCTAGCGAGACAAACTTGTTAACCATTACACCGCCTCGATGTGCCCCAGATATCTTTGGAGTATATAATTGTAATCATAACTCTCTGCAACCATTGCATTTTTTCACATGCTTTTGTGGCAGGGCATATCGTGGTTGCTTCTCCACGACAATACCCCTGTCCACAACCCTCTGAGCACCCGGCGTATTCCTGAAAGAGAATAACCCCTTTATCTTGCCACGTGTGACTTTTTCCTTTCCCTAAGCTGAAAGGATGGAGGCCACCAAGTGAATTATTTTCTCTTTTAATTAGAGTTACATTATTGAAGAATCATAAGTCTGGCACAAGGATATGAAACTAACGAAATCTCGTTAACAATATACGATTATTGTAAGATTGTGGCCAATATAAATAAATATTTATCCCAAGCAAGGCAATAAAGCCGCTACGACGCAAGGGGGTTACTGAATGTTACAGAATATGATAAAAATATACTATAAAGGAGTGAACACAATAAAAGAATAAAAGGAATTAAGTAGGCAGAAGATAACGATTGACATTGCATTTAAATTTTTGAAGATCAAAGTTGACAGGTAAGCAAGTAGCTGCAAGAGTGTTACACAAGCGAGAAGTGCGATAGAAGAAACTCTTAGCATAGAACTTACGGTTACATTAGCCATTTTAATTGCAAAATGCTGCCAATCTAGTTGCACGCTTAGATTCATAAAATCTAGGTAGAGAAGAGGGAAGCTCATCAGAATAATTACCATGAAAATATTTATAGAAAAGGCACAGGGAAGCTACGTTACAGTGGTGGGAAAGTGACTGAAGCCGAGATGCCAGGACAAGACGAATAACATTGCAGATTCGTCTTTGTATTTTATCAAACATATAGCAGAAGTATTAAGTGTTCGGCCCACTTTCAGAAAAGTTCTTCACTGTGTCATGACTCAGACTCGCCAGCCTCCATTTTGCACCTTTATAAATCTGCCATTCGTCTGTGCATTAAATATTGCTGCCATATTTGATTTGGTGCCCCGGCTATATATCTTGAGATGCTTGACAACATGCAAAGAAGAGACTGGAAAGTAATCGAACGTCACCTGGCATCTCGACTTCAGTCACTTTCTCACCGACGTGGCGTGGCCTCCCTCTGTCTTTTCTGCAAAATTTTTCACGGCAATTGTTCTTTTGTGTTATCTCCCTTGGTCCCTTGACTGCATTCAAGCGTACTACTAGATTGGCAATTAGGTCTCACTGTTTTACTGTTGAAATAGCTAGATGCAACCGTATGTTCTATTTAACAGTTTCTCGCACTTCTCTCCTGTGTAACTCAGTTCCGGTTTCTTGCTTCCCTGCCACTCACAATCTTCAAAAAGTTAAATGCAACATCATTCACTGTCTGTCTTCATGAAAACTGTTCTTTTATTCTGCCCACTAACGTCTTTTCTTTCTCTTTCACTCCCAGTAAACCCCCTTGCATCTTAGATGCATTATCAACTTGTTTGGGGTGAAATGATTTTTTTTTTAAATCCTAGAAACTTTGGCGTTTTTTTTTTTTTTTTTTTTTTTTTGCAAATAGGTTCCTCCGTCGAATCAGCGCAAACACCATACCATCAAACGGTATCTTGTACTTCCCCTTTTTCCAACTCTCTATGTTACTGCTTGCCTGGATTCATTATACCTGTCAGGAGTCATACCCCTGTTGGCGTAGCTCTTTGGGTCGCTGGGATACGTAATCCTCGTCACTACATTAAGGCGAAAATTATTGAAGAATCATAAGTCTGGCACAAGGATATGAAACTAACGAAAGCTCGTTAACAATATAAGATTATTTTTTTTGTCTCGTGTCCTTGCGCTGATTCTTAGCCTCTTGAGAGAGAAATCAATCGTCATCGATTATCGATGAATAATCAACAGTAACTGTTGATTTTGAAACATTTTTTCTTCTTACTTTACTTTTAATAATAGGCGTGCCTTCTATTTCTTTAAAAGTAAAAAGAAAGAAAAAACACTTGACAATCAATTTAGATTTGAGTGCATGTATTCGTTAATATGAATGCGCATGCGTGACGGAGAGAGAAAGAGAATGGTGGAGGGAAAGAAAGAATTTTTTTTCCGTTTCTGAGAGTCGAAGATTAAAGATATGGCGCAGTCGGAAGAAAATTGGTGAAGTGACGATAGAGGAGGGTCGGGTAGTCAAGAGTGGGTAGTTTTGGGTACAGACAGTGGGAATAACAAGGAAGTAAAATGACAATGATGCTTAGTACACGCAAAATACGATTCCCTTACCAAACTTTCTTTCTTTCCGTTTTTCAATATTTATTCATTTATTTATTGTAAACGGCCTTAAATTCTTTGTTCAATATTCTTAACTCGATTCATTGGGTGCTAGCATTTTTTTTCTTTCTTTTTATTTTTTTTTTTTTTTTTGGTGTTTGCTTCAAATCTTTTACCTTTTTCATTCAATACTAATATTTCCCTCTTTTGTCTTTTCGCGAATATTAATTTTCCCCCTTTCTTCTGTAGAGTTATCTACCTCCCTCTTTCTCTCTCTTCATCGTTTCCTCTCTCTCTCTCTCTCTTCATCGTTTCCTCTCTCTCTCCCCCCCTCTCTCTTTAAACGTAGTACGAGATCGACTTCGAGGTTTCATTGTTTTACTGTTCATATAGCTAGATGCAACCGGATGTTCTATTCTAATAGTTTCTTCTTTCACACTTCTTACCCGTGAAAATTTCTTTCCGTTGCTTGCTTCACTCTCTCTCGTTATCTCTCTCTCTCTTTCTCTCTCTCTCTCTCTAACACACACACACACTCTACATCTTTCTCTATCTATATTATTTTCTCTATCATGTACTTTCTCTCTTATCTCTTATCTCTCTCTCTCTCTCTCTCTATATATATATATATATATATATATATATATATATATATATATGTTTCTTTTTCACACTATCTTTTGTATCTCTCTCTCCTTATCAATTTTATTTCCCTCTATCTTTATTTCTCTACCTCTATTTCCCCCTCTCTCTCTCTCTAACTTTCTAACAATCAATCTTTTTATCTCTGTCTCATTTTCCCACTGTCTTTTTCCTTTTGTCTCTCTCTCTCTCTCTCTCTCTCTCTCTCTCTCTATCTATCTATCTATCTATCTATCTTTCTTTGTTTTCTTGCCTTCTCGGGTATGGCAGGCGCTATGACATGGTCTATATTTTTTCCGTCCTGATTAGCAGTAATACTTGATACACGGCGCTACCTACGCATGCGCCCCGGTGTAATCGTAACTACTTCCGCTTTCATTAATTAAAACGCTTAGTGCTGCACCTTGAACCACATTATTTATGGCTGAGAGTAACAAAGTAGGATTAGTTTTAAAAAAATGGGAACAAAAATGATCTTCACCATTCATTTTCCACTCCACACACGTTCTTTTCTGGTGTTTCTTTCCGCAACAATCTTCGACGTTTCTTTTTCTTATTCTTGAAACTTATGAACTCGGCATTCTTCTTCTTTTCTATCCATCTCTGTATTGTTTCCGTGCCATCACCACCTTCTTCTTCTTCTTCTTCTTCTTCTTCTTCTTCTTCTTCTCACCCTCCTTCTTCTTTCTCTTCTTCTTCTTCTTTTTCTTCTTCTTCTTTTTCTTCTTCTTCTCCCCTTCTTTTCTTCTTCTTTCTTCTTCCTCCTTCTTTTCTTCTTCTTCTTCTTCTCACCCTCCTTCTTCTTTCTCTTCCTCCTCCTTCTTCTTCTTCTTCTTCTTCTTCTTCTTCTTCTTCTTCTTCTCACCCTCCTTCTTCTTTCTCTTCCTCCTTCTTTTTCTTCTTCTTCTTTTTCTTCTTCTTCTTCTTCTTCTTCTTCTCACCCCTCCTCCTTCTTTCTCTACATCCTTCTTCTTCTTCTTCTCACCCTCCTTCTTCTTTCTCTACCTCCTTCTTCTTTCTCTACCTTCTTCTTCTTCTTCTTCTTCTTCTTCTCTACCTTCTTCTCTACCCTTTTCTTCTTTTTCTTCTTCATCTTCTTCTTTTTCTCCTTCATCTTCTTCTTCTTTTTCTTCTTCTTTCTCTACCTTCTTCTTATTATTATTATTCTTCGTCTACTTATTATTATCTACCTTCTTTCAATCTTATTTGCTATTACACCGATTTTTCTTTTTTTAATTATTCTTCTTCTTGATGTTGCTCTTGTTTCATCATCTTCTTCTTCTTCTTCTCTTCTTCCTTCTTCCTTCTCCTTTCTTCTTCTTCTTCATTTTTTCTTTTTCATCATCTTCTTCTTCTTCCAATTTTATTTGCTATTACACTATTACTTCTTCTTCTTCTTCCTCCTCCTCCCCTCCTCTTCCTCCTCCTTCTCCTCCTTACCAATTATTAGTTACTATTATATCCACTTAGTCTTAGTTTCGTTTTCTCTTCCTCTTTCTTTCCCTTTTCACGTCTTTTTCTTCTTTTACTTTAAGTCTTAATTATATCATTTTCATTCATTTTTACTTTATTCTTTTCTTCTCTGCATGTATTATTTTTCTTTTTCTTTTTTTTTCATCAACTCCGTCTCATCCGATTATAACAAATCCTCTTTCTTATATAGTTTATTTCTGCCTCATTCCCTGCCTTTTTGACGTGCGGCTGGTGTAATGGATAGCGGCTCGAATGAGAAATCGAAGAACCGAGTTTAAATTTCAGTCGAGTTCGCTATATTCATTTACGAGCAAATACCCATGGGAAAAGTATGAAGCCAGCTCTTTCCCTACATGTGGGTTAAATAGTAAAAAGTCATTGTTATTTCCCAAGAAATTGTTTCCAATTGTTATTTCGCAAGAATTTAGAAAAATCATTATTTCCCAAGAAAAATGTTAAAACAATATTAACTCGTTAAAAAATAATTATAACAATCCAAAATATCTTTTGCATTGGTTTAGATTGGTTTGGTTTATTTTGTTTTACGGCATATCAACCTCAATGGGTTATTTAATGCCGACAACATTTTGAGGATAGATTCGTATGAATAGTGTATGTATTCTTTGGTTTAGATTGGTTTGGTTTATTTAGTTTAACGGCATATCAACCTCAATGGGGTTATTTAAGGCTGACAAAATTTTTATTTTTTATTAATATTTTGTTTTGTCAAATATTTGTTTCTGGTAATTTATTTCCTTCAAAATTGTATTGCTAGTAATATTTTTTTTTCAAAAAAGTATTGCTGGTAATATTTGCCCATAGCTGGGACTCTAACTGGTGCTATCACCCTGGGTCAGAGTGGACCTGGGAACACCAGCGATTAAGAGGTGGTTCCACATTCCTAAAAACCTCCTGATCAGAGGCCTTGCTGTTGGACGTAGTTTAACGTCTTACCCAGGAGGCGGATGTTGTTTAACGTCTTACTAAGGACGATCTTTTGGATTGGAATAACCATTGTTGATGAACCAAAAAGCAAAAGTAAAAATTAAAATATAAATAAACCCCGCTTTTTTCATTTTTTTTTCTTTTTTGCTTATCAGTTCTTTCTGCTTTCTTTATTTAACATCTGATTAGCAATCAGGAATTTTGGTTGATTTTGTCCATATCAGCGTGTGAAATTGGAGTTTACATTTTCTTTTGAAATTAAAAAATATAAAGGCGTATCAAATGCGATGCACTAAAATCCAATAAGGGGAGACAGAGTAAAAAAAAGATAAAAGAGAGATTAAATTATAAAGCGTGCATGCCCTAGTCATTTTCCTCATATAACCTTGACCCATGAAAGTTTCTTCTTTTATGGACCATGTCTATTCAGGACGTGGATGATCATGGCTCTCCACACCTTCCTCTCATTTTTTGCACAAATTAACTTCTGATTTTTTTCTGGTTCTACAATCCATTCACTCAAATTTGTAGGTTAATCTTGTCGTTTACCTCAGTGTCTCGTTATGGTGATATGTAGCTTAAATATGGCACCCGGTCGAAAGTTTGGGACACTCAATGAGGATCGAAGTCACTACTCAGTCGTAATTGTTTTAGCGAGACAATCTTGCTTAGACATTACAACACGTCGAGGTACCCAAAGGATTTTCTAAGCGGATATTAGATATGGCACAAGGTCAGAAGTGTGGGACTCATTGTGAGGATCGAACTCACTACTCAGTCATAATTGTTCTAGCGAGACAATATTGCTAGCCATTACACGACATGGAGGTGCCCAAAGGATTTACTAAGCGGACTTTAGATATGGCACAAGGTCGAAAATGTTGGGAACCCAGTGAGGATCGAACTCACAACTCAGTTTTAATTGTTCTAGCGAAACAAGCTTGCTATTACACCACATCCTGTGGGTGTGAATTTTTTCTAGTAACCTTTGCACGTTATGTGTCCCAGAAATTTCACCTGTCACCCCTCATCGTTATAGAGTTGAGTTGGATATATGTGGCCGTAAGTTCTATGCTAGGAGATTCTTTACTCACACTTCTCGCTCGTGGAACTCTCTAACGGTTCCATGCTTTCCAGTCAACTTTAATCTTCAAAACTTTAAATGCAATGTCAATCGCTATCTGCTGTCCTCCTGATTACTCTTCTATTTATTACCACTCCTTAGTAATGTCCCTGTTTTCAAATTATTCCACAAGCGGCAACCCCCCTTGTATCTTAGTGGCTTTTCTGCCTTGCTTGGGATGAACTTGATTTTAAAAAAATGATACCGATTTATTGACATGTCTGACATTAACAGTATCATTAGAAAGAAAAATGTAGGAATTTTCAGACAGGATTCAGAAAGAAAAAAACGAAAGAAAAGACTAAGACAATTGTAAGAATGCCGAATGTCTGATTGTCAGAAAGAGGGACGGCCTAAGATGAAAACAACGAATTAAAGATGTCAAAACCCAGTAAGTAGAGAACATTTCTTATCAGGGAATTGTATTTACTGATGATGGAAAATGTGACCCCAGAATCCGAAGGTTCATTGGAAGAGCGAAATATGCCTTCTAAAAGCTAAACAAAATATGCAGAAAAAGGAAAAATTTCGTTAAAAGCAAAGACAAGTGCGCTGAACTGCTATGTAATATCAATTATTTTATATGGCAGTGAATGATGGACACTTTTTTCACAGTTAAAGAGAAAACAAAAAATGGTTCTATAGAATAATTCTGAGAATGACATAGACGTAACATGTGAGTAATACGGAAGCTTTAAGGAAAATAGAAACAAAATGAACTAATATACTTAGAATTACATGGACAACAATAAAAACATTAATTAGAAACAGCCCACCCAAATCCACAGTTGAGTTGGATAGATGTAACCGTAAGTTCTATGTTAAAGTTTCTTTTCTCACACTTCTCGCTTGTGGAACTCCCTTCCGGCGACATGCTTTGCAGCGGACTTTCATTTTCAAAAATTTTAAATTCAATATCAATCACTGGCTGCTGTCCGTCTGATTACACTTCCTCTTCTCACTCCTTAGTAATGTTTCTGTTTCCTAATTCTTCCACCTTTTGTGTCTTAGTGGCTTTATTGCCTTAGTTGGGGTGAACTAACTTAAAAAATATCTCATATTTGCCTAAACAATGGGCACTTGAAGATAGTCAGAAATGACATATATAACAGCCAAAAAGTAAACAATAGTTGATGATAATAATTACAAATAATGAATAAGGAATAAAATTCTCCTTCTATGTGCAACGTCCCTTCAGGACAAGGCTCTTCACAACTTCCTATCCTTTGGAGCCTAACCAGTTCTTCTTCCTTTAATAAAGCTTCTGTCCTTAGTTGCATCATCCACAAGCTTCTTAAGAGTGGCTCACATCCTTCTGATATTTTTTTTTTGGCATTATGTCCTGTGAGGATTAAGTTTTCCAAGCCCTCTTTCCTCATTATGCGCCCAAGGAATTTCAGCTGTCAGGAAGTGTTCTTACTGTTACCATTTAATTTAAGACTTCCTTCTAGAGGCTTGTTGCCTTGGAATTGTCAGTATCCTTCTGCAGTACCATATATTTGCTACCTCTAGTTTGTTTTTTTTTCCTCATCCACTGCTATATAAGACGATGTATAACACATAACAATCCAGTACTCTTTTCCTTGTTTATATCAAATTTTTACC
>CAHIKZ030001724.1:1592500-1612500 GCA_903632075.3 Acanthosepion pharaonis
GTCCACCACTTTCACCTGACTTGACACCTTGTGAATTTTTCTATAGAGCTGTGAAAAGATAGGTCTATAGCCTCACTCTTCCTAGAGAAACTTAAGTAGAGATTGGCTAGAAAATGTTACGCAAGTCATGCTACAGCGTGTTTGGTAGGAACTGGACTACCGACTTGATGTATGGCGTATCACAGGTGGTGCGCATATTGAACATTTGTGAAGCTTTGTGAAATCGGTTATAAAACCTATATCGTTTTGAATATCTTGTTCGAATTTTGAATTAATAAATCATTTATTGTTCAAATATTTAATTTTGTTTGCCTGAGACATGGAACTCGGATATTCCCATTTCAAATTATGTAATTTTTTTTTTTTTTGGTGGGGGCACTCTCTGTAGAGAGAAGGAAGAACCGAGGAGATAACTCTGTGGAACGCCGGTATTGAGCTTATGGTCTGCCGATCACAGGCCGTCGATAACGACCTTTATGGACCTGTTAGGAAGGAATCGATAACTGAAAGGGCCATTCCAGAGATTACGCAGCTGGAGAGTTTACCTAGCAGTCCAGCGATGCCACACCTTCTCAAAGGCTTTTCATATATCCAGGACAATGGTCCTCGTCATGAATTCACCGTCTACTTTATTTATAAAGACTCTCGAATACACACTTGAAGTGTTTTAATTATCAACGTTGTACTTATAAGATAGGCATATTTTGTCGATTAGGGGTAGCCGTCAAAAATCTCCCATACTAAAAGCTTAGCATAAACCACAGGATTTAAGCTTCACATTTTATACCTGGACTATAAGACGGTCCGTTATTTTAGGGGGATTTTTTAAGGTTAAAAGGTTGTACGCCAAGATATACGGTACTCATTTTGGTTATGAAAGCCTAAAAAGAATCTTATCTAGAAATTTACCATTATTTTCTACATGTATAGTGGCATACTCTTCAACTTCTAAGGAATCTGTGATTTCGAATCTCATAATTGTGGCTTTAATCTAAGCAGAACTGTGCTTCATAAATTGAGACTTTGAAAGGACATATAATTTTACAGCCTTAAATAGTTTTGTGATGTCAAGGAACACTCATTGCCACTTTTGTAATGTCAACAAATACCCGTTGTCACTTTCGTAATGCTCGTTGTAGTAGAGACTTTGTAATCGCAGATACAACTATAGTAACGTCGTTGAACAATGCTGGTGTCAGACGCCTTCGAACAGCACACGCACTAATAGTACTTGCTCGATAATACTCGCTCGAATAGTAATCACCGAATAGTGATCTGATAGTAATTCGTATAGTGATCAGTATAGAGAAATAGTATAGGTAATAGTATAGAGAATAGCGATCCGTATAGTAATAGAAGATAGTAAAAAAATAGTGATCAATTAGACGCTACGCTAATTTCCATATATACATTTCCTTTATAACCACGTGATCTACTTATTCAAAATGGGATCGCCTGTGTTTGGTCTCTGGTGATCAGTGTTCATACTTCAATGTCAATAGCGACACTTTATTCCTATATAACAAATATTAGCCTAGAATATTAGTTTACCTTCACATTGTAGTTTTGTTACTTGGGTGGTTCAATGACCAACACAAACTCTAGTAACGCTATCAAGTACATCCAATGTAGCTCTACATTAATCAATAAATACTTGATAAATCACTCCTCATGCTCTTCACCAAACATGAAAGGCTTTCAAAGCTTAGATCAAAGCCACGATTATGAGATTCGAAATCACAGATTCCTTAGAAGTTGAAGAGTATGCCTATATACATGTTGAAAATAATGATAAATTTCTAGATTAGATTCTTTTTAGGCTTTCATAACCAAAATGAGTACCGTATATCTTGGCGTATCTTTTCTCGTAACGCCAGCTCTTTTAAATATTTTCATACTTTTCTTATTAGTTAACTTTGAATTTTTTCACAAACGTCCTACTGCGATATTTCTAAAGCCATTTTCAGTTTTTCATTGTTCTGTCTTACTTCCTCACTATTTCTTTTCTAGTGTCATGACACTGTAATCTACGTCTTCTTAAATTATATATATATATATATATATATATATATATATATATATATATATATATGTATGTATGTGTGTGTGTGTGTGTGTGTATTTTAAGCAAATCACCCCAAGCAAGGCGGGAGTGCCACTAGCACGCAAGGGGTTACAGAGAGTAAGAGCAAGAATAAAGAGAAGTGTTTGGGAAAAGAATAAAGCGAAGGACAGGGATCAAGGTCAGGGCATCAGAAGATGTCGATTGACATTACATTTGAATATTTGAAGATTATAGCTATCAGGGATGCGCGTAGGAGGAAGGACGTTCCACTGACGGGAGGTGCGAGATAAGAAGCAGTTAGAGAAGAAGAGGCGGCTACATTTAACCGACAGGGAAAGGGTGGGACCTAGATGCCAACCTAGTAGCACGCTTAAATTCATGCAGTTTTGGAACCTGTGAAAGTAACTGGTCAGAGCAGAGGGAAGCCAAAGTACGTCTGTGATAAAGTAACTGTAGACGAGATGCCAGACCAAGAAAACTCACGTTGCATATCCGTCTCTAGATCTTGTCGAGGACCTCGAGATGAACAGCGGGAGCACAAGACCATATATGGCAGCAGTATTCCATTGCCATGAAAGTCCTTTTACTATCATATCCAATCAGAACAGAAACGATCATGGCTCTCCACAGTTTCCTTGCCTTCTTCAAAGTTTCAAATTCAGAGTAATCCTTCTCCTAGACCAATTGTCAACCAAGGTAGAAGCATGTTGGTCTACCCAGCTATTTAACCCATAGGCGAAGATAAAGAAGATAAAAAAGTAACAAATGAAAACTTATCTTAGCCAACGTGTTTCGTCCCACGAGGGACTTTATCAAGGCAAATGTAAGGATTTTATTTTGCAACAAATATTTATAAAAAGAAATAAAAAATATCTGTAGTTTTTTCAAAATTAATACAAGAACGTTCATAAATAGGCTTTAGGTTAACTGTAAGTTAAGGTAAACTATGGAAGATGCTAAGTGATGTAATTTAACGTCAAATTTATCTTATTAAAACCCTTCAATGGACGAAAAGCGTCAGCTAATTTTTCCTTTTATCTTTATTCATATTGTTCTTTTACAGAACTTTTACACACATAAGTCTTATATATAAAATACAGTGTATGTGTGTGTGTCTGTGTCTGTGTCCAAGCAACTCCTCCCCTCCCACTGATCCCACTTCAATGTTTCATAGCCCATTCAAAAGACCTAGAAATGTTAGGCGCGAGGAACGATAGTCGTTGAGCTCAGATTAAGGGTTGCCAGATTATGCAAGGTTAAAAATATATATTAATATATTATACTAGCCATTATTGTTGCTTTCATGGTTCAAGGGGAGTAACTTTTATTTTTCTTTTGTATCTAAAATTGCAGTGCACGTTTTATTATAAACTAGCTTAAAAGCTGCCCTATCGGACGGCATTTAAGCTAGTTCCTGCGGAGGATTATTGGTTTGGCCATCATCACAATAGATAAGATGCGATAGGCATCAATATACTACAGAAGAACTCAAAATTGATCGCTGCATTTAAGTATTGAATTAATGTTTAAACTTACTTTTTAAAAGTTTAACGATAATTCTTCTGCTGTCACTTAATTTAAAGAGATTTGATGTACGTGGGTCTTTACTTTCCGTTCAAACAATTATTTTTATTTCATAGGCGACAGAACAGAGGATAATTTATAAGATAAAATTAATATAGTGTAAAACTGGCAAAATAGAAATTAAAATTACTTATACATGCAACATTTGAAGAGTTAGAGAAACATCAAAGCTAATTAAGTAAAAACTATATTATGGAATCTAGATACGAAATTGGGACAAAATTCTGACGCGAATTCTGAGATTAAAAAGCCCCAGATGTACTTTATAATAATTTACATGCAGTATTAACTCCTTTCCTCCATTTAGACGAGATGTGACACAAGATCTGAGCGAATTCTACCCAAAGACAGAGACGCAACTGAGAGATGATAAGCCTGCGTTGAAAATCCCTACAAAGAGGAATTTACATGCGGTGTTTACTCATTCCCCCACGAGAATGAGATGTGACACAAGGTCGGATTAATGTGGGGACCCGAGCGCGTACACCCGGGCAGGGACAAAAATTCCCCTCAGCCCCCGCAACCGTCGGTTGCACTGGCCTCGGTGCGAGCACCGATCCCCGCTCTTGGGCAATGGGAGGGGCGCGGCCTGGGCAGCTGTTCTCCAGGTATATATATATATATATATATATATATATATATATATATATATATATATATATATATATATGTATATTTTCCATAACTATATATATATATATATATATATATATATTATGGAAATATATATATATATTATGGAAATATATATATATATATATGTATATTTTCCATAACTATATATATATATATATATATATATTATGGAAATATATATATATATTATGGAAATATATATATATATATATATATATATATATATATATATATATATATATATATATATATAGTTATGGAAAATATAGCGAGCAATACTGAATCGCATGATAAAAGTCACACCACCAAATATGTTATTATAATTATTTTTAATACGCACAGATATTGTGAACAGAAATATCCATGGCATATTTATCATAAATATAATCACATTTTGAAAAGAATTAACAGTATTCGTTGGTTAATATCTCCATTTTTACCCTATATACTGAGAAAGCGTTAACTTGTAGGATAAAATCTGTCAATGTATTTTTATGCGTTCAGCTTAAAAAAATGTCGTAAAGAATCAAAACACAAAAATATAAAGTAGCTTGATTTTAAAAATAAAAGAATAATGAAGATTGGCTACTTTGGAGACAGACGGGAAGTGTTGATACATTTTTTTACAGACGCATGCGCAGACAGCCCATGGCTTGATCCCAGACGTAACTAGAATGAGATGGTAATTACATCCTATAAGTTAACCTCTGTTACTTTTCTCGGAGTTGGCCCATTGTCACGGGAAATGTGTCTGCTGAAAAGAGGTCCGTTTCGTACTTAGAGTCTTCTGTTTCTACCGACGAACGTTGCCGGGGTGCCATTTTCCGCTTGCTTCCTTGAGAAACTCATGACGTCACACATGACGTCAGCAGAACGCCATTTATAGATGCTAAGAAGAAGTAAAGCAGTTTGGTTCACCCATATTGCCATTATGATGCGAGTACATGAAACCGAACACATCTGCGTGCTCGCATACGCGAGATATAACCTTTAAAATGAACGCCATCATAAGCGCTTGTGTGTGTGTGTATGCGCCTGTGTGTATGTGTGCGTATATGTATGGACACGCATAGAGATAAAGACCTTCAACTTGTGTAAGAGTTAAACGCTTTTAAGAAAGTTATCTACCATTTCAGTCACATCATCTTAGTAATTCTTCGTGTCTTAGTGGCTTTATCGCCTTCGTTGGTGTAAAATGATTTAAAAAGAAGGGCGTTGACCCTTTTTATAGTCTGGCTGTCTAGTCGACCTACTTATCAGAAACCTTAATGGAGAAACTGAGCAGATATGAACGAGTAATTTATGACGAGGAGGGTTTCGCTGAAAGGCACTGTTCAAAACTTATTCGTGGCCGATTCGGGTAAGGCCGGTCGGATCTAACGACGGTTTCCCTCTGCCCAGAGGGACGCAGGTTCGAATCCTGTCGGAGAACGTATATTTTCCGTTAATAAGATTTCTCAAATTTCCAGGCCGTTAGACGAAAATAAATAAATACACTCTTTAATAAATAGGAGCTTTTACTCAAATAACAGTATCCACTAAAAGTAATGTTGAAATTGATAACACACACATACATATACACACACACACACCCAGATATATATATATATTCTGTGTGTATTTAGGCAGCATCTTTTCATTCATACACGTTTCATTAAATAATATATATATTTTATGTAATTTTTTTTCATAACGTCTGATAAGTTTAATAACTTATTCGTTCAACGATAATGTTATTAAACTTATCAGACGTTATGAAAAAAATTTACATAAAATAAATAGACAACACTTGCTTATATTATTTAATGAAACGTGTATGAATATATATATATATATATATATATATATATATATATATATATATATATGGTAATATACAGCTTTCCTTATAAGAACATATATCGTTTTCAATGACCGATTATTCAGTGGTTTAAATTTATAAAAATATTCTATTAAAATAAAATTGAGATATGAAGATTGGGACCTTGAAAATATATAAAAAAGGTCCCACTCTTCATATCATCTCAAGGTTCAGGAATCCTTATATATCAGATCCGGCAAGACTTCCCTCTGGAAACAGAGGGATTGTTTGCTGGATCTGAATATTATTGGGCTCCAGTTTTCCTTGAATTTTCTTTTTCACCTTCATTAGTCATTTTCAATTTAATTTATACGTTTAGTATTTTATTTCCCGGAATTAAACTTGATAAGACTTGGCCAAAACCGGTTGTTCTTTAGCTATTAAAATTTACATTAAAATGCCTTGTAAATTGCGCTTATTCCTTGCTATTATTAAGTTTTGTACAACAAAAAAATTGTTTTATATATATATATATATATATATATATATATATATATATATATATGCAATTAAGTAATTAATAATCCGACAGATTATTTATCACATAAAAAGTTATTTTTAGTGGAATCTCGTGTATGAGTAGACGCTCTGTTTATTGAATTTAACAGTATTTTTTATTTTCGACTACCGGCCTGAATGTTCGAGAAATGTAATTAAAGAAAATATTTCCGGAGAGCATAATTTTTTTCTCGAATAAAATTACTCGAGCATCCAGGCAGACGAAAAATAAATAAATATACTGTTTAACAATTACAGCATCAACTCATATAGAGATACCCACTAAAAATAACGTTTAAACGTTTAAATTATATATATATATATATATATATATATATATAGATAGATAGATAGATAGATAGATAGATAGATAAGTGTGTGTGTGTGTGAGTCAGTGTGTGTGTGAGTGTGTGATTTGTCGAATATGACAGACTAAGACAATTTGATTGTTTTTTTTAGTTAAAACTAAAATAAAAGCTAAATAAAATCAATCAAATTTTCCTTGTCTGCCATATTCAACGAAACATGTTTAAAAGACAGGTTACTGTCTAAATATACATTTATATATATATATATATATGTATATATATATATATATATATATATATATAAAAGTGGACATTCAGGTCAACACCCAGCGGCGACAGACATGGCCTGAAGATTCGGTTTAAGCAGATTATTTTTTTAGATTTTGACAAGAATCTCGGAAAACATAACACAACTAGACTAGATGCTTTTATCTCCTTTTTATACCATTTTATAAGCACGACTTAATCGGACACTTTCAGAATACAATGTTACCAAGACTCTCTTGAAAATAATTAAAGTTGCATACCATATCAGGGGACGTCTTTTTCACTAATTAAATCAGGGAATTTCGAACTAAACTCTTTATTTAATCAACGGGATCGACTGTCTCCGACCTGTTGTGAAGACAAAGTAATTTATAAGGGAAATATTATTTTTACGTTTTAATCTAACGTTATTTATTTTTTATATAAAATTTTATATTTCACGTGTTTGAGTAGACGCCCTGTTTTTCTTTTTATGGCGGTCAATGTCATTCACACTGTTTATAAAAAAAAAAACCCAAAAAAAACAGGGTTTCTATTCAAACACACGTGTATCCAATAAAATATAATTTTTAAAGCATTAAGAAATAAAGTCAGATTAAAATAAAATAACTAAAGTACTTGTACGAAAAAAAAACAATTATTCCCTCGGCAATTATCCTTGAGCTATCAACTAAATACCACAAATTCTAAATCAGGGTCAACGGCAAACACAAGGTCGAATTAAACATTAGCTTGGCGATCGAAGCGGATCATGAGTAACATAAATATATACATACAATGAGAGACAGCTGCAATAAAATAGATAGATAGATAGATAGATAGATAGATAGATAGATAGATAGATAGATAGAAAGAAATGGTGGTTTTACACGAATCATTAACTTTCGGTATTCATCGACAGAAAACTTAGCGTTTATGTTTCTCAAATCCACTAAATGTTATAGCTTTTTCTAGTATTTCGTTTGGAACTTTTCTTTTGGGTTGTATGGGAAGTCAACATCTTGATTACATCATTACTTTCCCTTCTGGTTACATGCACTGTCCATTTTCGTTGATGTTTCTGTTGAAAGCTCTCACTAGATAGATAGATAGATAGATAGATAGATAGATAGATAGATAGATAGATAGATAGATAGATAGAAAACATTAAGATAGAGAGAGAGGTGGAGCGAGCGACAATACAATAAGATAGATATTTACAAATTGAAAGTACTGGATAGATAGATAGATAGATAGATAGATAGATAGATAGATAGATAGATAGATAGATAGAAAACATTAAGATAGAGATAGAGGTGGAGCGAGCGACAATACAATAAGATAGATATTTACAAATTGAAAGTACTGGATAGATAGATAGATAGATAGATAGATAGATAGATAGATAGATAGATAGATAGATAACACTAATACATAAAGAGCGAGTTGGAGCGAGAGAGAAAACAATGATAGATAGATAGATAGATAGATAGATAGATAGATAGATAGATATAATAGGTATAAATAAACTAGATAGATCTGAATAAACAGAGATAGGTAATTATAGACAGGGCGGGAAAAAAGGAAAGTATGAAAGTCTCTTATATAATAGACTATTCCTTTCTGTTCCCGAGGAAATCTGGAAAAGACATACCAGAGACACTGTTTGGTTTCAAAGAAAGAAAGAAAGAAAGAAAGAAAGAAAGAAAGGTCACTAACAAAATGAGAAAGTTTGTTCTTGTTTTTGTTTTCATATACACATTGCTATAAAACCAACTCAGAAAGAGAATATCTCAAAGAGCAAAACTATCGAAAAGAACAGAATTTAATCAACCCGAACACCGAACAGGTTTCGTACGAACGAGATAACTCAGCAAGCCAGCCCATTCTCCCAACTACCCATTGATTTCCACCCGTCATCACTCCTGACCCTGAACTAGTTAGCCTATTCCTACGTCCATAAAACAAATCTTATTATACTCAGCGTTCGATCAACCACGCCCCAGTACTTGTTTATCCATGTCAGTATGTGTCCACCTCCTACGCAACGGCAAAGAGCGTAGCATTGGGCGCCATTGTGTTTTAGATTGTATTTTAAAGCTTGTTAACTTTATTTCTATCTTATGGTCTCGGTTGACAGGAGATTTTTACACGGTCTTTTTAATTTCGAACTCTTCTTTAGAAAAACGGCTTTAAAAACCAAATAAAAATGAATTTGGAGACGGAATGCGCACGCGCATTCTTTAGCATTTTCAAATAGACGCATAAATGATTTCGTGAATCAAGTTAATTCCTTCCTATCTTTATCTCTATATCTTTCTCACTGTCTGTCTCTCTGTCTATCTATTTATCTTTCCTTCTTTTTCTCTTCATTTCCTTCTCCTTTTACTTTATTTCGCTCTCTCTTTAAATCTCTCTTTTTCACTCTTTCTTCTTTCGCTCTCATTCTTTCTTTCTCTCGCTTTTTTATTTCTATCCTTTCTTTCATCTCTTTTCTGATCTCTCTCTCTCTCTCTCTCTCTCTGTCAGTTGAAATATATAAAATCATTCACTTAATATAATTATTCAGGAAAAGCGGTTTCTCATGTCCAGTAGCTGTTATCGATCTTTCCAGTATTGATGGGCGTTTCCTCCCTAACCTTTTCTTTGACGTCGTGTGGAATATCAGTATCTTGATGCCATGATTTCCTCATTGACTGACATGTGCTATCCATTTCATTAGTTGCAGCTGTAGGTAGTCCTCAAGTGATTTGATTTCTTTTATTTGTTACAGTTCTTTGTTTGTGATTCTATAGCGCCAGTCCACATGGTTCAAAGAAGGATGATCTTTGCCAAGACCCGCAGTTGTCACACCCTCAAAGCCTTTCATCACCATTGATCTTAGAAACTACAAGAAGACAGAATGTATGGTTATCAGCAAAAGCATGAGCACAAAATGTAAATAACAAATCGGAGATACCAAAATCAAACTAGAACATAAATTCTCTAAAAATATGGGAAGTGTTCTAACAGAGGATCGAAAGGGCAACACTGAAACCCGAAGATGCATTGGGATAGCCAAAACTACACTCCAAAAGCGAAACAGAGTATTAAGAGATTGAAAAACTTTGGTAGAAACAAAGAAAAGCATATCAAAATGCTACGTAACATTTGTCATACTGTACGGTAGTGAATGCTGGACAATCACCTCAAAGATGAAGAAGAGACTTGAAAGAAAATAAAAAGATGCCGAGGATACCATGGACGAAACATGTATTCAACGACGAGGTTTTAGTGAAACTGGAAACAAAAATTGAAACATATACTTAACATCAGGAAGCGACAATTGAGGTGTTTGGTGCACATAATGACGAAGGTTGGTTTGGAAAATCTGCTTCTCACGAGGGACAGAGGAAAACAACGCCTAACCTACTCAAGTTTGAGTAAATGTGGCACAATTTTCAATAGGAAGATTAAAGAATATCAATCCAAGGGGCGCTTCGAATAAGGTCACGAAATGAATCCCAGTCAAATTAATTAGCACATATTTAGAAAACTCTTTCAATCCAGTAACTTTTCCAAATCAATAGGTCCTTATAAGAATCAGATTAATATTGAGTTTATCTGGTTTGGAGCTGCTTAATCAGGGTTCAGAAATATCAGGAAATTGTGGAGCACCATGATCGCCTACGTCCTGAAGGGACACGGCATATAAAATAAGCGAGAGAGATAAAGCAATTTTCGGTTTTTGCCTAGATATGCAAAGTCCGAATAACCGGTTATCCAGTTATTTAAAATAATTTCTAGAAAGATTTTGTATACATAAATTATTACAATCTGACATTTGTAATTAAGCTACAAGATTCCGCCAATAATTTAGAAAATGATAATTTAGCATTGAGCAGGAAATGATGCAATTACGTTGGAAAATAGAAAAAGACAGTCTTCTCAGAGTTCTTGGTTCTTCAACGTTTGTTGCCGTTTTTTTTTCTCTTTGAGACGCATCTAGATATATAGATTTATGTATTCTCAAATAATTCCATTCCGTAATACACTGAAACACTATCGAGGATTTTATTTTAATGTTCACGATAAACCGCCTTCATAGGTAATTCTCTTCCGGAGTGTTTGACTCGACATTACCAGCAGCGTTCTTCCCGTTTTTGATGCCTTCTCCGAGTGCCTTGCTTACGATGACTTCGTTTCCAATTATAATTGATACGATGGCGAATTCGTTTCACTACAGAATCTCCTTGATCCCATTCGAGGTAATTTACTACGGTCATTTCGCAATTAATTTAGGATAACTTTTATCATTCACCCATTAATATTATCATTATTATTATTATTATTATTATTATTATTATCGCTGACATTAAAGCTATTATTTCCATTATTGGCATCGTTTCTTTATCATCATCACCTACATCATCATTATTATGCGTTAGTTTGGCGGCTAAATCATCCAAAGCAGTCAATTTTTGAAATATTAAACACACTCAGCTATACTTTTTCTTCTTCTTCTTCTTCTTCTTCTTCTTCTTCTTCTTCTTCTTCTTCTTCTCGTTTTCTACTGCTTCTTCTTCTCCTCCTTCTCATTATTATTATTATTATTATTATTATTTTTTTTTTTTATTTCCTTTGATTTCTGGTGTTTACACATTTCTTTCCGGGTCCCGCCCAGGGACCTGAGGTTAGAAATGGCGTCATGACACTTTCCACTGACAAAAAAAAAAAAAAAAAAAAAATTAAATTACATAGATAAAGCCCTTCGTGAGGTGTGGGCTGTACTTGTCAGAACAATTTTTTGTATCTCCTTGAAGCATGGACTTCCAGGAATCCCTTCAATTAGTCTACTGCAATCTTTTCCAACCAGTCCTATGGCTCCAACTACAACAGGGATTGTTGATGTTCCCATATGCCACATTTTCGAGATTTCTATTTCAAGGTCCTTGTACTTTGACAACTTTTTGAATATCTTCAAAGATACATTGCAGTCAGCAGGGACTGCTATATCAATAAGGAGGCACCGTTTTTGTTTGTGGTCTTTAATAACAATATCTGGCCGATTGGCCTTGATTGTTCTGTCAGTGTGTATTGTGTAATCCCATAGAATTGTAACAGGTCCTATCACCGTAACCGGGTCTGGGTGGTGTTCATACCAGTTTCTTTCAGTTTCCTTCCCGTAGAAGTTGCAGATTTTCCAGTGCAGATATTGGCCCACTCTGTCATGTCGGGTTTTATATTCAGTGGGTGCCAACACCGTACAACCTGATACAAGATGATCAATCGTTTCTGGATATTTATCACAGAATCTGCATTTTGGGCTGACACAATATTTTAGTATATGTGCTTAATACTTCCTAGTTAGCAAGCATTGGTCCTGCGCAGCAAGGATAAAACCTTCAGTTTCCGCTTTCAACCCGTGCACTACGTAGCCACTGATGGGTACAGGTTTTGTCTACATCAGCTTGTTTGTTACGGGCAGAGTATTGGCCATGAAGCGATTTATCTTGCCATCGCTTCTGTAACTGGTCGGTTGCATTCGTCTTTACTGTCTTTTTTAGGTATTTTGCAGTTTCAGCCGGTGTATTGTGCTGTAGTTGCATCTCTACGCCCATTTGAAACTCCATTTTGAATTTGTTGGCTTCTTTCATTACGGAGTAAAGACGCTTACTACTTTCATGTTCCTTGACGCATACCATCATTCAGTCTTCTGTAGTTTCCAAATATCTTTGTAGGCCAATTGTTGTTATTATTATTTTTATTATTATTATTATTATTATTATGTCCTTAGAATTCTGTTGTATACGCATTTTCTTCCAATGCCCTAGGGTAGACAATAGCTTCGTGTCATTTTCCACTGAATATTTTCGTAAAAAAATAAATAAAAGATCACACATTTTACATATATAAAGCTCTTTGTAAAGTGTGAGCTGTAATTGTGAGTACAATTTTTGGTATTTCTTTAAGGCATGGGCTACCAGGTAAACCTGTAATGAGTCTATCGGGACCTTTTGCAATCAATCCGAGGGCTCCAACTACAGTTGGAATTATTGATGTCTTCATATTCCACATTTTTTAGATTTCCACGTCAAGATCCTTGTATTTTGATAGTTTTTGAAGATGGAAGGCGAGGATTAAGCAGCCCCAAACCAGATAAACTCAATACTATCCTGATTCTTATAAGGACCTATTGATTTGGAAAAGTTACTGGATTGTGCTAATTCATGTGATTGGGATTCATTTCGTGACCTTATTCGAGACGCCCCTTAGATTGATATTCTTTAATCTTCCTATTGAGAATTGTGCCACAGAGCTTTCTTCTTTGATTAAAACCGGAAGTGATCCTTTAGTGCTTTTTCGCAAATATCAGGTAAAATCATAATGCATTCCTTGATTTGCATCAGCCTGTAAGCCACTATAGCCCATAGGAATGATTTGTATGTTTACCAGCGTGATATTTCCGATCACCACAGACCATTATTTACCTTTTTTGAAGTAATGTACGAGAAGTTCTAATCAACGCTGAATTGGTTAAGCATTTAAACTCGCAGGGTCTTCTTTCAGATTAGCAATATGGCTTTTGTATCTCTAGGTCAATTATTGATGTGTTAACGATCACTGGTAAAAGAATCTATCAAACTTTAGGTAAGAATGGTGAAGCTAAGGCTGTTACTTTGGATATCTTGAAGGCATTTGACAGAGTTTGACTTACTGGTCTTCTTCACAAATTCAGTCTTTCACATCAAATCTCGAAATGAAGGTGTCTTGAATGGCCACTCTTCTTGATCATTTTGCATAAATCGAGGTGTTCCTCAGGGCTCCATCCTTGGATCTAAGTTGTTCCTAATTTTCATGAATGACCTTCCTGATGTCATCAGATCGCAACTTAGTCATCGATGTTGATGGCACAACTATTTACTCCTGCCTTAATAGTAAGTTAAATTGGTAGCTGATCTAAAAAATGACATACGACCTTTTTGCAAAATGGGTCAATGAATGTCTTGTTAGTTTTAACTTCTATCTTTTAAGGATTTGAGGGAACCCTTTTTAACTTCCATCAGCATGGCTGATGCTAAACTCCAGTAGAGTGACTCATTGCATCTATACGTTTTCAGCTGACATGAAGTGGAAAGTCTATAATAAATTAACAGACAATAAATTTTCTTCACTATTTCATGCTAGACCATTTTTCTCGCCAGAATCTATCTTACATATTTATAAGTCTACCATTCCTCTTTGTTTTGTATATTGCTGCCACATCTGGTCTAGTGCTCCTTCTGCATATTTAGAGATTCTGAATACAATCCAAAGAAGAATCTGCAATTTTATTGTTCCTGACCTGGCATCTCGGCTTCAGTCCCTTTTTCACTGCCGTAAAGTAGTTTCCCTGTGCCATTTCTATAAATACTTTCTTGGTAAATGTTCTGGTGAACTTTCCGCTATGGTACCTAGGCTGTATGACTTTAAGAGCAGTACTAGAATGACGACAAAGTATCATCATTTTACAGTTGAAATGGCTAAATGTAACCGTTAGTGCTATGCTGACTGTTTCTTCTATCGTACTTCTCGCTTGTGGAACTCTCTTTCGGCTGACTTGTTTCGCAGTCAACTTTGATCTTCAAAAATTTAAATACGAAGTCTGCATTTATGTCCAACATTTTATTTTCTTTTAATTGTACTCTATTGTCTGATTGACTGTGAAATCCACTGACGAATTTTCTTCCTTTTCCCGATGTCTGGAGCTAGTTTCCTGGTTTGGGTAGGGGCATCTATTTGTAACCCAAAATCCTTAGACTTATTTGTCCTCACAGAGATATTCTGGTTTGTGCAATGTTTTTTAGGATCAATTCTTAACTGTTTGCACAATTCCCAAATGGAATACCCTTCCCACTCACTCAGTCATAACTATCTTTCCATTGTTGAGGAAAGACCTTTAACCTTACATCCGCTGCATCAGTCTGTGTTAAGAAATAGTGATAGCATAAAAAAGAAATGCATCTGATGGCTAAAATAAATAAGACGAACAGATGTATTGAGCCTTAATTGAACAGGGTGCACAGGTGTCCTGGGCGGAATGAAATGCGTGTTTGCGTGCGCGCATACCGGAAGAGGCATGGGCGCATGCCGCAGGATGTGTGGTCGCACGAAGTTGCTTAGGCAACATATAAACGTGAAGTTGCGTAGGTGGCCAAATGTTATATAATGGGTCCAATTCTTGATCTGGAGTGGGAGGGTGGCGTGAGGTTCACCGAAGATTGTCTCCGTCAGTTCCTGTGTGCGCAATCGTAACCGCTTTGATTCTACCTCACTCTACCCATTCGCCACAACAATAAATAAAGATATATATATATATATATATATATATATATATATATATATTCGTCTGCTTATTTGAGCCCAGCAGTAAATATACTACACATTGACTGTTCAAACTAGTGGCTCTTAATGGACATGAAATGATATCGAATCTCTCTTAGTTATTTGGTGATTGATGCTGCGAAATGCCAACTCTTGCTGTGTTATTAAATGACGAATAATTGTATTGGACACCCAGTGTGGATCAAATCCAATACTCAGTAGTTAAGGTCAACCAGACTAGCCTCGCTAGCCATCACTTCACGTAATCTTTTTTAACGCCTCTATTGAATTGACCAATACTGGTATTTGGACAATTTCATCAAAGTCTCCATTTTCCAATTCTTTTCTTACTTTTTTGGAAGCATCTTGAGGTTATATCAAGAACGCTGATAAAGTTCAGTACAAATGCCTTAATTTCTTAAATTAGTTAATTAGTATTTTTTTAATATCTACGCCTCTAGTATATGTTAGTCAGTAAATATTTTATGCATCGCCTCTAATTTTCGACAATGATCTTGCCGGCATAGTTCTAGTTCTTCCTCGAAACTTGCCGGCATAGTTCTAGTTCTTCCTCGGAATTTTTGAACCAATCCCTCCTACCCTACATTATCGATTTCAGTCGAGAACCTAGAGTCGAACACACGTACGTAGAATCAATAATATTTTTCATGGTTGCATAGTATGCATTTCGCTAGGGCCGACATATGGGCTTGAAATTGTCTTTCTCTTAGACTGGTCCCGACGAAGGCTAGAACACAGTCTCCTCTAATATTTAAGCTGAGATAGTTTTTGAGAAGCAGAGATGGTTTGAAACATTTCCTTGATGTATTTTTGCGAACTGAATTCGAACTCAGTTCGGAGATTTCTCGGTCTGAGGCGCCAACAATTACACCACCGACACGTTCGCCGATGTAGGGGTCAGACGTCTAGTACTGATTCAACTTTCACCACACCGCCTTAAGCGCGCGAAATAGAGAGTTTTTGAAAGATTACTGTAAATGTTCCACTTTAATCTGTAATAACAAATATAACATTTATTCGTATTCATTTAGTTTTCATATCTCCGATGTATTGTAGAACGGAGTTCAAATGACAAAAACTATCTTCATTCCCTTAAAACGCTCCTTCGTATTTTTTTATTTTTTATTTTTTTAATCATTTCGTCTCAATCCCAAAAAGATGACTATTTGTAGCCATGGTTTATTGACTGGGCTAAGAAAGCCAATCAGTAGACGCCATTTTAATTTAGATACAGAGCTAAATTCTTTACACCCAAACGACGTATACGATGATCTTGCTTGTTTATATCTGTATAAATTATTCCATATTTAAATCCAGGGTCTTCTCCCTCTGCTGGAGGGGCCCCACCCTAACTGACCTCCACCATTTTCTATCTCTGGCGATCCTGGACCATGGAGGCCGGTTTATTGCATGAGATATTCGCGTCATCTTGCCTTTCGCCGCCTTCACGTTCTTTTTGGATATTGGGACATGGAAATACGTATTTGAAAAGTGAGTCGGGCATTTTAAACTATCACTGGTCATTTTAAAGAACAGAAACTTTTTTTATGAATTTTAATTCAAGAAAACCATCATATTGTTTTTAATCATATCGCTTGACGTTTGAAATATTCTACTTTTAAATATCGTGTTGATGTTCCTTTGCGGGTCGCTTACAACAAATACACGATCGCTTGCGTTATTCTGAAGATCTGGCTGTTCATGGATTAAATATTTGATTAAATAAATCAGTCCCGTTTACTGTTGATATACCTTTTATTTTTATGACATTTGATTCATGTATTCGCACTTTATTTTCTGCTTCGATTTATCTGGTTAAATATCATTATGATATCAGTAACAGTATAATATTGTTAGCAATATGATGGTTTAATGACATTATTATCCGACAAACAGAATCGTTTATATACATAAATACACACACACACACACACACACATATATATATATATATATATATATATATATATACGTACGTTAATGTATGTCTGCATATCAGATCATGTTTTAATATAAGAACTGGCAATTATTCTGAAACCGTACTTGCAGATAATCAATATTCAATTAAAATGTGAACTAAATTTGGAATCGAAACAACGGCTCTTGTCGAATTCAATATTCACTTTATGTAAGTATTCTTCTGAATAAGTTATATCATATATATATATATATATATATATATATATATATATATATATATATATATATATATATATATTTATATATGAATACATATGGATATATATCCCATCTACATTTATATACATATATATGTCACATATAAAAGTATATAAATACACACACACACACACACACACACACACATATATATATATATATATATATATATACAACTCGTAGAGACTTTTGCTCTCCACGAAAATATGTGACTACGGGTCTTTGTAAGCATTGCTCTACGAGATAAAAATATGTTCCAGAAGAAGTTAATTTTTTTCTGAATTTCTCTGATGAGGTGTTATTATTATTTGCACTATTTACATGCGGACTTCATGGCCTCATCTTTGCTGTTGATGATCAAGATGTTTCGGCCGTTGTAGCATTCGGTCTTTGTCAGATGTATGTCAAAAGCCGGGTGCCACAAATGTTGTGATAAGAGATACTGGAGATAAAATTTAGCATGAGACATTGAACCAACATTCATAACAGCAGACCTAACAATAGATTCAATATAATCTTAATACGTTTGAATTTTAATAAAACCTAAACATATAAAGATATAAATAGGAATATATAGATTATTTACATTATTCGGACTATTGTCTTCATCTTTGTCGCCATATTTATCACAACGTTTCGGCCGTTGTACGCTCCGGCCTTCTTCAGGTGGTTGGAATGTCGAACTGAACCCTTTATTTCGCTCACTGGGGTACACTGTTCTAGTTCCACGTGATAACAGCAAAAAAAAAATTGCAATATGAGCACTGGTAAAAATGGTTGCTGAAGTCATTAGGTTTATAATACCCAGAAATTTATACCCAGATCAAGGACACATGGCACAGTGGATAAAGGCGTTGGTTAGACCCAGTGACAGTGAGTTCAATACCCGGTTAAGGCAGTGGAGAACTTTCTGAACTTTCAATTAACATACACCAAACATGGCACGTGAAACTAGTTCAGTCTACCCCAATGAAATAAAGGGTTCAGTTCGACATTCCAACCACCTGAAGAAGGCCGGATCATACAAGGGCCGAAACGTTGTGATAAATATGGCGACAAAGATGAGGACAATAGTCCGAATAATGTAAATAATGTACATAATACCTCATCTCAGAAATATAGACAGACTCTGAGGAATAAATAGGTCAGTCTATCCCCTAGTCCATATATCTCCCCCATCTTTTGAGCAGGATTGGAGTGTTATCCCTTGTTTGCTATTTTGGAAGGGAAATTCGGGTTCCTTCTGAAACCTTAATAAGGTGGCTGTCATGAATTTTTTCCACTGTCTATGTGTCTACCTTGTCGTTCTAATAGTCCACTTGTCTCTGAGAATAGGTCATCTATTTTTGCACTTCTTGATAGTCTCGATTGTTCTTCACTCTATTTTGCTGTCAAATCCAAATGTTGCTCTTCCTGTCACGCAAGATGATGCTGAGCATGATTCGCCACATTTTACGTTGAGTCACTATAAGAGTCTCTACAGCAGCCATGTCTCAATTCCATAAGTTACCACCGACTTGTTTTCTACTGTTGAATGGGGACTTCTCATGATGTTATAAACTTTTTCAAAATCCGTCCAGCCAAGCACAATCTTTCTTTTTACCCCCGAGACACCATCTCTTGCAATCTCCTTTCCCCGGTACACATAACTGTCTACTTCCATGATTACCTTTCCAGCTACAATAACAGGTGATGACTTAGTGTATTTGTTAAACATGACCTTGGTTTTCTCAAGATGAATATTTAGGCCTACTGGTTATCTCACAGTGTATATAGTAATAAATATCAACGATTCTTCACATTATTCGGACTATTGTCCTCATCTTTGTTGCCATATTTATATTGATAAATATGGCGACAAATATGAGGACAATAGTCCGAGTAATGTAAATAGTGTACATAATACCTCATCTTAGAAATATAGACAAATAATCAACAATTCTTGTGATGTATAGTTGATTTAGTCGTAACGAATTTAGTTGCATATTTTTTGCAATACGATGTCCATAGACGACTAAAGATTACAGTTCTCTTTTAACTGGGAATAGTTATGTCTTGCAGGGAAGAATAATGAAGTGGTTTCCCATTTCATTCTCCTCCATTTTAAATTCAAAGCAATAATTTTCTTCGACTGGCTGTCATCCAACGCTTGAAAGTAGATTCTACCCTACAATTTAACATATAGCTATGTGAAAAAGATGCTTTCCTGGTTTTATCAAGGATATTAGGGCAAATGCAGCCGAACAGACCGGCATTTGAA
>CAHIKZ030001724.1:1617500-1625000 GCA_903632075.3 Acanthosepion pharaonis
AGCAGATATAATTATTATTTATAAAAAATTATAACATAAGTATACTTATGTTATAATTTTTATAATAATAATTATATATATATATATATATATATATATAATGTCATTCACATGCAAACCTGTTTCTCTGTATCACAGTTCATCAGTGCGACTACACAACCGAATGCTTCAAGCTAGGATCGAACCCGACAGATTTGGTATCAGTGGGAATTTCTACCTCTAAGCCATCGGCGCTTCGGCAGAGCGAAAGACGGATTCTAGTGTATTATTTTTAGGAATGTAAACAAACGCCAGACAGCCAGAGGGCTCTATTCATTAATGAAGAGCGATGCATTAGCGCTGACAGCTGCTGTTTATAGAATTCGCTCGTTATAATGTCATCACAGCTCATCAGTGCGACTACACAACCTAATGCTTCAAGCCAGGATCGAAACCCGACCGACTTGGTATCAGTCGGAGTTTCTACCCCTAAGCCATCGAAAAATCTTGACTAATGTTTGTTTCAACTATATTGATCGTATTTATTATTGTAATGAACTACGGAAACTTCTAAGAAAAATGTGCGAATTTGCATTTCCGTAACTTCAAATTATATATGTACAGGATAATAGTGCGGTCCCCGAAATCCCCTTACCCGTCACCTCAGTTCTCTGACAGTCCTCTGTACCCCTAGCTAACCGGAAATATATTTAAACCCTCTGCCTACCGCCATTCCATCCCCCAACACTAAAGAACAATGGCTCACATAGATCTAGCATTAAAATTAGGATTTAAATTCTTAGTTATTTTTACTAACCATGAACAGTAAATTTACGTTTTAATCCAATGGGATCTCAATTCATATCTAGTAAATAATTATAAAGCTTGTAACTTTTCTTATTTATCTAACTGTGATTAAAAAAGGAGCTCAACTAAAATATTTCCATGAGCCGCATATGTCAGAGAGCCGCATGTGGCTTACGAGCCGCGATTTGGCTACCTCTGAGATATACCAAGCATTTGGATAGTTTATTGATTTTATGTAATTTTTATGTAAATTTGATAGAATTAATAGATTATTTTAATTATATTAATTAATCTGTCTTTCATTTTTCTTCGTTTATAATGGAATTTTATTAAAATGTCTCTTTTGCATTGACGATAGCACAGATCGCTGGATATTCTTTGTGTCCAGAAGTGTCGACCTTTTAATTTATGTACCCGACGTTAGAACCATTGTGCTTATTCGTGTCGTGAAATATTTTCAATACTGTGTTTGTAAAGAGAGAGGAAAAATGTTGGTCTTCTCAACTCTCCAAGGTCCACCGTATATTCGAGATAGACCAGAGGTGGCCAAACTTGCTTAATGTAAGAGTCTCATCAAATAAAGTTCTGATGTTTGAGAGCGGCAAGACAAAAACAAAATTTACACATATTACATAAACATGTGATCACTCTCACCAGCCCTGGCGCAACCAAATCTTCTGACATTTCTCCGTAACCTTTGCTAACTGTAAATGTCTTTAATCCCTATGCCTCCCACAATTCCTTCACTCAGCACTAAAGGACAATGTCTCACATAGATCTAGCATTAAAATTAGGATTTAAATTCTTAGTTAGTTTTACTAACCATGAACATTATACATATATTTTAATCCAATGGGATCTCAATTCATACCCAGTAAATAATTATAAAGCTTGATTTTTTTTCTCATTTACCTTTTATGTTAATTGTGATTAAAAAAGAGCTCAGCCAATATATTTCCACGAGTTTCATATTAAGTTCAAAGAACCTCGTGAGGTTTCCGAAGTGCGGTTCGGTCACCTCGATATAGAGATTATTATATACACAGTGTTTCGACCAAGTACCTTCTGATCACCATCAGGAATCCATCGATAGGTTGATATCGGATACCTGTCGATTACATTATGGTGATATTCTGACGCTGTGATGTCCGTTAATTGTTTATTTCTGCTGTATCGATGCTACACTACCTGAGCCACAGGTTGAACTAACGACTGCTAGATGACAGCAACACATGTATAATCCATTACGCCACTGTCACGAATAGCAATTTTAGAAATATTTAACAAAATCGTTTGTTCAGTCTTTAAGGAGTGGAGCTCTGCTTTTCATATTTCTGCACCTGACACATTGACATTTGTAGTGTTTTTCCTGCAACATAACCTCTACAAAGTAAACTTAACTTATAGAATTATGATTGGCCTGGCTGGGTGAGACACTTTATACAAGAATACTACACCCTGGTAATTGTTTATCACTTAACTCTATAACTTCAGGAACTTACTCAAATAATGTATTTATAATAGATAATATTCTATATATGTTATTTTGAATTTACAAACTTAAAAACATTATCAATACAATTACAGGCTACATATAATGTCTCTGTTTTTCAGTAACACTTGTCCAACTTCTTGACCACTGACAAACCCTTTTTTTCCTAATTTATAATGTCGTCGTCGGCACCCAGCTCGCATCCGAGTATCGGGGTGTCGTCATCCTCACACACTATTCCTTTATTCTATCCATTGGTGGCGGTGGCGGAGATGTCTGTGAATCAGAGAGAGATTGACAGGGCCATTCGTGCAATTTTGATTTTGATAGGCAACTCTGCGCAACGGAGAAGCCCTCACGCTTGTCCAGAAGCGTCTCCTTCGCGGGTCAAAGGGGAACGAGACAGACGAGATCTGGCAAAACTGGTTGCAACGAGTTGTCGGGTTTGTTGGTCTGTCATGGTCCACTTTGGTTACACCAGCCCGTCTAGTGCTGTCCTCTTCCGCCGGTTTGGCCGTTAAGATCGTGTAGATCAGTGATTCTCAACCTATTTTACCCGATGCACCCTTTTCACCATAAGTCAGGATACCTTCCCCCCCCCCACTTTCCAAGAATGTCCAACTCAAAATGTGTACTTCAAATAATATGCATATATTATTGAAATTCTTCATTCTTTTTCCTATTATTCCATAGATATTTTCATGGATTATTTTTATAATGGCAAAAATCTCAAGAGCTAGCGGAAAGAAAACCCAGCGTGACCATTCAGTTGCGCCGAATGATGCACACTGCGAGTTGTGACACCCTGTGTAGTTTAAAAAATCCTTTATTTAGTTTTTGGGGTTTCGGTTTGTGCTTTTCACATCCATATTCCTATCCCTAGACGGGACACAAGATAGATTGTAATTTAACGAAGGATTGTTTGATTATATTAGATGGGGTTGTTTGTTGTTGCAACATATCAACATTTACTGGGTTATTTATTGTTAGATTCCTTATGGAGTACAAGAGAGACGTTTTACCCAGAAAATATAAAATTATGTACAAAATATCTGTAGTTGAAACCATAAAATTACGCACAAAATATTTAGATTCGGCATTAAATAATCCATAGAGGTGCTGATGTGCTGCTAAACGAAAATTGCTAAAAACCATTAAATTAGTAAGAAAGAAATATTCACTGGGGAAGAATTAATGAAACTGCTCGAATAGAGTTATCTTGGCATAAGGTTCAAGACAAGGACCCAGAGTAAGCGTGACAAACCCCAAAGACTCCATCGGTGGAACAAGCGGATGATAATTACAGTAGATCTCAACGGTTGAATCAGTGAATGAAGAAGGCTACGCATCACGGACATGCTACAGAAGGCGCCACACGAAATTATAACAGACTCAGTGACAGTCCGTTACAATTTCATAACTGGATTCTGCACGTCTCGTTCCCTATGTGCCACAGAGTAACCACATAAAATCAAGCGTGTGGGTCACTTCCTGGCAAGTTGAGGTCAACCTTAATGCACACCAGTGGAATTTTCTTCTATTCTGATTTTCTTCCAGCTTCAACCAGTTTTTGCAACGCCAATCGGCGATAGAGAATGAATGACCGGAGATGGTTATGGCGAAACTGGAAACTGCACATTATATATAATGTCAATGCTTTGTTAAAAAAAAATTCACTGTGGAAATTTTTTGAAAATCAGAAAGAGATATTGACACTGTTCAGGAATTTCTGCATGTATTTCTGACAGAATATGGATATTGTGTGTATAATGTAAATTTATTGCTAATTATTTTATTAGAGAAATGTATGACAAATTAGTAAAAACTGATTGTGATTATGATCTAATGAGAGAAATAAAATATCATTTAATCAATATACTTTATAATAGGTAAAACTATTCTGCATTTTGTTAAATTAAAAAAAACAAACAATATGTCTGACTTGTTTTTCGCTTAGTTTCGGCAAAGCAAACATCTGTCAGACCGAAATCTGAAATCCGCTTAAAAACATCCTGAAAATAGTGAATTGAGGATTTGATATGAAGGAAAAGACAAAATGGTTGCAACATTTTGTTTCCTAAAAAAGCTCTCAGAATATTATCATTTTTTTTTCTTTTTTTAAAGAAAAGTGACTTTGGCCAATCATTTCGATTCTTTGTTCCCGCTACAATGATTGAGTTGTAAAAACAATGCTGATTGGCAGAGTGAAGTTGGTTTAAAATAGCCGAAAACCCGCAACTGCTTAACCCTAAACCGACAACGTAATTGCTCTACGCAGGAGAATAACATAAAGAGAATTCAATGTCGGTAATAGATCGGGAGATAAATAAGGACTTAAAAGAAAGATTATAGAAAGATTCAAATGAGACGTGATAAATAATATGAGAGAGTGTGAAAGTAGTAGGATGAGGAGAATAGCAAATGAAAAAATGGCGGGAAAAGAAAAGAAATGGACGCTAAAAATAGTAAAGCTAAAATGGTATTGAAGAAAGGTTGAATTCATTGTAAGTGTAACATTAACAAAGGAGGCACGGTAGAGTAAGGGATTGAGGAATTGGAGAGCCGAGTTCGAATTCCACTTACGTACTAATACCCTTGTGAGGAGTAACGGTGGAGTAATGGATAGTGGCTTGGATTGAGGAATCGGAGAGCCGAGTTCGAGTTCCAGTCGAATCCATTACATTCACTTACTTGAGAAAGGTGTGAATCCTCTTCTTCTCCCTCCAGCTATGGGTAAATAGCAGGACAGACTGGGTTCTTTAGCCTTGGATGGCAACTGGTCTCAATTCAATTGGATGGCAACTGGTCTAAATTCATGCTCTGAATTCAAAACCTGCGGAGGGTCGTTTGGGGACCTTCAAAAAGTGTGTATGGTCCTGCACGAAACCTTCACCACTATAATCAAATCTCATGTGCTATACATGCGGGTTGGGGGACCGCTTGCGAATTCCAAATTCCCATGAAACTCCAATATTGGAGCCGGCTCAACCCACCTCGGTTGAATGCCGTTACAGGTACAGGTAATACCTTGGGAAAAGGTATGAATCCTCTTCTTCTTCCCCCTGCTATGGGTAAATAGTTCTATAGCTTTGGATGGCAACTGGTCTAGCGCAACAAGAAATGGCAACCTACTGCGGGAAAAAATCGGAAGATACATGATTGCCTAAGCGTTTATCAAGCATGGTACATAACTGACTTATATTCACTTACTTTCCTTGGGAGAGATATGAATCCTCTTCTCCTCTATGGGTAAATAGCAGGACAGATCGGTTTCTATAGCCTTGGGTGGTAATTGGTCTACCGCAGAAAGAAATGGCAACCTACTGCGGGAAAAAAAATCTGCTTCGTCAGTCATGTATCGAAAGATACATGATCGCCTAAGCGTGTATCACGCATGACAAATAACTGACTGAACACTTACGGAAAAAAATAGAAAGATATTTTACACGGATATAAAAGGAGTGAAATCTTGAAAAATTATTAGACATAGAAAAGCAAATAACTGGTAGTTTGCCTAAGCGTTTATCAAGCATGGTACATAACTGACTTATATTCACTTACTTTCCTTGGGAGAGATATGAATCCTCTTCCCCTCTATGGGTAAATAGCAGGACAGATCGGTTTCTATAGCCTTGGGTGGCAATTGGTCTACCGCAGAAAGAAATGGCAACCTACTGCGGGAAAAAAAATCTGCTTCGTCAGTCATGTATCGAAAGATACATGATCGCCTAAGCGTGTATCACGCATGACAAATAACTGACTGAACACTCACGGAAAAAAATAGAAAGATATTTTACACGGATATAAAAGGAGTGAAATCTTGAAAAATTATTAGACATAGAAAAGCAAATAACTGGTAGTTGGTGTTAAACTGGAACTCCAAAAATGCGTAAAAATCAAACGCGAGACAAGATCTCAAAGCGGTGCTTCTATATGAAGAATTTATCGTATTTTACAAGTACAACAATGTATGGATATTTGCAGTTGCACAAATATGTGCATTTGTACACATGAAATAGATAGGAATTGATGCTTCCTAAATGGTAATCATTTTTATAAGCATTAATTGTTCGGAAATTGCCTTAAATAATTATTAAGTTCAAATTATTTAATTAAATTATCTAATTTAATTGATTTACATAGACTTTAATTGACATTTGATGTCAGTTCAATAGGAAAATCTAAATCATGAAAATTAAATAAAAAATAAATTAGCTTTAAACGATAAAATTCATATGACAAATCATTATTAATTAATAAAACAATCATTAATTTTTGTGAGTAGATAAATTATTAAAAATTAAATATTCTGCAATAATTATTATTAAAATAATAAATAAAAAATATGTGATACAATGGTAAACTAAATATCTGATAAAAATCAGGACAGCAAATCAATCCCTATTGCAGACGCATGCTCAGGCACATTTTTTAAACACCCGTGGAGCCCACCTGTGGTTTATACCTCTACTATAATGAGCAGACCTTAGTTACAGTTTCTAGGAGAGAGCTGATTATCTGGTGTGATTAATAGTCTGAATACAGCCGGTACGGTCAAATATTCGGTGACTTGATCTAAAATAATTCCGTCTATAGGTTTCTATCCCACTTTCACGCTTGAGTCAAAAAGAATTTCGGTACGTTTTTTTTTCAAACGGGCTGCACGCTGGGATCGTTTCCACAAACTGATAACATCGTCAGCTTCGATGTTGGAGTGAATCGAACCCGGGACACATGGTCAGAAAGCGAACGTTCTAACCACTCGGTCACATGCCCTATAGCGATATTAATATAGAATGACTCTAAGCTACACCTAATAAAATAATAATAATAATAATAATAAAGACCACAAGAACAGAATATGCTTTCTAATTGACATGGCAATCGCTGCAGATTGTAATGTATCTCTGAAGATCGTCAAAGACCTATTAAAATATAAGGATCTTGAAGTGGAAATCTTAAAGATGAGGCACATGAGGACATCGATAATTCCAGTTGGGTTTGGAGCCCTCGCATTGATTGAAAAAGGTTCCGATAGTCTCATTAAAGCTATTTCTTTAGAGAAAAAAATGTACTCAAAAGTACAGTTCACGCATTACGAAGAGCTTTATCGATGTAAAATGTGTGTTTTTTGTTTTGGTTTGGTTTGTTTAGTTTTGGTTTATTTTTTTTTTTACAAAAATGACCAGTGGAAAATCTCATGAAACTATTTCTAACCATAA
>CAHIKZ030001724.1:1630000-1650000 GCA_903632075.3 Acanthosepion pharaonis
ACGGCTGGTTGTGTCGAGAGCAAAATATCTCTTCAAGCTGATTTTGTATTCAAAATTGTCTTTCTCAAAGTACGATAGCTCGGCAAAGGCTAAAGATCCCAGTTTGCCCTCATATTTTAACTAGACAGAGAAAAAGAACTGTGTAATCTCAAAAGCATCAGTTTTCAGTGAACACAATAAAAACTGATAAAATTTGACCTCAGGATACAAATTCGTTTTCGAACCTGCCAAATAAACCAGAGATTAATAATAATAATAATAATAATAATAATAATAATAATAATTAGTTTTAACCCGTGAAAATTTACGTTTTTCCTATTTTAATTTTATGATTAATCTTAATTCTTAAGTTAATGATTGAGTAAGCATATGGCGAGTTCTACGACAATAAAATATCCGTAGAAATTCCCCTATCGCAGAGTTAAATATCTTAGCTTAATAACTTTAACAAAATATTGCAATAACAAGTCTAAATATAAATGCTGGTCGTTATTTTAAGACGAGAGTACAAATAAAAAGATTTGAAATTTACAACTTTTTCCATTTCACTGAAAAAGCCGTTAAACACGTCTAGTTTCATTTCTTTCTTTCATCTTTTCTTTCATTTTCTCACTGAAACCAAGTAGTGTCTTTTCGCCTCTTTCCACGTGATCAAAACGGAATAGTCCATTATCTATAGGGTATTGGCAAGACATAACGGTCGTGTGAACTGATGAAGAGAGAGACAAGAACGATTAGAATAGGATAATAATAATAATAATAATAATAATAATAATAATAATAATAATAATAATAATAATAATAATTTTCCGTTATAAACACGGCTACGTCATCAGATAAAAAAAGAACAGTCAAAAGACAAAATAACTAAGTATAAAGATCTTGAAATTAAAAGTGAATCAATGCAAAAAATATAAACACAGTACATATATTAAGTATCACGTAACATCAAAATTTGTGCAGACAAAATTCATATATTTATTAACTTGCCTTACCCCAGATCTCGGAGAATAAATACTGTAATGGATTGTAATGATTGTAGAAGAAAATAATAATAATAATAATAATAATAATAATAATAATAATAATAATAATAATAATAATAATGTTTCTTACGTTACATTTTAATATTCATATTTTTTAGATGAGCTCGGAATTGACAATTAAATAATATTTGGTCTTTTTATCTTCCGTCGTTTTTCAATGTTAATATTATTATTACCTCCCTTGAATAATTGATAATTTGTAAAATTGTAAACAGTATAATCGTAGTTACCTCCCTTGTCTTACAAATTGTTTTCTATGGCTTCACTCAAGACAATTTGAACAGCAGCAGCAACCGTAGCAGCGACAACAACAAAAACAAAAAGAACACAAAAAAAACAATATTAATAATAACTGCTCATTAGCATTTTTATCGCGAATATCATCGTAAGAACATTCGATTGTATTTTCGAATTTACATCCTATTAATAGTTTAATCTAGAGACTGAAAAAAGTTGAAATATTTATTTAATTTATTTATTTAAAAACTCGTTAGAATTGTTATTATTATAATTATTATTATTATTATTATTATTTGTGTATGTTATATTTCTTGCTTTCTATTCTCTAGAGCCGCGTCCAAACTATGGTCCTTAGACCCGAGAGGAAAACTGTCATTTAATTAATAGGACTTTTCTTAGTATACGGGATGTTCTTAGTGGGGCGATCTTCTGGACAACTTGTGTGTTGATGTTACCTGGGATACGGTTAATAAAATTGTCCATTCTTTTTCTCACGAGGCCCAGTGCTCCGATTACTGTTGGTATAGTCTCAGCCTTCATTCACCAACACCCTGTTAATCTCGATCTCCATTTCTCGTTAATTTTCATGTACGTGTTTCTCACAAGTGGTACTGCTATGTGAATAAGCTTACACTTTCTGAATTTCTTGTCTTTTATTATAATATCAGTTCTGTTGGCTTTTATTTTCCTGTCAGTTTGAATTGGCATGTCCCAGAGTAATTGTGTCTGGTTGGTGCTCAAATCATCTCTCAGTGGTTTCGATTCTTGGATGTCGTCCCGTGTACATATGTTGCTATCTTGTTATGTCTCTGGGTATATTCATTTTTTGCTAGTACTGGACATCCTGAGTTAATATGGTCGACAGTTTCATCATATTTTCAGCAGACCCTGCATTTCGAGTTAGTTCCTTCCTTGATTAAGTGACAGTGTTAGGATCTAATTGCGAGATGATTATTATTATTATTATTATTATTATTATCTCCTTGAATTTCTGTTGAATACGCAATTCCTTCCGAGTCCCATCCACAGACCTAAGGTCAGAAATGTATTCATGGTATTATTCACTAATTTTTGTAAAAAACAAAACATCACACATTTTACATAGATAAAGCCCTTCTTAATGTGTGAGCTGTACTTGTAAGAACAATTTTTTGCATTTTTTTTTTAAGGCATGGACTACCAGGAATGCCTTCAGTGAGTCTATCAAAACCTTTTCCATGTACCTATGAACATTAATGGGTATGTCCCAATCCTCATAAATACGTTGGACACTATTGTAAGTCGGGGTAATATGCTGTCTAAGTAGTCCACCACTAGCAGTGGTTTACCTACTTCACGCCGCTGGCGAGTATTTTATTTTGTTGATGTTATAAAGATTACCATTTGATTTCCAAACTCTGTTTTAGTTATTCGTCCTTCAGTAACCCTTTCTAGGTTACAATTATTATTATTATTATTATTATTATTATTATTATTATTATTATTATGTTTTCTTTTCAAGTTGTACTTATATCGTCATTTAACAATAGAAAATGTTCAGACGAAATACATTCCTTAGTTGCACCAGATTCTTATCATCATGGCTAAAACCCGTCATGCCACTCCCATTGTAGCGAACCACCCTCATTCCATTCGTATTCGATTGTTGAGATGTATGTTTTACTCGAACCGGATCTTCCCATGAACATCGTCGGTTCTTTAACCAACCCCCAAGAGGATGCTCCCCTGATCACTATAATCTTAATCTGTTCCAGTCTAGGATTAGCCGTTATCTTCTTCACATATCACCATAGTCTGTGATTCTTACTCTGTAACACTCTACCTCGAGTGGCTATTCGGACTTGTACAGGATACAAAAAGAAAATAGCAACCCAGGACAAATGATAATGGGCCCTCTCTTATGTCTTTCAGTCAGCAAAGATTTGTAAGAATTATTATTGCTGTTGTTGTTATTGTTGCTCTATTATAATTTTGCTTGTTCTTAAATTTGTTCGTTCGTTAGCATGTACGTTACAAACTGCCAATATCTCATAAATAATAGACTATCCCATTTTGATCGCGAGGAAAGATGGAAACGGCATATCAGAGACAGTCTTTGGTTTCAGTGTAAGAAAGAAAAAAGTGAAGATAGAGGATGCGATAATGCTTCCATGTTTTTAACGTCTGCTTCAGTGAAATGGAAAATCATTTCCTTTTGTACGATTAAGAATCCTTTCCGGTCTTTTGAACTGGAGCAGACGTTTATCGCTTGTTTCTTGTTTAGGAATGGATTTCCGGTTCCTGCTAAAGTCTACTTCAACTCTATACTTCAAAGCCTCCGTCTGAATTCTGAAATTTTTATTGACGAATTATTTTTTTCTTCCTCAGTAGGACTTTAAAGTCCATTCTGAAAAGTTTTCCTTCTCTTTAAATCCCAATAGCACCATAGTGGTGTTATTTGCTTCATCATCTCCTTTAATCGTCGGCGGTGTGGGGGAGGTTGGTGGCGCCTAAAAGCAGAATAAACAGACAACCTCCTCCAGGATGATCTGTGGTGGCTCTCAGGCGTTCCAGAATTATCATGTACGTCTAATCTTTGATGTTGTCTGACCAGCTTTTGTAAAATCTGAATTTTAGGGAAGCGAGCTTCCATATACATTTTTTCAAAACCCACTGGAAAAGTCGAAAAATATGTGAAATCGATGCGCATACACTGCCCACACTTGCTCAGATGCGACCCAAAGGCGACTGAGTAACCCCACGGGAGTGTCTGACCACGCATATACAGTTATATCTCCCTTTATGGGTTACTTGATCGCTCAACCGGTTTACGTGATAGTCCGAATGACTCGTTAGTTTCTGGACTGAGCTCGTCCAAAACAAAAATATAAATATTTTGATGGGGTAATTTTCAATATAAAGAATAAATATTCGAAATACATTTTTTTTTTTTGTGAAAATAAAGCGATTATTTGAAGTTTATAAAATAGATGAAAACAAAAAAGAAGAATATTACTATGAAAGAAAAATAATAAAAATGACAAGTATAATAATTAAGAAAGATGAAAAAGAATTTAAAATAAAAAAAAGAAATATTTTTTTAATCATTTCACCCCAAGCAAGTCAATAAAGCCACTATAACTGTCTTGGCTTTGTTGGGGCCAAAATAAAGGCACAAGCGTGGATTTGAGTTAACGAATATATTAATGAAAATCAGATGGGCACTTCGATGTGGTGTAATGGTTAGAAAGCTTGTCCCGCTAGATCAATTACGACTGAGTAGTGAGTTCGATCCTCACTGGGTACCCCATACTTTCGGCCTTGTGCCACATCTAATCTTATGAAAATCAGTAATACAATAATATACAAACGAACAAGAATGTTAAGTCCGAACTGTCAGAGCTGACTATTGGGAAAAACTCTCCTGACAAAAGTAGTACCTGGTTTTATTTGTAACTTAAAAGAGTCCATCCGTCTATGGATAATTTACCATAAAAATAACGCAAGGGCTTACTGAGTGTTAAAGAATAGAAGAATAAGAATATTGTTAAGGATCGAAAACTGGAATTAAGATAACTATTGATAATTTAAATTTTCAAAGATCAAATTTAGCTGGGAATCAAGAAGCCAAAAGAGAGTTACACAAGCGAGAAGTGACTGTTACGGTAGACTAATTCGTTAAATATCACAACGAGGCATGTGGCTTAATTTTGATACAAGGTCACAAATATGGTGTCCGAAGAGGTGATCGAACATTCTAATTAAAAAGAGTTGATCAAAGAGGTGATAATATTCTAATTACAAACAGGTGATTTGACTTGGAAGCGAGATGTGCGAGAAAAGGAACTTTTATAATACGGTTAGATTTAACAAATGTAAAATAATGAGACCTAGCCGCCAATCTAGTACTGCGCTAAATTCATAAAGTCTCGGTACCATAGATTCGTATTGAATCCTCCATCTATGGTACCGATGCAAAGAAAGAAAGAAACAAAGAAATTAGAAAGCAAAAGAAAGAAAAATTACGTAAGAAATATGGGAAAAGAAACAAAGAATTATTGTAAGATAAATGAAAGACTAAGAAATAATAATGATACGAAAGAAAAATTGAATACAAAAGAAAGAAAATCAAGAGATGGAAAAGAAAAAAAAAAGAAAAGGAAAGACTGGTAAAGTGAAAAACCGAGAAAGAAAGAAAGAAAGAAAGAAAGAAAGAAAGAAAGAACTAATGTGCGGTAATCCATTAGATACGGAAATGTAATGCCTTGCATCCTTATTTTTCAAAAAGCCCCAGGAACTGAATCGATGGGAATGTAACAAGCAAATTTTTCTGGAGGCCATCTTGACTCTTAAATATTCTGTCTCTTTGCTGACAGCCATATTTGTAGGGTAATCAGCGCGTTTTTAGCATTTCCTTCATTCAAATGTTTGCTTCTCTATACGACTCTTACATTCAACTTAGCGACATTTCTCGCTTGCTTGTTCTTCTTGACATATTTAAATATTGATGAATGAGTAAATATATATTTACTGAAGAAGATCAGAGCGTACAACGGCTGAAACTTCGTGAATGTGTCAACAAAGATTAGGAAAACACGTAGTTAAAATACATCACCTCAGAAATATTTTTTTGTTAATAAGACGAATATTGAAACAACTGATTTCGAAGGAGACTAAAATAAACAACAATAATTAGAATAATATATTTATAGGTTTAATTTTTTCTATCCCAAGTTTCACTATCATTCCATCAAATTCTCCAAGTATTTTTTCGGATATTTCACATCAATAATATAATGAACACACACACACACACACATATATATATATATATATATATATATATATATATATAGATAGATAGATAAAATGATAGATAGATAGATACATAGACAGATAGATTGAGAGAGAGATAGATAGATTGAGAGAGAGATAGAGTCCGATGGCTAAATTGTCGTCTAAATGACGACAGAAAATGAAAATAGAGAGAGGTTGGTGCAAAAATAATGACGTAGTAATGTCGTTTTTGACGTATTTTTTTAAAAGTAAAAAACGACATTATTACGTCATTATTTTTGCACCAACCTAATAATACTAACATTTCATTTTAACAGATATATAAGGTGCGATGCATAAATTGTCGTCTAAATGACGCCAAAATGAAAAAAAAAAAAACACTGGCATCTCATTTTAACAGATATATCGAGTGCGATTAATGAATTTTCTAAATTACGCAAAAAGGAATATAACACGGATATCTCATTTTAACAGATATATAGTGTGCGCTGGATAAATTGTCGTATAACATATAAAAATGAAAATAACACTGACATCACGTTTTAACATATATTTACCACAATTACACAAAAATATCTTGAAATACTAAAGAGTAAATTTATTCAATAAATTCGCCATTCGCTTCAACCACGGCCTCCAGACGACTTTGGAATCTCCTGCAACTCTTCTGGACGATCTCCTTGCTTAAGTTGGTGAATGTTGTTATAATCCTTGCCTTCAGTTTATCTTTGGTGTTACACGGAGCTTTCTGGTGTTACAAGGAGCTTTCTCACACTCAAATGCGCTCCACGCATCAAAGGGGTTGCAGTCTGGGGAGTTAGGTGGCCAGATGTAAGGGGTAATGTGGTTGCAGAAATGACAGCCATAATTGGGTTCTCTTATTTGTTCTGCATGGTGCAGAGTCCTGTTTTCAGATATAGGTTATCCAGCAGCCACTCTCTTCAACCATGGCAGCATTACATCCTCAATGCACTTGATGTAGGCCTCCATGTTGAACCTGAGGCTCTCCTCAACAAATTGGAGGATTCGTTTCTTATCAGAATGATCAGAGCGAGTTTTATGGGCTGCCGTACCTTCGTAATCATCATTAGATTCTTCCAACTCTTTCCTATTCCTTTGCACTCTCCTCAGATTGATACCCAGACACTCTGAAATGCTCGTGTTGGAGCTTCCAGTGCGAATTCTAAGTAGTACAATATGCCGTTTCCAAATTTTCTTGCGTAGTGAATTGCGTCATGGTGCTCTTTTTCTCAGAGACGGTGACCGACTGACCCTACTATAATGTGAGGTCGACAAAATCATAAACAAACAAAGCGCATGCGCGAAATTACAAATATAAAATGGCGATAATTTACCTATCTCACCCTGTAAATCGATCTTTCTTTCTCTCTCTCTCGCTCTCTATCTATCCATCTATCTATCTATATATATATATATATATATATATATATATATATATATGTATGTATGAAGGCTTATTCAATTTTATTTCCCTTCTCACAGCTATTTTCTCATTTCCTGTCGTGAACCTAATTAGATTTCCAATTTTTCCCTCCTTCAATTTCTTAGAAATTAATTTGAATTGATCGCCTGCCCATTTTGTGCCGAATAAAATGTTCTTTTCGTTTGACGATCTTGGGAAATGTCGTTACCTATGGTTCCTTTTCGTTTGCCTGCTTTAAAAAAAAAAATTAACAAAGGAAGGAATTGCTAAAAAGCCGTAAATGCCACGCTGGCAGCACCTGCCTTCATTCGAGTTCACTCATAAGAGGGCGTTTCATAATTTCTAACGTACTTCGATAGTAAAATTATTTCAAGTGCATATCAGTTCTAAAGAAAATTTCCTAACAACCATTTTAAAAAATAGAGATTGAATATTTTTTGTTCGATATACCGTATCCATTTAGGACGTGAGCGAGCATATCTCTCAAAAATTTCTCCGTCTTTTATACCTCTTAGTAATTTATTCAGATGGTAATAACTACTTAGTCTGTTTGATTGATTCGTTTTCAACAGCATATCAACACATTGCAGGTTATTTAAAGCCAGAAAATATTTTTAGATGGTAAGAATTTTTTTTGAGATGAAAAAGATTTAGTGATACAAGTCTTACTAATTAACCCATACATGGAGAGAGAGAAGAGGTACATTCATAATTTTCCCATGGGTACTTACGCGTAAGTAGTGTAATGATATTGTATAGTAAGTAATATGACGAACCCAACTGGAATTGGAACTCGGCTTTCTGATCAACAATTCCGAGCCATCATCCATAACGCCACCCTCACATTCAATCTTACAGTACCAAGTATTCCTAAGCGTTCACCCATCTAGGTACTGAGCAGGCTCGACGTTGCTTAACTTCGGTGATCGTACGTGAACCGGTGTTTCAACGTACCATGGTTGAAAAACCCTATTTTACATATTCCTCCACACTCTCACTCACGCACACACACACACACACACACACACACACACATATATATATATATATATATATATATATATATATATATATATATATATATATATATGATGCGTGAAAGAAAGGTTGTCAAAAACACATCAAAAACACATCAATATATATATATATATATATATATATATATATATATATATATATATATATATTGATGTGTACTTGGGAAACAACTTTTCTTTCATGCATTTTTCATTGAAAACGTTCGAGAGGGAAGATTTAATTAACCTTTTATTTAGTTTTTACAGCAATCTAACATTTTTCCGTTTTTCAGGGTTTTAAACAATCTATAGAAATTGACATAAATATATATATATATATATATATATATATATATATATATATATATATATATATATATATATAAATAAAACATACATAAAAAATCAGTTTATATGGCGTACCGTAGTTTGTGGTGAGATGATTAAAATATCTACTTCAGAATTTATTTATATAACCTGGTCCCGTATTTATTGTGTGCCGTGTCCCTTCAGGACGTAGAGGATTATGGCTCTCCACTTCTTCCTGTCCCTCTTAGTTCTCAATAAGTTTTTTCTTTTTGTTATTTCTCCCTGACCCTGTTCTGTTCACTCGCTTAAACCCATTAAATATCACACGCGTGGTTTTCCTTTGTCCATTTTTCCGTCTATCCGCCCTGTGAGTATCAAATTTTCCAAGCCCCCCTTTCTCATTACGTGTCCCAGAAATTTCAGCTGCCTCTTCCTGATGTGAAGTATAAGTTTTTTCTTTGTTTGCATCCTCTCCAAAACCTCATCGTTGTTCACACGCTCGGCCCATGATATCCTTAGCATCCTTCTGTAGAACCATAACTCCGTTATCTCGAGTCGCTTCTTTATCTTTGAGGAGATTGCCCAACATTCGCTGCTGTAAAGAATGACAGATATCACGTAAGAGCTCAGTGCACATTTCTTTAATACCAACGAAACCCTCCTGTCTTTTGGAATGCGCATTTGGCCATACCAATACGTCGTTACATCTCAGCGTCACACTGGCTTACTTCGGGTTTTTGATAACCAGTGAGACAGACAGAATAGCATTATTATTTAGATATTGACAGGAAAAAATCTGAGAGCATCGATTAATTATTTTATATTCCGTAAACTTATTCAGTTGTTTATTTTGGCTATTATATGCCCAATAAAAATGTTCATTTTCCCCCAATTCTATTCTCATGTAAATATGCCGCTTCTATTGTAAAGTTAAATCTGATTGGCTCGATAAAGTCAATTTGACAATGTCCTACAATCTACTGTTCAATAAATGGCTTGTTTTAAAGCATCCAAAAACAAACTACTGTCTTTCAATCGTCTTGGAGAACATTTTATAGCTTTCATTAGCATAGTTGATGATAACACCAAGAGAGAAACTTATTACGTCTTCTCGGTCACACGTTTTCCATTGATAGGAATTGCAACGCTTATACTAAGTCAATTAATATGTCTGCTGCTAAGAAAGTTGGTTCAGTTTGTCATCTTAGACAATTCTTCTTACCCGAATATATTTTGCATCATTTTTAAGTCTACCATTGATTCGTATATTTAATATTGTTGCCACGTGTTATCTGGCGCTTCTGCTATGTATCCAGATTGATTTCAGAATATTCAAAGAAGAATCTGCTACTTTATTGGTCCTGAGTTGGCATCTCGTCTTCAATCATTTTCCCACGTAACGAAACTTCCCTGCACCTTTCCTAGAAATAATTTAATGCTATTGTTCTTATGACCTTTTCTCTTTGATGCACTGACTCCATGAATTTAAGTGTAGCACTAGACTGGCAGGTAGATTTTACTGTTACATTTGCTAGATATAACCATTCTATTCTAATAGTTTATTATCGCAATTCTCGCCTGTGGATCTAGATTCTAGCATCTTGATTTCAACGTCAATCTTTACCTTCTGTCTCCTTAAATTTTCTTTTTTTTTTCTATTTTCCTTTCTATTGTGGATTCCAGGATGAAATCCGGTACCAATAAATAACAAACACCAAGAATGAATATAAGAAAATAATGTATTAACGTAATAATACAAACCGGTAATGCAGGTTTGTAGTTCCAGGAATACGGGTTAGTAGCAAAATATATATACAGTCTTTGGTATTGAAGTATCGCTGTATGACTTCTTACTGAATCTACGTGCTTTGCTCGCTGTGACTCCTACAACGCTGTTACCTCACCCTCACTCTTCCGATCACCGACAACCTTTTACTCTGTCACTCTGGCTCGACTCGGCTCTTCGGTCTTGCTCTGTCTCGGGTCTTCACGTAGCCATAGTATAAGTATATACTGGGTGAGTACATTTGTGTAAAAAGGGGTGGACCCCTCAACACTTTCTCCTCAGGAAAGTTTTCTCAGTTTCTCTCACTCTCAGTAACTCCTTACATCCTAGTGTCTTTATGGCCATGCTTGGCGTTAAATGATTTAAAAATATATAAAAGCAAATACACAGTTGTTTTAATGTACGATTTTTTAACTATTTACAAAGCCTAATCAATTGGCGAATATCGTGATATGTTTCCAATGAGTCTGGTTCGAGATTGATGACCTCAAAGAATAGATCGATAGTCGAATTTATTTATATTGCACCACTAAAAGTCATCTTTCTTCATCGATGACATCTTTCAACTTCCATACTTGCTATTTTGTACATATCTGCTGACGTCCCAAACACTGATCAACCAACCTTTCGGTCAGTTTGTTGTCGTCCGCTCTTTGTTACATCTTTTAAATCTTTTCTTCCTTCCTGTAAAATTCGTCTTTTGTCTGATTCTTAACTTTACAGAAAAAGATTAAAAAAAAAAAAAAACTGGCTTTTAAAAGACAGCATTCAATCAGCAGCCATTTATCTATTTACATATTACATTTAGCTTCAAATTTCCTTACAAACAGAGGCACTTTTTTCCCCTTTGCCTGCACAGGGAACAACCGGCCAAAACTTGAATTCGAACACGGTTCGCTATTTCCATTTAGTAGTAGTAGTTATCCGTTTATCTCGCGAGATTAAGGTAGCACGTTGTTTGGTCGAAATTCTGTCGTTTGGTGGAGTGACCTCTCCAGGAAGCAAGCCTGGGCGTTGGTATGGGAAGTTTGTGCGCTGCCTAAACAATATGTCCCCGACCCTCTCGATTGTACCAACAAGATAGAAAAGTAATACATGGCATTGCATTTGGGGACGGTTGCCTGCAGGAGTTGCCGCAAAGTTGTCTGTGTTGACAATCCGGTTACTCCGAGTTTTCTCTCTGGATTTACTTATATAGTCTTTTCCGTGTTTGGCTGGATATGACCGCAATGCAGCGGGGGTGGGATGTTAAAATCAGGGTTTTTCTTCACTTAGATTGATTACCTTCTTAGGCTGTCGAGCTCCATTTACCCGAAATAGCTGGTTATGAGGCGCGAGTTCTCCGCCATCGCCGATTCTCCGGTTTAGAGCTGACTTAATTGTCTGAGGTTATTTGAAACGCGCGCCACGGAAGCATTTTATGGACAGTGGGAGCTTAACGTACGGATAAGCATTATGCCAACCGGCACCTCATAAACATTCTCAGAAATGAGGCCACTCCTATCTGTTTCGGCCATGAAAACCTTATTCGAATCTCACGATGGTCAATAGCGACTTCATAACGAAACAAGCGTGCGGCATCGTCGGGAAAAGACTTGAAAACCATTTGTGTAGAAAGAACTATTCTGAAGCCGTCGATGGTAGTGCTAGCACGAAGTATCATGTCATCGTGACCGAGAGTATAAGAGTACTGGCGTTTTTCAAACTGCTTACCACACAAGATTATGCGCTCTTTCAAAGAAATGTTAACTAAGGTCAACTCAGCATAATTGCAGCGTAAACTACTGTTTATCTCAGTGGGGCATGAGTGCCTGAGCAGGCATCTACAACAGGGATTATCTAAGTAACTTATATTAGTAAACAAGCAAGACGTTTTATTCCATAAGTATGTGAAAATGGATTCCCCACGTGTTTACACCACGATTTTTTTTTTTTTTTTAATTATAAATCCTGGTGTACATGTGGGATATTTTGCAAGAATCACTAGCGATGATAGATTGTAAAGGGTAATAGATTCATGCCTTTATATGCTGGTTCGAACTCCCCCAACGACATCTGTTAGTTGATATGTGATTACCTAAAACAAAACCCAAACTTCTCTTCCTATAAACAGAGTACGAGAAGTAAATTGTCGCCATTTTATATTTTTAATTTCGAGCATGCGCATTGTTTGTTTTTCGTTTTGTCGTCTGTACTCTCGGGTGAGTTGGGCACATTCTGTGAAAAAAAAAGTGTACTATGACGCAATACACTCCACCAGAAAATGGAGAAGACATGTTCTACTTCTTGGCATTCCCACCAGTAGCTCCAGTACGATAATTTCTGAACCACCGTTGTCTTGCTGTGTCTTGTAAAGATGTACCGATAATTATGAAAACCAAATATACAATAAACATCAAGTTGTTTGGAGTGAGCACAAGTGATGGCGACGTTATGCCCCCATTGATCTTTAAACAGTCCTTAAGACTCAACACGCAGGCTTGAGGTGGTAGTGCTGTACCTAATTAAGTGGATGGCTGATGAAAGAAGCTGTGTCTGGCAACATGACTCCGCACCATGCCACACAAGCAAGAGAATCCATCTATGCTTGTTAGACAATTTCAGCAACCGCATCAGCCCTTACATCTGTCCACCAAACTCCCTAGACTGCAACCCCTTTCATTATTATGTGTGTGGCGCACTTAAGCGAGAGACCAAAAAAAAACTCCTTGTAACACGAAGGATGAACTGAAGGCAAGTATTATGGCAGCATTCACTAACTTAAACAAGGAGACCGTTCAGAAGAGTTGCAGGAGATTCCGAAGGCGTCTGGAGGTCTTGCTTGTAGCAATTAGCGATTTTGTTCACTAAATTTACTCTTGAGTATTTCACAATATTTTTGTGTAATTTTGGTAAAAATAACTGTTAAAATGAGATGTCTGTCATTTTCATTTTTATATAAGTTAGGGAATAATTGATCCATCGCACCATCTATCCATCTCTTTATATGTTACGAAATGGACTAAGACCGACAATTATTTTAATATATTTTATTGTTATACGTTATTTATATAGAGACAAATATTTAAGAAAATGGTCTGTTTATTATAATAAGCAGATTAATGTATATTTTCTATGAAATTTCTCGTACATTCAGGTCGGTAAATGTTGTTAGTATTGTCTATAATAAACCGAGCATTTACTTAAATATTTACTTATTTACTTCATTAATTATCGAATGCACACGCCGTTAAGTGTAATAGACATTGTTTAGAAATTAAACCGGGCATATATTGCAAATACGAGAATCCACTAGAAATAGCATTTGAAATAAAAAATATATACATATTTGAAACAATATATATATATATATATATATATATATATATATATATATATATATATATATAAAGTTTTCTTGTGACAAGATCGTTCTTTAGGAATTCATCGGACGAAATTTGTTATGTAAGAAATTTAGTCCGATGACAAAACTTGAAAAATTTTTTCAACTTTGCCATACATATTTTTATTTTCCCCAATATTGTCCTTATTATATATATATATATATATATATATATATATATATATAAATGATGAAATGATGGGACTAAAGACGTTTTTACGTTAAAAGCGAGCATACGTACACACACACACATACATACACACACATACACACACACATATATATATATATATATATATATATATATATATATAGTTCAATTAAAAAACAGACAACCTTAATGGTCCATGCCCATTGATTATATTTTATTTCCCCAGGAAAGTGATTTTTCACTGGTTCATTAGATCACACTTCCAAGCATAAAACAAAATGGTTTAAAAATTTACATCTTATTTTTATACAAGTTTTTTAGGGTTAGTTTTAAGTTGATGTAAGACGATTCACTCTGTTTTTACATTGAGCTCTCTGGATTACATCTTCTTTGGAATTATCCATACGGATTACCAAACATTCCATTACCTAACTATATATATATATATATATACCCTCTTTTACTTATTTCTTTCTTTATTTTACCAGCAGCATGATTATTTATATAAAATTGTCTTGGCAAGGAATATTTCCTTTCATTGGCTGACGACACGTAATATGTAGAAACCGTGGTAGCTGGAAAGTTGTTTTTCTAAATATCTTATTTCATAAATTAATGTATATTTTCTTTTTTTAAATTTAATTCAGCAGTTTTTTCTTTTATCAATTTAACAAATATTTTGTCAAATATATTGGCACATATTCTTTTCAAAAGCTTGATATTTTTCATTCAGTTATTTATATATGTAAAATGTGTGTATATATATATATATATATATATATATATATATATATATATATATATATATATATATTCATAAATGTTTGGTGATATAATTTAGACATATCATGATTTCATAGTTCAATGCCAACTATGTGTATAGCAACAAAGTCTTTAAATGCTCATGAAAAAAAATCATTATATACGTATGAACAAAACCAAAAAAATGAATTACCTTATACTGGAAAAAAAATCAAAAAGACACGTGAACTTTGAACTTTGAAATCTAGAACGCTGCATAAGCAGTAAAAAAAACGAACAGTTGAAATATTTTAAATTCACAGAAATACATATACATACTCACAGTCAGTTTAACCCCCTGAAAATTGTCTCAGATGAGATCGAACGTACTTGTGGAAATAAAAATTATTCGGAAGAAAATTTTGGCATTTTTCTTACTCAATTTTCTAAATCTATGAAAAAATTATATCCTCAAACTTGAAAGGATCACAACGAAAACTAATCGACATGATATGTCTACATTATTTAACAAACCTGTTTGAATGAAAATATGCTGCCTAAATATATATATATATATATATATATATATATATATATATATATATATATATATATATATATATATATATATATAAGGCCTAATGTTAGGAATATAGATCGGAAGTAGTCTTCAAAAGGTACCCAATCCTAAACAGGAAACAAAGAATAAACCTTTATTCCTGTTTAAACGACCGTGGAGTAATGAAAAATGAACGATAACTAACCTATCTACTCCTATTAATTTTAGACTACCATAGAATTGCACCAATCTCAATATGCAACAATGTCCAGTGTTTCAATGTCCTAGAAAACCTTATTAAATACAACGACACATAACATTAATTCTGAACACGGCCACAATTATCTGACTATATTTAGAAATTAAGAATATGTCTACTTTCATCAATTTTTATACCGTATACAATAGCTCTTACATAACTTATTATTATTATTGTTGTTGTTGTTGTTGTTCTTCTTCTTCTTCTTCTTCTTCTTATTATTATTATTATTATTATTATTATTATATAACAGTATGGACATGACTCGCAGTTGTCTTGGTCATCTACGGAAACTTGGAATTCTCCGCTTGTCGCATTCCTCGTGCTGCCTATAAATCACCCCCTATAAATTCTACCCTAACATAAATTCTTGGCGAAGGACAATCATACATATTACATATATAACGAAGAGGGAGACTTTAATTATACATTTCGAAAACTCCTCCGTAAATCCAAAGAGTTAAAAACTTCGGTGTTCACGAAATAAATTTTTAATCGAAATGGATAATTAAAGTCTTCGTCTTATAATCATTATTATGCCCTGTAGTCTACATTGAGTTCTCACTGGATTTATATCCTCCTCGGAATCATCCTTCTCATATATATATATATATATATATATATATATATATATATATATATATATATATATATATAAACGGAAAGAGCTAATCACTAAATATAGACATAGTAACAGATACAAAATTATATATGTATGTATGTGCGTGTGTGTGTATGCTTACTTATATATATATATATATATATGTATGCATACGTAAACGCACAGACACGCGTATGTGGATATATATATATATATATATATATATATATATATATATATATATATGTGTGTGTGTGTGTGTGTGTGTGTGTGTGTGTGTGTTTGTGTGTGTGTGTGTGTGTGTTTGTGTGTGTGTGTGTTGAATAGCTTGATCTATCCCATTTGGTGTCTCAGTATTACCCACAATTTATGAATCTATCATTCAATTAATTTACCTTGATTTAATTGGCCTTAAGGTTAAATCCCCCATAACTTATTAATAACATTTAACCCTTGTGGTCTAAATACTATTTACTGTGAATCTCAGGAAAATACACTTGTTGGTAGTGCACGGAACACCTTATAGTGGGAACCGAAATTTAGTTACTGTCAACGAAAGACCCTAGCCATAAATAAACTCCAACCCCCAGACCCCAGATCCTATCCCCCGTAATGAGATACCTCATCCTCTCCCCAATCACCAACATAAGCCCCTTATCATAAACAAGTCGTCTCTCAGAGAAAAACAGATATTGAAAATAAATTCAAATCCCTACTTCCAGACAAAGAGCTGAAGACGACTGGATTCAGACCAGCTTGAAATAAACTATACTTATGTTGAGGTAAGTATAGTTTTTGCTGTAATATATATATATATATATATATATATATATATTATACAGCAAAAAACAAAATTACCTCAACATAATATATATATATCTTACAACTGTACTATTAGTCAATGACTATTTTGACCTACGAATTTTAATTTAAATATTCGCAATATTTTTCAAACTGTTTATGGTATCAGTTTATAGAAGGAGACTGGTTAGTTGGGGAAAGAAAGAGACATCGTTAAACGGGTTGGGTGAGAGATATGACAGAAGAATACAAGAATTACAAAAATTATATTATGGAGGTAGGAGTGGGCAGGGGAAAAGAAGCGGAATCCGATGAGCTGACCTACACCTTAATGGTCACACAGCTAGAGTTTGATTCAACGGGAATCCACTGAAATTAACGAAAATACAGTCTCCTTGTACAAACTGATACCATAAAGAGTTTAAAAAACCTTGCAAATTTTAAAATTAAAATTTGTAGGTGAAAATGGTTATTAACTAATGTTATATTAATTCCAATTGTAACAAAAAATTTGCAATGTTTAATGAAAATAAACACTGAGCGCTCTTTATGTGTCAGTTTTAACATTTAATATTTCAAATTCTATATTGTGTTAATAGGACGCGTTTGGATTATACCAACGGTTTACTACCGATATCTATCTATCTATCTATCTATCTATCTATCTATCTATCTATCTATCTCTCTCTCTCTCTATATATATATATATATATATATATATATATATATATATATATGTGTGTGTGTGTGTGTGTGTGTACGTATGTGCGTGAGTGTGTGTGTAAAGGAGAAATAACCATGAAATTTGTCAGATATGCTCATAAACACATGCGCACAAAACCCCCAACACAAAATGGAATAATAATAATAATAATAATAATAATAATAATAATAATAATAATAATAAGAGCATCCGAACGAGCGCATAAATGTATTAAATCAAACTTAGTATAAAGATAACGAAACAATAAGAAAACCGCAGTCAATTGCTGAAATCTCCTGATGAGTGGACTGAACAATTACAAAAGGTGTTCGTCTACAAAACTCCGGAGTCGAGGTGCTGAATATAAGATCAATCAACTAAGTGACACATTTTATTTGTATTAATCCCCCCTCTCTCTCTCTCTCTCTCTCTCTCTATATATATATATATATATATATATATATATATATATAATCATTTCTTTGACTGCAATTGGGACAACCAGCCCCATCCGGAAATCCATTTTATATACGGATAAACTGCATGCCATTCTGCACCTCGTTAAAATTATAGGTCGTTCCGAAATTTCATCTTTTTCCATTCATTTTCTTTCTATTCTTGCGTTCACGCTTCATCTTCTTAATTTCACTTTCCCTTCTCTTCTTTCTTTTGTCCTTCTCATCCAATCACAGTAAAAATTCAAGTTAATCTCGTCTCCCTGGCGTCAAACTCCCGAGATTGGGCGAGATTCTCTATTAGCAAATGTACGAAATGGAGAAAGACTTGAGACAAGATTAAGCCCACACCAATGGGATTGAAGTCTTAGGGAGGACGCTTCTACGCATGCGCGTTCACCGAAACTCCAGCAATCAGGACGTCGTCCCCAAAGACAGATTCTTTATGATGTCCGCCCGAGGTTTCTTTCTCCGCTTTTCTCTCAACGACTATTAAACACGCGGATTTAGAGAAGTGAACAAAAATATACGTGTGAAGTCATTCTCTGAAAGGTTTGCCTACGGTTAAATCAATAAATTAACACTATCGCATATAAAACAACGGAGATCTCTATTGCTTGTCAATTAAAGAACAAATTTCCTCGGTTTGTGATTTAAGAATGAACACCAAATCCGATTCAGCGAAAGAATAAATCATTAAGAAAATTCACAATTTACTAATTTGAATGAATTCTTCCTAACTTTAGCAACATTATCTTGTCGGAGGCTTGTTCCATTTGAAGTGTTGCCATAATCAATTTTTTCCGTATTATGATCTTTCTCCCTCTATATATATATATATATATATATATATATATATATTACAATAAATCATTCATACAAACAGTACATTAGTAAAGTTAATGATATAAAATGGCGAAATCCCTTGGCTAACCAAATTTAACAACTGAGACATTACTCTACTTATTGAACTATTTAATTCATGCCACGTTGACAGATAAACCCCCTACAACTAAACATTCTTAAATTGCCATATTAATAAAAAACGCACTCGCTTAATTTAAAAAAAAAAAATCAACCTTAGCGTTGCGACTGCACGCTCAACAAATTTGTATCCTTTGTCAATAACACATTATTCGCATTATATTTTTTCTTTTCGGATGCTACATGAATTTTACCAAAAACAAAATAATTTCCATGCCTGACGATGACTGGACGAACTGTCGACAGTACTTGCGTATTTATGGAAGACCTAATATAGTTTTCAATTTTAAATAACAAGGATCATAACATTCATCGAGTCATTGGTAGGTTAATGCATCTTTGAAATTTGGTTAGCGAAGGAATTTCATCATCTTATATCATTAACTTTACTAATTTACTTTTTGTATGAATGATTCATTGTAATACAAATTAAACTACACCACATATTTGATATATATATATTAAAATTAAAAATATGATATATATATAATATATAAATTATAAAATGGCGAGAATTTACTCATCGTACACACACATTATCTATCTATCTATCTATCTATCTATCTATCTCTATCTCTATCTCTATCTCTCTCTCTCTCTCTCTATATATATATATATATATATATATATATATATATATATATGTGTGTGTGTGTGTGTGTGATTTCGCCATTAATCGCATTAATATTGCTGATTGATTCTATGTATGATTATTTATTTATATATAAAATATATGTGGCCTAATAT
>CAHIKZ030001724.1:1652500-1662500 GCA_903632075.3 Acanthosepion pharaonis
CTCGTGAGAACAATGTTTTGTATTTCTTTAAGGTATGGGTTTCCAGGAATCCCTTCAATTAGTCTACTGGAATCTTTTCCAACTAATACGGGGGCTCCAACTACTGATGTTGATGTTCCCATGTGCCACATTTTTGAGATTTCGATTTCATTATTATTATTATTATTATTATTATTATTATTAATATTATTATTATTATTTATCTATGTTATGTTTCCTGCTTTGTATCCTGTAGAGCTAAGTCCAAGGTCTTTAGGCCGTATAGTAAGTTGTCATTTAATTGATCATACTTTTATTAGTATATGAGGTGTTCCTTGTGGTTCTATGAATATTCGCCGTAAACATTTTTGCCATAGGAGAAATCGCCTCATGAATTTTCACCGTAGAAAATTCCCCGTACAAGTTTTTTTGCCGTAAGATGAATTCGCCGCATTTTTTTTAATATGCGAAGTACTTTATCATCAAGTATATCTGGCTCACACTATTGTTACTTAGATTTAAATATTTTAATAAGTGAAAGATGCACACAAATTTGTAGAAACTAATTGCGTATGTGAAAAAGGAAGAGACATTAGCAAAAAAGAAAATGTATGATTTAGATCGAGATATAGTAGAAATAAAGAAAAAAATATATATTGATATAAATTCATGACTTCAGCGGAAAATACTTCATTATAGTCCAACGCAATAAAATACATTATTTACACACGTTTTAAATTATTTCTTTGTTAATTTGATATATTTTTAGTCTTTTATTTTTTAAATAAATGTTTACTTTTTAATTTCCTTTCTGATGTTTGACACTGTGAAAAAGACATCCATATATACTTGATAAAAAGGTACTTCGCATATTAAATTAAACATTACACCAAAAGGGATGTTCAAGATTCGGGTATCGAAAAAATGCAGGGAAATTGTCTTACGACTAACATCTTATACAGCGAAGTTTCCTACGCCGTTTTTTGGGGGGAAACTTGTATGTTGATGTTACATCGGAAAAATTGTAAAATTGTACATTCCCTTTCTCATGAGGCCCAGTTCTCCGATTACTGTTGGTACAGTCTCAGTCTTCATTCAACACATCCTGTTAATTTCGATCTTCAGGTCCTTGTATTTGGAAAATTTCTCGATAATTTTCATGGAGATGTTTTTTTCAGGCGGTACTGCTATGTCAACAAGCATATAATTCCTGAATTTCTTGTCTTTTATGATAATATTAGCTCTGATGGCTTTTATTTCCCTATCAGTTTGAATTGACATGTCCCAGAGGATAGTTACATCGTTATTTGGAGTAACTGGGTCTGGCTGGTGCTAATACCATTGCTCAGTGGTTTCGATTTTCTGCTGCTTTCATATTTTCCAGTGCACATATGTTGCTACCCTTGTTATATCTGTGGGTAGGTTCATTTTTGCTAGTTCAGGACATCTTGAGATATGGTCGACAGTTTCATTATATTTTCCACAAATCCTGCATTAGTTCCATCCTTGATTATATGACAGTTTTTATTATTATTATTATTATTATTATTTCCTTGGTTTTCTGTTGTATCCACGTTTACTGTCGGGTCCCAACCAAAGATCTAAGGTCAGTCGTGGTTTCATGATATTTTCCACTGATCATTTTAAAAAAAAAAAGAACATAGATCACACATATTTTACATAGACAAAGCCCTTCATAATGTGTGCTCTATTTGCGAATAAAAATCTTTGTATTTCTTTAAGGCATAGGCTATAAGGAATCCCTTCAATAAGCCTATCGAAACCTTTTGCAATCAATCCGAAGGCTCCAACTACAATTGGAATTATTGATGTTCCCATCTGCCACATTTTGGAGAATTCCAAGATCCTTGTATTTTGATAGTTTATTGAATATCTCCAATTTTTTATTATTATTATTATTATTATTATTATTATTATTGTCGCCATTGTTTATTATTTTGTATTAAAGTGTTATGCGTACAATCGGAAAAAATTATAAAATCACTTAGCCATTTTCTTCCAATTACACAGAAAATAAACATATGCTTACAAAGAAAGGACGGAAATGCGCGCACATATATACACATAGACTGGAAAATGTACCTACATACACCGAAATGCAAAGGCGAAAAACAAAAGATTTTGATCGCTATTTTTCCTCCTTTTTTTTACCGACGTTTCCCTCCCGTAAGACATAAACCCAACACCTCGAATCTTTTCTTATGTCTCTTCGATTGCAACCGAATGAAACATGAATATTTTAAAAGGTTTCAATTAAAACCTCAACTAAAGAATTTAAATGTAACATTGTTTTTTTTCCAAAAACAAACGTAAAATTTAAACAATTTAATACAGAAAAGAAACAAAAAATAAAAAAAAATGAGTAGCCATTTATGATCGAAAATCAGTTACATCATCATCAGTATTATTACTATTATTCAGAAGAAGAAAAAGAATATGAAAAATGAAAGAAGCAGGCGTTATAAAAAGTGTGTTACACATTCGATCTTACGTATAATACAACTATATTGGTTGGGCTTTTTCGTGCTTAATGTAACATTTAATGTAGTTCAGTGCAAGAGGGATAACTACCATTAACTCATTTGAAATAACAACGCCAATTGACAGTGTCTTTGCGATGAAAATGGCCAACAGCTACAAGATTTCTAAAGTTATGGCGTGAAAAGACCGACTCCGTGCAAGATCAGAACTCATCAATAATAATTGGAAAATATGTTTAAAAACTAACATTACTTCAATCTTTATTATAGTGGATGCTTCCTGTTTGAAATAGCCGAACCATTTTTATTTGTGAAACAGAGTGTATTACGTCTATCCGCCTGTGCATTCGAGAAATCAAAGTAAAGAGAAAATAATCTGTGCAGAGGATGTGCATTCCTTAAAAATGGAAATTAGCAGCTCGCTTTCCTTTACGATTTTCGTGGACGATCGGTAAAAAACACCGGATAAAGCGGTGTTTTCTTCTGCAAAACGGGGCGCGAGTTCGATTTCTGCTAAAGCGTTGTTTTTCTTTATTGACACTTCTCGAATACGCCGGCCGGTAGACGTAAGACACATTGTTTAAAGTAAATATAAAAATGTGGCGTCTAATTCAAATACGAACATCCACTATAATAATGTTTAAGTAAAAAAAAAATGTGTCTGTGCGTATTTATGTGTACGCGTATGTCTGTGTAAAAATTTCAGAGATTATATGTGTAAAAGGACAATATGAATAAAGGCAAAAGGGAGTTTCCTTTTATCTGTGTGTGTATATATATATATATATATATATATATATATATATATATATCCAGGTACGATGAGAACGAATAGAGTATACTTCCAAGGTTTGAAACATTTAATTTAAAAGAGGGTTCAATATATAGTAGAGCAATATTATTTATTTTATGATATTACAACAATATCGTAATGTTGTTGTAATATCCTATATATATATATATATATATATATTATGAAATGGATTATCTCATAATTATTTTATATATTTTCTGTTTATACGTTATTTTTATAGATATAATTTATTTAGTATAATTTATTTGTTTTTTTGTTTTTTTTTTTTGTTTTTTTTTAAATTAAACAGTATTAATTACATTTACCGGCCTGAATGTTCGAGAAATTTCTTAGAACATATCCGCTCTCCGACAGGAATCGAACCTGTAACCCTTATGGGAACTGTCATTTGATCTGATCTGCTGTTAAACATTCAGCTACAGAGAAGCGTCTGAATTGTAAAGTCCGAATTACTCTTTATAAACACACACCATCGAAGATTTTTGTCGATCCTTCTATTCTGCTCACGAAACGTATCTTAACGTAAACAATGACAACATATTATGAAATGGATTAAGTCCGACATTTATTTAATATATTTTTTCTTTATACGTTATTTTTATACATATAATTTATCTAAGTAAATGCTTTGTATTTTTTTTTTAAAGATAAACAATATTAATAACATTTACCGGCCTGAATGTTGGAGAAATGTTTAATTAAAAAAACATCTGAGCATTTACTTAAATAAATTATATCTATAAAAATAACGTATAAACAGAATACATATTAACATATATACATATATAATTGCCAATTTTCGAATGCAACTTGTCCTATTAGGTTTTAAGTTTCCATAAATTCTAAAAGTACGAAGGCTGTCACCTGAAGAAGTAGTCCAGAGTCCGCAGCGACCGAAACGTCGTGTGTATAACTACAAGAATATGCTTGCTGATGTGAATTGCAAGATATATAACAGACACTTGAAGAAGGATAAAGTATGTAACTTTGTGAGTATAACAACTTGTATGACCCTGGTAATTCGAATTGGAGGCACGGTAGAGTAATGTCTCGTGGTTCCAGCTATGAGTAAAATATGCCACTTTCCAAAACACGCTGGGATCGTCCCCTTCGTTGGCAACCAGTCTACGAGAAGGAAACTATTTCTTTTTAGACAAAGTCTAGAAGAAGGTAACTTCAAAAACAAATCCATCTTCCAAAGAGGAAGGATAGGGTGGCCACAATATATGTAATATATGTAAATTTTAATGTAGCTTAGTATGTGTGTATATATATATATATATATATATATATATATATATATATATATATATATATATATATATATATGGCTACCCGTCTACTGGGGCGGATAGCTAATCCCTATTGTAAATGCTTGTTCAGGCGCATTTGAGTTTATTCAACACCCACTGAGCCCACCTGTGGTTTATACTGCAACTATGCTGAGCAGACCTTAGTTACAGTTTCTGGGGAAAAAAAAAATTGAACAAGGCAAGCACGCTCAAGCCCTCAGCCACGATGACTTGTGACTTCGTGTAAGAGAAGGGACCAAAGGTTCCGTCTACCCAATTTAACTCACAAAGCTTGGGTCAACCTGTGGTATAGTTTTCAGCCACTTTCCAAAACACGCTGGGATCGTCCCCTTCAGTCCGATAACATCAGGAAGTCTCTTTCCTAACAAAATCGACCATAGTGAGATTCGAACCCGGGTCTCATGGTCAGAATGCGAACATTCTAACCACTCGGCCATAGTAGCTCTGTGCAAGTGAGAAAACTACCATTATCTCATTTTCAATAACAATGACAAGTATCTTTTCTATGAAAATGAAAGTGTTAAAGAAGTTGCCCTCTTGCAAAGGGAGACACGAGTTCTCAGTAAGCCACTGCACTATTCTACTTTGAATGAATATGAACCACAGTTGTGTTACTGAATAAATGATGATAAATTCAAATTGCAAGGCATATAATAAAACATACACTGAAGCAGGCCGGAGTGTACAAAGGCGGAACATTGTTAGTGAAACAAGCAAAATGAGCATGCTGCCCCAAATAGCAAAGCAAGCAACAAGGCGCGATCCTGCGATTGTATAAATTCTTCTTCATTTAGAGCGCATAGGTAGGAAAAATAATTATAAAGAATAGATCAAGTAAATAAATGAATCAGTAATCATGTAAAAGATGTTGAGGTTGAAAAAAAAAGTCCTGATATTTGATGATGACGTCATCACTTATCTGTTGGTGACAGCTTCGACATGGATGTCTTACTCTTTCACTTCGAGGATTTCACCCAACGGTAAAAGAATCATATGATTTCAAGATAAAAATAGCTGCCAACACTCGAATTGACTGATTAATTTCCCACCTTTTCTAATCTTAATAACAGACGACATTTATTCTGTAAAGAAATATTAACCTTTAAAGATTTTCAACAAACGTTTAAATTTTTCTTAGTGTCCAACCAGGAGAAAATATTTAATTATATCGTCTAAAAGAAAACCGCTTTTATGGGATTTACAGGTCGGGGACACTAAAATCAAGTAGGGGCGAAAGTTTAAATATCTGAGAAGTGTTTTGACAGAGGACGGTAAGTGCGTAGCAGAGATCCGAAGATGGATTTGGATGGCCAAGGATGCTGGGCAGAGTACGGAGAAACAGGAGGATTTCTTTGGTAACAAAGAAAAGAGTACTGCGCTACTACGTGACATCTGTCCTCCCATACGGCAGCAAATGTTGGAAGGTCTCCTCAAAGATGAAGAAGTGACTCGAGGCAACGGAAATATGGTTCTACAGAAGGATGCAGATGATATTATGAACCGAGCGTGTAAGCAACGATGAGGTTTTAGAGAGGATGCAAACAAGGAGGAGGCTTATACTTAATATCAGGAAGAGGCAGCTGAAGTTTCTAGAACACGTAATGAGGTCCTGAAGAACCTGATACTCACAGGTCGAATAAAGAGAAAGAGAGACAAGGGAAAGCAACGGGCTTAAGCAAGTAGATGGTAGATCGTGGTCTAGGGGGTGGCAGAAGGTTGGAACTTATTGAGAGCTACAAGAGATAGGGGTAAGTGGAGAGCCATGATCGCTTACTCCCTGAACGTATATAAAAAGAAAAAAGTATTAAAATGACGAATAAACACATTTTAGAGGCTTTTATTCTTAGATTAAATATTGTCACTTATTATTCATTTTAACACGAATTTCTTTCATCTTAATTTCTTTTGATATTTATTCCATTAGTGGTACTACAAGTAATGATAGAATTTCTTCGGTGAAGCATTTTTTAACATATTTCTAAGATGAGGAATTGCAACTGTTTACACTATTTACATTGTTCGGACTGTTGTCCTCGTCTTTATTGCTATATTCACGACGTTTCGGCTGTTGGGCGCTCCGGGCTTATTCAGATGATTGGAAATTCGAATTTCTGAATCCTTTATTTCATCCACCGGATTAGATTGTTCTATTTCCACGTGCCATGTCTCTTCCGTTAGTCTCAGTTATCTCCCTTTAACTCAACTCAACTTTTTGTCCGCCACTGCAGTAGCCAGATATTGAACTCATAACACTTTGGGTTAAATCACTGGTAGATTTTTTCTAATTCCACATGACATGCCTTTTCTGGCTATCCCAGTTTCAGCTATTTCCCTTTTTTTCAACTCTAGAAGAAGGCCGTAGCGAACAAGAGCCGAAACGTCGTGAATATGACAATAAAGATAAGGACAACAGTCTGAACAATGTAGGAACTTTTTTTATTTTGTTATTCATTTTTGATTCGTTATGTAATGGATATCGTCTCGGATTGAGAAATCAAAGAGCTGAGTTCGAATTCCAGTCGGGTTTGTTACTTTCACTTACGCGCAAATACCCTTGGGAAAGGTATAAAAAAAATGTCTTTAATAAATAAATTGTCGGACTTTGTCCATTTCTTAATATATGACGTCATTTGTTTACATTTGATACGCCAGAGCAGTTATGAATGTACGAGATTCATGGAAGATTGAAGTTTATAAGCAGTATATTCGACCTTGCCTACCGAACGCTCCTTTGTGGCCGAGTCGGTTAAGGCACGTCAGCGTAAATGACGGTTCCGTATAGGATGCAGGTTCGAATCCTGTCAAAGGACGAATATTTTCTATGAAAATTTCTCGGACATTCAGGCCGGTAAATGTTATTTAATACTGTTTATTATAAACAGAGCATTTACTTAAATACTTGTATCTATAAAAATGAACGTTAAACATAAAAAAAAAATGGCTTTAATAAATAAAGGTATAAATCCATCTTTTCTCCCAGCTATGATGATTTGATAAGAGCAGATTAGATGCGGCAGAAGGCCAATAGTATGAGGCACCCAAGGAGGATCGAACTCACTATACAGTCGTACATTTACAAATCTACCATTCATCCGTGCAATATTTGGTCTGATGTTCCTGAAGTTCATCTCCCGATTCTCGAAGAAGAATCTGCAATGTTGTTGGGAGGTAGAAAAGAGGAATAACCAAAACGGAGGTTGGAAATAAAATCTTAATCTTTATAGCTGTTGTAGCATACCTACGGATGATAATCGTTATGCCCCCTATTCGCTTAAATACAGTAGTAAATACTGTATGATGGTCTGTAGTCGGAGATTCATCTCCAGCTGTGCTGGTCAATCTCTCTGCCTCCGGGCAAATAGGATCTTCAGACGAGACTATGTCGAAGAGTATAGAGTCTCGTCTCGGGAAACAGCTACTCGACTCCGTTTTATACGGGGTCCACGGGGAATTTTTCGCCGAGCGTACGGGCTCGGAGACCTCACGTTAAATTCGACCTTGTGGCACATCTGACCGCGTGAGGCAGTTGGTGATATCCTGCAGTTGGAGATTCATTGTGAAATTCACTTGACTCACATCTAGCAGTTGACTACGTCTACGCGCCGCTGGTGAATCTTATATGTGTTGTTCGTGTCCTAAGTATTATCGTTCATATTCTATTCAGTAACCTTCCCTAGGTTACAACAATAACATCAACTAAATACAATACTCGCCAGCAGCGTGAAGTCGGTAAACCACTACTAGTGGTGGACTACTTAAACACCTTTTTACTCCCACTTACAATAGCGTTCAACGTATTTATGAGAATTGGGACATACCCATTAATGTGCATAGGTACGCTATGTAATAGATAGATAGATAGATAGATAGATAGATAGATAGATAGATAGATCTTACTGATGAAATAGAGGAATAAATAGATAGATATGAACAATGAAATAGATAGATAGATAGATAGATAGATAGATAGATAGATAGATAGATAGATAGATAGATAGATAGATATCAACGATGAGACAGGGAGATAGTGTTGTAACCTAGAAAAGGTTACTGAATGAGGAATAACCAAAATGGAGATTGGAAATGAAATGGTAATCTTTAAAACATCAACTAAATACAATACTCGCCAGCGGCGTGAAGTAGGTAAACCACTGCTAATGATGGACTACTTAAACACCTTTTTACTCCCACTTACAATAGTGTCCAACGTATTTATGAGGACATACTCATTAATGTTCATAGATATGGTATATAGCAAATGTAATCGTTCCTGACGTGGCATCTCGACTTCAGTCACTTTCTCAAATGGCTTCTCTCTCTCTCTCTCTCTTTTTTTTTCTACCAATATTCTTATGGCAACTGCGCTGACGATCTTTTTTTCCCTGGTGTCCCGATTATATGAATTTAATCGTGTTAGTAACCAGGCATTTACGATCCATCTTTTTACTGGTTAAAACAGCTAAATGCAACCAGCACTTCTACTCTAATAGCTTCTTTTCTCGCACTTCCCGCCTGTGGAACTCCCTTCTGTTTCTTTGCTTCCTTGCTAACTACAATCTACAAAATTTTAAATGCAACGTCAATCGCCATCTTCTATCTTAAGTCAATGTATATTTTCTATATATTATTTTTTTACTCGTATTACTTCCATCTTATTATTTTACCTCTGATCGAGCCCACCAAGGTCGTTATACTACAACCGTTACGTCAATAATGCATATCAAAAATAAAGTACAAACACCCGGTGAGGCCCATTATCGCATCCATTATTGTCTGACGACTACATAACAAACAACAGTAGCCTAATGGGTAACGCAGCTGCCAGTCTCTAGAGAAGTTATTTTAGTCCTTTCCTGAAAAGGTAAGGAATTCAACTTTTAATTTAGGAATTCTCGCAATGTTTGAACGACTGACGCTTCACAATCGTCTTAACTCTATCTGACATCTTCACACAATGAAATAAGCTTAGTATATAGTGAAAACCAGCTGATGCAGCCCAAAATGTTTTAAAATGCGATGAACTACGAATGATGTTGAGGATCATTCAGTTAACTTTCTAATTTCCTTTTTATACTATTGTTTTCGATAATTGTCATTTATTCCTTATTAATTTGCACCGACGGGCGTTTTTTCTTCGTCTTTGTTTTATTTTCACTGTCGATCGAGCCATTTTTACATTCTGCAACCATTACGCGAGAAAAAGAAAATAAAGGAAATTCCGAAAAACTTCTATTTTTTTTCCGAGGTGATTTCTACTTTTTTTTTTAAAATCATTCGTTATTTCCTTTTTTTCTTTTTTTCTTCTGACTCAGCAGTCTTTATTTGTCTATCTTTCTTCTGATTCAATCAATTTTCCTGTACTTTTAAGTATGTTTTCTTCACATTTTCTTTCT
>CAHIKZ030001724.1:1665000-1737500 GCA_903632075.3 Acanthosepion pharaonis
AAAGAAAGAAAGAAAGAAAGAAAGAAAGAAAGACCGCCTATTTTTTGTCTTTCTCTCTTTCCAAAAGAAAGCAATGAAGAAAAATTATGTGTTAAGAAAGAAACAAGTAAACTAAGTAAAAGGACAGGTTAAAGAAGTAATGCGTTAAGAAAAGAATGAAAGAAAAAAAAGAAAAGTGTATTAAAAAAGAAAGAAAGAAAGACCGACTTATTTTCTTATCTTTCTCTCTTTCCTAAAGAAAGCAATGAAGAAAATTATGTGTTAAAAAAGAAACAAATAAATGAATGTATTAAAGAAGTAATTGTGTTAAGAGAAAGAATGATGGAAAAAAGAAAGAAAAGTGTTTTAAGAAATGAAAAAAAAGAAAGATATCCATATGTGATTAAAAAAGAAAGAAACGTTAAGATGAAGAATATGTGTTAATAGAAGGAATGAAAGAATGAAGAAAGTGTGTAAAGAAAGTAAAGGAAAAATATGTGTTAAGAAAAAAAAGAAAAAGTAAGATTATCTGTTAAAAAAGAAAGAAATAGAAAGAAAGAAAGAAAGAAAGAAAGAAGGTAGGAAAGAAAGAAAGAAAATAAACTGCAACATGGATAAAAATGAAAAAAGAAAGTAAATGAAATCTGTTAAAAAGATTAACTTAAAAAGTGAATATCTAGAAGAACCAAATTAGGTAAAAGATTACCTAATTTTTTTTCAAAAGTTGCACAATGACGAAGAAGAAAAATTGGGAAGAAAAATAAGCTATAAAGGAGTACAGGAAAGATTAAAATTACAGATTTTTTTTTATAATAATTGCTTTAATTTATCTATTTTATTTCTCTTTCTCTCCCTTATCTTTCTCTCTTCATAGCTTTTCGTTTCATTTTCATTCAGTAAGTTTCACTTTCACTTTCACTTTCAAACACTTTAAAAGGTTACCTTTACAAACACGTGGGCTTTCATTTTTCGGTCGCTTTTCTTAGCGAGTGAACCGGTGCATTTCCAAAAAACTCTTTGCGTGACGTTGAACTATTTCTCTTCGCGTTTCTCATTTTCTATGCCCTTTTTTTGCACATTTGTGATCATTTTTGTTAAATTTTAATCTAAATGTGCTGTCTAATTATTGAATGCTAATTTGCGATGTGATGGGATTAATCATTGTTAGTTGTTTATTTATATGGACTCTAGCACTCATCCTTCGTGATTCGAAATCACAAGATTGTTCAATGTTGTTATCGATTGCATAGTAATATTGATATTAGCATGCCGACAGCTAAAATTGCCTTTAACACCTCAGACTGGCGTTCGAATTCTGACGAAGACCATATTCTCAGGGCCATTTTCAGTGTTTCGTCGTTATTAGACAGAAGCTTGTCTTTAAAAAGCATCTCCGTAGGCTTTTTTCAACCCTACGATACCCTTACCACAAACAAAACTTCCCAAATCTCTGGCTACTTTCGTCCTTTCCATGCCAAATGTTTTGAAGAACTCCATCAAGTCAAGTGTCAATCGTTATCTATCATAATTCATATAATGCATCTTTACGCCCTTTTCGTGTGAACATTTTCCATGGAAACACTTAGAAAGTAATGGTAGTTTAACAACGTTCCTAGAAATATAGGAATATATATGTTCAGAAAAATTATATTTAATTATTTTGAAATATATATTCTTTATATCTGTCTATACTTATGAAATGAGGTATTATGTACACTATTTACATTATTCGGACTATTGTCCTCATCTTTGTCGCCATATTTATTACAACGTTTCGGCCGTTGTACGCTCCGGCCTTCTTCAGGTGGTTGGAATGTCGAACTGAACCCTTTATTTCGCTCACTGGGGTAGACTGTTCTAGTTCCACGTGCCATGTTTAATGGATGTCAGTTGTCATTTATCTCCTGTTAATTTCCATCTCCAAGTTCTCCACTGCCTTAAGCGGATATTGAAGTCACACTCTTTGTAAAATGTGTCCTTAAGGACACATGACACAGTGGATAAAGGCGTTGGTTAGATCCAGTGGTTAGATCCTCGAGGACACATGGCACAGTGGATAAAGGCGTTGGTTAGATCCAGTGACAGGACGCAAAGTGTGTGTTCAATACCCGCTTAAAGGCATTGAACTTGTTAACAGGAGATAACCTGACATCCATTAAACATGGCACGTGGAACTAGAACAGTCTACCTAGTGAGCGAAATAAAGGGTTCAATTCGACATTTCTAACCACTGAAAGGCCGGAGTGTACAACGGCAAAACGTCGTAATAAATATGCCAAAACAAAAGATGAGGGACAATAGTCCGAATAATGTAAATAGTATATTCTTTATAATTCTGAAATTAGTCATTAACATATACATTTGTATCTCTCCGGAAAATACATCACTCGTCAGGTTAGGAGCTATCGTTACAAGAGGTAAATTAGACCCAAAATGGAATATTATAGTCATAAATAGACTATGGTTGGCTGATCCCCTTCTTACAGCTTTTACAGAGTTCAAAAGCATTTGTGGTTGATGAATTACATTCCACGCAACATCCACTTTCCCACAGACAAAACGTTGCTAAACTCCAACTAGTTTCAAATTATCTTCATAGAAAATGTTAAGACGAAAAGGGCGAAAATGGATGTTATAAGGATAAGTAGGATAGATAACGATTGACACGAGAATTGATGTGTTTAACTTCAAAAGGATCGAGGAAGCATTCTCTCCGGAGACTGTTCCAAAATGTAGCGCTTCTTGGGTAGAAGCTATCGGAATGGAACTTTCTTCTTACTAAAAGAATACGAAGGTAATAAGGTTGATTCGACCATGTGGCTGTAGTATCACGAGCCTTAGAGATAAAGGCATGAACTGGTGGAACTATGAAATATAGTTCGTCAAAACATTTGGCATGGAAAGGACAATAGTAGCCAGGGATTTGGGAAGTTAAGTCTGTTGTAACGGAATCTTAGAGTTGAAAAAAAGTCTGCGGAGACGCTTTTTGAAGACAATAAGACAAGATTGGAAGGTCAGTATTGGGAGGATCCAACCCAGACTTGGCAGCAATATTCCATTTTTTAGTCTCTTTTAGACATTGATTAATTGTTTTTACGACTTACTAAACTTTCGCAGATTATTTAAAAGCAGAGAATATTTTGAGCGTGTAGATATTTTTCAGATAAATATGATTTACTGATACAGGTCCTAGCTAATTAACCGATAGCTGGGAAAGAAGCGGTCGCTTCATACCTTTCGCTTGACGCGGAAGTGAATATAACGAATCCCACTTGGAACTCTATTCTCTCCAATTACGAGCGGTTATCACACGCACATCCAACCTGGTATTCCCAAGCGTTGAACTATCTAGGTAGTGACCAGGCTTGACGTTGCTTAAATTCCGTGGTCGAACAAGAACCGGGGATTCAATGTGACATGGCCGTAAGCTCCACATAAAAATAAAGATAAAACATAGATAGATAAATAGATAGATGGATAGATAGAGAGAGAGAGATAGATAGATAGATAGATACATGTCAGACTAAGATAGATAGATAGATAGATAGATAGATAGATAGATAGATAGATAATGTCAGACTGAAATAGATGTGAACAGAATAAGATAGATAAATAAATAAATTGATAGATGTGAACAGAATGTGATAGATAGATAGATAGATAGATAGATAGATAGATGTGAACAGAATGTGATAGATAGATAGATAGATAGATAGATAGATAGATAGATAGATAGATAGATAGATAGATGTGAACAGAATGTGATAGATAGATAGATAGATAGATAGATGTGAACAGAATGTGATAGATAGATAGATAGATAGATAGATGAACAGAATGTGATAGATAGATAGATAGATAGATAGATGAACAGATATGTAGATAAATAGATAGATAGATGTGAACAGAATGTGATAGATAGAGATGATGAACAGAATGTGATGAATGATAGATGATAGATAGATGTGATAGATGTGAAGAGAATGATAGATAGATAGATAGATAGATAGATAGATGTGAACAGAATGTGATAGATAGATAGATAGATAGATAGATAGATAGATAGATAGATAGATAGATAGATGTGAACAGAGTATGAGTCGAGCAGACAACATGTCAATAGGTGGTACGTAACACACTTACTGTTAATGCCGAAAACTTTGGAAAAAGTTACGAAGCGATAAGGAGCGTGTGAGCGAGTGTCAAGCAGATCAGGCGAGATGATTGATGATCGGGTTGACGTAAGCTGCCTCTCACTTCTTGAGTGGGTGGATTATCACAAAGCCTCGAGAGAAACCTTCGCCATGGCTTTTCGCTTTTTTCTTCTCTTTTTTTTTCTTTCGTTTTTTTTTTCATCTCTTAATTTTTTTTATTGCTTCTCTGTCTCCTAATGAAAAACTTAAAAACAAAAAAATATTTTTAAAATATCTTTACAAGAGATTTAATAAATAAACACTGGCATTGTTTGTGCTAACGATTTTTATTTGTCTCAAAGGATGGAGGGAGTTGGGGTTGTCAGCCATTGCAATGAAGTCGGTGTGTTTCACAACACTTGATTATGACAATGTTAAACGTTCTTCATGATTCAGATAAGTGGGTGGCTTAACACTTTTTTTCGTTCAGGAATTAAGGTCATGGTAAAGTTTATACGAGGTGATGTTTGATGTCAAGGTGAACCAATCATAAAATGTGTTAAATACTAACGGTTAATATATGGCCATGACACCGTCTTTCTTAATAGCTATAGATTTTTAACACACCTAATATACATAAAGTTGTATGCAATCTAGATCTCTCACTTTTTATATGAACGGAGATATTTTTTAGGATCATATCACCCAGATGTATTCCTCTCAGCCACTCTTGAAATACAAGATACGTTTCTAAAACCTGAAGCGTTTCAAGAAACAGCGCTAGGCGGTGCCATTTTATGTAGCAGAAATAGAAAACAGTGATATTTTTAACAGTGATATGAACACAAATTAAGATTAGAAACGTTGCCTAACGACTGTGGCTTAAAAGAATTTGTGTGAAGATCTGAATAGAAAGGCATTTTTCAAGAAATTTAGGTGTATGTGGGATTCTCCCTGAGAGCAAAGTATAATTTCTTGCACGTAAGTATGAGTGCTATCCTAATAAAAATAGGGATTTACAACTGGCGTAACGGTTATCAGCGCAAAACATGAAATTGCCCCCCCCCCAAATATCATCCTGTTTTTATTATACAAATAACGTCTATTTTTAGCTATTGTCAGGATTATACAGTTTGTAATTATGTCAATTAATTAACAAAAAATGATACTTATTATAAATTCAACAGAGTTATCTAAATTCCTAATGAGCGGATTAAACCTGCGTAAGATTTGAACGCTTTATGTATTTATACGCACGCGCACACACACACACACACACACACACACAATATATATATATATATATATATATATATATATATGTATATATTATGAAATGGATTAAGTTCGACAATTTTTCAATATATTTTCTGTTCATACGTTATTTTAATAGATACAATTTATTTAAGCAAATGCTCTGTTTTTTTTTTTAAATAAACAGTATTAATTACATTTACGAACCTGAATGTTCGAGAAGTCTCATAGAAAATATGAGCTTCTTCAACAGGAATCAAACCAGAAACCACAAAGGGAATTATCATTTGATCTAATGTGCTCTTAGTCATTCCCTTTGAGGTTACAGGTTCGATTCCTATCGGAGAAACACACTGAACGTTCTTCACTGCCTTAACCGGGTATTGAATTCATACTCTTGGGGTCCTGTCACCGGATCTAACTAATGCCTTTATCCACTGTGCCATGTGTCCTTGAGAACCCAAAGAGTGTGAGTTTAATACCCGCTTAAGGCAGTGGAGAACTTTCAGAGGGAAATTAACAGAAGATAACTGATAAATGACATCTATTAAACATGGCACGTGGAACTAGATCAGTGAGCGAAATAAAGAATTCAGTTCGACATTCCAACCACCTGAAGAAGGCCGGAGCGTACAACGGCCGAAACGTTGTAATAAATATGGCGACAAAGATGAGGACAATAGTCCGAACTATGTAAATAATGTACATAATAATACCTCATCTCAGAAATATAGACAGATACTGAAAGGCCGAAATGTTGTAATAAATATGGCGACAAAGATGAGGACAATAGTCCGAACAATGTAAATAATGTACATAATACCTCATCTCAGAAATATAGACAGATCCTGAAAGGCCGAAACGTTGTAATAAATATGGCGACAAATATGAGGATAATAGTCCGAATAATGTAAATAATGTACATAATACCTCATCTCAGAAATATAGACAGATCCTGAAAGGCCGAAACGTTGTAATAAATATGGCGACAAATATGAGGACAAGAGTCCGAATAATGTAAATAATGTACATAATACCTCATCTCGAAATATAGACAGATCCTGAAAGGCCGAAACGTTGTAATAAATATGGCGACAAATATGAGGACAAGAGTTCGAATAATGTAAATAATGTACATAATACCTCATCTCAGAAATATAGACAGATACAAAACAATGTTTATTCTAGATAAAGTCCTACTATTTAACCCATATCTAAGAGGAGGAGATAGATTCATAACTTTCCCAAAGTTATTTGCGCGTAACTAAATATGACAAACACGGCTATAATTTGAACTCCGTGCAGCTATCCATTGCACCATCCGCACATCCGATTTGATGTGGTAAGACGTTTTGGTTTGGATGATAATTTTTCCATAGCCAATCGTATTGACTAACTGTAGCCTGGCTTGGGCACAAGGTCACAAGGTAGTCATTGTGTAAAGAACACATTACTCAGTCGTAGTCGTAGTCGTAATGATCATTGATTTCAGTTCGTTAACCATTCCACTATTTTTTCGTGTAGATTCTTAAAAGCGTCTATTGTCAGTTCATATCTACCTACTTTCCTTTCTATGTATATATTTGCATTTAACACATTTTATCACAGAAAATACGAGTCGAAATTCATAGCTGTATCCCTCGAGGGATATTCCTGTATGTGATCAAGCTTACACAAAAGGGTGTCTTATTTAACAGCTAAAATGAAATAACGAAGACACCTTTTAAAACATGATGCCTTCTCTTCTTCCCGTATGCGCATGGAAATATCTAAGTGATTAAGATGGTTGGTATTGAGATGGTCTATATGAAATATATTTTGATGAATGACAAATAAAAGAACAACTTCTTTAATCAAAATGTAATTTTTATTTAATCAAAATAATATTCGTCTTGTACATCCGTTTCTTCCAATGTGATTCTAAGCTGTTTATTCCATTTGCCTTAATAAACCGTTCTAATGTTTCGACTACTTCTTCCCTGTAAAAGAATCTTTTATTGCGTAATGTGTTTGAATAAATAATAATCCGTGGGGGATGAGTTGGATGCTGATACATCGAATTTAAATGGTAATTATAATTGTTGTGGGGCTCTCCCCTTTTTTTACATAAGATGGACTCGTCAAAAGTATACTTATATTGACAGAGAGAATACCTGCTGTTGAGAAACGTCGAGATACAGTCTCGGCGTCTGTCGAACTCTTTGCTTTGGTAGAGGAGAACCCGGACGAAGCTTTGCCGAAGGGCAAGGTTTCGTCCGGGGAGGTAGACAGGCCCTGAACCCGTCTAGCCGGGTTTAAAGGGGATATTTTTGGCCGAGCCTACAGGCTCGGAGAAACCCACTTTAAACTCGGGCTTGTGCCACATATATTCCTCGTGGGTGGGATATTAAATACCGAGATACGTTGAGATACGTGGAGATATGTTGAGATACGTTGAGACAGGTTGAGAGATTCGGAGGTAGACACAGGGTGTTCTCAGAGAGTTATACAAGAGTCCAGAGAGAGATGTTTACGGCTTTAATCACAGAGACTTGTACATATACTTTCTACTAACCTGCATTCCTGTACAACTAATCTTCACTTCAAATCTGTATTCTTACGTTTAATACACTTATTTTTCTATCTCAATTACTGGCGTTGTTTATTTATTTGTGCAAGATTCCATTCACGGAGTCCACAACAGTTTGTTATCTTTTTCTGGACGCTACGAATGTTTTTTTTTATAGAAACAACCATCTAAAAACCAAATTGGAAAAGGATTAGTAAGAAATAAACGCTAAAACAATTGCTTAGGCTAGTAAAATTTTCTCTCCTTTTGTGATAAGTCGGCAAACAAAAAATACATTTTATATGGGATGACCTTATAAATACGTTTACTGTTTTGCCGTTAGAAAAGAAATAAATGAAGAAAGGGATACAAAGTTTTCTTCTATTAAATGAGTTTTTGTTCCCATTTTTATAGTTCTTGCTGCAATGGCTGAAAAGGAACAGACAATTCTCTGCTTGTATTTGTGCATAAATCCTGTCGTGATTGAACACATTTGCACGGCATTTTCAGACCGGAAATAAGGTCTATCAAGCGTCGCTTATTTTACCGCATTCAGACCTACTCGTAAATCCCCAGCCCAAACTTTCTTTCTTTTTTAATTATTTTTCGTTAGTTTCTACCTCGTTCTCTAAACCCCAAATAATCTTTCACTGAAGGAAGATTGATGTCAGACTTTCATTTCTACTTTCACTTTATTTTCACTTTCACTTTTCTATTATAAATGCATATTATCCTTATTTTCATAGGAGTTCCTCTGTTACTTTACAAGATCAAGAGAAATGAACAATATGGTTAAAAGAAATAAGGGAAGATTTATTTTTTTAGTTCTGTTATTAGACAGTGTTATTTTTTTCTTGACAAATCATATTTTATTGTTAGAAGGATATCGCAAATTGTATAAAGATATGGTTTGGTAAACACAGATTATAGTTTCATTTGCTGTGTTATCTTTTAGCATGGAACCAGTTTTCAAAAAATACAAAGGAATTTGTTTGCAAGAATGAAAACTCAAGTTTCTTTGACAGCCACACACATGCACACACACACACACATATATATATATACACACACACACTCTTGTCTAGCTCGATAACTGATAATGAAAGTGATTATTAGAATTGCAATAAAACCTAAACATATAATGAAACGTTATTTATACAGTTTTTGTTCTTGAGAATTTACAACAAAAATATTATACACTATTTATTTTAGTGTTTATTTGCAAAAATAATTTAAAGATTTTTAACAGTCAAAAAGTTAATAAAATTAAACCTAATGCACTGCAGTATTTATCATTTACTAATTTATAAAGAAATATGAAACAATTTTATTCATAAATTTACAAACATTTACTAAATTTATTAATAAATTATTAAAATATGTCAAGCAACTATAAGGAAATCTGTATTATTTACCACTTTATAAAGTTCGAATCAATTGGCAGTTATCCAACATTGCCATCCATGAATACCATAATTAAAAATGTAAATAGAGTTTATTATTTTTATTGTCAATTCTCAAGTAACGCTGACTGTTTAATTTATGAATGCCAAATTCCTATAACCTATAAATTCACTTTTATCATATATTTAGGGTTTATTCAATTCTAATCATCGCTTTTTAAACGAATAAACATTGCCGAGGGGTGAAGGTAGTTAAAATAATTGCGGCGTCAATGGAAAAACCGTTCTTTTGACACACACTTTTTTTTTCGGGAACTAAGCCCAATATTCATTCTTATTCTATATTTCAGCCTCCTCAGTTTGTCCCTTTTTTATTAAGTCGGGAACTTCCACCTCTTCATTCAAAGAAAGAAATTAACAGCTTCACTTGGGCAATTCTAAATGTATATTGGCTGACATTGTGAATCAGGATTGAACTTAGATCTCCAGCATCTTCGCAACTCCCAACATTTATATGGTTTAGACAATTTTAATCTTTAAACAAATTTCCATTTTTTTCAAGTTCGATTCTGCTTTCGTTTTATTTTTTGTTCTTTTTTCTTAATATGCCCCAACTAATATAGGAACGTTCTCTAACTCTCAGTCTTCTTATTTCCCACGCAAGATCCTGGATTTTGTTCAAATTCATCGCTTACTTCTGTTTTCACATTAAATTTCCAATAATTTTCCATTTTTTTTATTGGTTTATGCTTTAAGAAAACATTTTTCGTTCCTGCTAACGCCATAAGAAAAACAAACAGAAAAATATCATTGTATAATTATATGCGCCATTTTTAATGAAACTCCTCGTCCGAATCGACTTCACAGGCTATATAAGAGCAGCAGGCTATAGCAAGCATACGCCTATTATAGAAGTCTGCTAAGTGTGGCAAACCAATCCCTGTTACAGACGCCTACTTAGGCAATGTTGTGTTTCTTCAGCAGCCACAGACAACCTGTGATATATACTGCAATTATACTGAGCTAGGCTTAGTCAGAGTTTCTTGGGGAGAGGCAAAAATCTGATGACATCAATGGTTAAACGAAGACAGTACACTGAAACTCTCGGTCACGATGACTTGTGACTTCATGCTAGCACACGCATCAGTACACTCAAACTCTTGGTCACGATGACTTCCTCGACAGCGTTAGAACAGTTTCGTCTACAAAATTGAATTTACAAGTGCCTGGATCAACTGGCTGTATTTTTTATCAGGTACTTTTTTTTCCTGAAACCGAGTTATGTTTTTCAATCACTTACCTGAATCGTCACGAGATTTGAACCCGTGTCTCTTGGTTTGAACGCTAACTTTCTAACCACTCTGCCACGCGTCCATTCTACCAGAGTAAGCGTTCTCATTTTTTTTAAAGAAGTTTCGCTTTACTGCGATAGACTAAGCTAAGTTTATAAACACTCGAAGAAGCTTCCCTTTCATGTGTGATGGTTAACAAGATAGCCCTCAATTCACTGATACGATTCAATTCTCATTACTTCGTCTTGTGCAAGTGAGATATACATGCAAAATAACTATTAGAGCACATACGGTAGTGTGATTGTAAGAAGGCTTGTCATGCAATCCGCTAGGATAATGGATTTGATCCTTACTTTCGACTTGCGCTTAGCTAATCTAAACGTAATAAATAGTCATCTAGGCATGACGTCAGGCCAATGATCTCCTAGCATCTTAAGGCGCCAATTACTGGAATCGTTCGCACCCTGTGTGTTTCTAAATTGAGAAGTCTTGGGTTAGGTCTACACAAAGGCGTTAACTTTGAAATTCCGGCAATAAAATTTCAATTATTTCTCGACAGAAGAAACAGAAGCGGAAGTTGTAAGCGATGCGACGACATTGAAGCCGTCCGTCTGAGGCGACGTTACGAACAGGAAACACGTCTAATGGGTTCGACGGATTATGGAAGAAACAAGTAGAGACAGAAAGAAACACAGAGAGAGATTGAATGTATGTGTGTCTATGTGTGTGTGTGTCTGTGTGTGTAATAGAGAGAGAGAGAGAGAGAACGAGAGAGGGAGAGATTGGCTTGGTATTGATCATAACGTCATCTTGTTAGCAAGAACATAACGATGTCCGACATCCTGTCCATTTAACTAGCTCGGAAAACAAAATTCGGGTTTGACAGGATTTAATAAAGGCATTAAAAGTCAGATAAGGAATTCCGATAGAGATTAGTGGAAGAGTAAAAGACTGGAAAGCGAGAGATCTGGTTGTGCTAAAAGTCAGATGTAACGTGACCCTCGTACGTTTTAAACTAGATGCCACGTGAATACACCTTAATGTCAAGCAATCTTAAAAGAAATAAAACGGGGTTTGGTAATCATCATATCTCTTTCGAACCTTTGCCATAAAATCGATTTAATTTGAAAACTGGACGAGTAAAAGCTACACAAAGATATTGGGGTTTGTAAAGTAAATTTCGGACGCGTAGATCTATGCATTCTAATTACGTTATTAGTTAATTGTTGCATAATTTTCAGTTTCTTAACGATTATTTTGACAACGACAATGAACATTCTGCTATCAATATTCTTCAACTGGTAAGTAGTATGTTACTGGGACTAAACAGAGAGTTACTACCAAAAGATAGAAGATTTACATTGTTATTGCAGAAGTCGACCAAAAATGACCAGGTCATAAACCTACCACTTTAACAAGTGTGCCGAAATAAAAGTAATATAAGAAATGTATATTTTAGTCAATAAGGAAATTATACATATGAAACTTACAATTGTTTTCCATAGCAATCTCTCTCTCTCTCTCTCTCTCTCTCTCTCTCTCTCTCTCTCTCTCTCTCTTACACACACAGGCACACACACATAAACACACATACAATGAATCTCTCTATGCTATAAAGGTCCATCCAGAGGACAGGGTGATGATTATGGAAGGAGGTGCTATGCTGATGACCTACGTATTGAGAGTTGAAATAGAATACAAAAATAATAGACATTTTTTATGGTATGGAATGGGATTTCCTTCGTATTTTCTCAATCCATCAGTAGTCGTTAAACTCACGTATCATAAGCTGCCTTTCCCTTACTGTTTGGGCACTTATATAATCTCTATATCTTAGCTATAAGGCAGTCATTTTCATATCGCTACCAATAGGGTGGAGAAGAAATAAAAAGAGCGAGATAAAAGGTTTAGATAGATAGATAGATAGATAGATAGATAGATAGATAGATAGAAAAAGACTGAGTTAGATAGATAAGTAGAAATGGACAAAGTCCGACAATTTATTTATTAAAGACATTTTTATGTTTAACGTTCTTTTTTATAGATACAAGTATTTAAGTAAATGCTCTGTTTATAATAAACAGTATTAAATTAATTAATTAATTGTTATTTAATACTGTTTATTATAAACAGAGCATTTACTTAAATACTTGTATCTATAAAAAAGAACGTTAAACATAAAAATGTCTTTAATAAATAAATAGGTAGATATACTGACAAACAGATATATACATACATACGAAAAGACTGAGATAGATAGATAGATAGATAGATAGATAGATAGATAGATAGATAGATAGATAGATAGATATGAAAAGACTGAGATAGACAGATAATGAACAAAATGAAATAGATAGAGAGAGAGAGAGATGAGAAAAAAAAGATAGATAAATAGATACGAAAAGCCTCAGAACAATAGTATTATGATGTGTGATTTCCTTCGTATTTTCCCATACTAGATGTAGTCGTTAATCTCGCGTATCGTATTCTTTATCTACTTACCGCCCGACGTTCAGTTTAATGTGGGGTGGGGGAACGGACGTGTGCACACGGTCCAGGTCACAAAATAGTCCCCCCACCCGCAACTGTTAGTTTCGCTGATATCAGTTTTACTCCCGATCCTCTATTTGTAGCGCAATAGAGAAGTTTTTTTTGGGGGGCGATCTGTCCGAAGACAGTGACACAACGGGGTTGTCCTCTGTTCGAAGATAGACACACAATTGAGTCTGCCCTTGTCCAAAGACATTCACACAACTGACTGATGATAGAAAATATACGATAGACGAACTTTCGCAAATCCGACTCGCAAGTTGGGCACTTATATAGTCTCCATGATTTATCTATCCTAATTAGACGGTCATTTGCATATTACTAAACTTTACCAAGTGTTCTAAAAAGTACGACTTGCTATATATTTTCCCAAAACAGAAAATAAGATTTATAATTGAAATGAAAGCAGTGATGGCACATATCCCGAACCCTTCATAAATTTTCAAAATTAATAAATTATAAACGCTTGAAATATCTTGTTATATGAATCAGATATAACAAAGGAGGTAAGGAAAATGAACATAGAATATTTTAAAGGTTAAGAACGAGCGATATTAGTTGACTTGAGAAACCATTTTTTTTTCCTGAAAAGATCTTTTAAGAAAGAGATTTATAAGTTTCAACTGCCAGTAACGCTAATGATATTTTATTGCTAGAAGGATATTGCAAATTGTATAAAGATATGATTTGGTAAACACAGATTGTAGTTTCATTTGCTGTGTTATCTTTTAGCATGGAACCAGTTTTCAAGAAATACAAAGGAATTTGTTTGCAAGAATGAAAACTCAAGTTTCTTTGACAGCCACACACATGCACACACACACGCATACGCACACACTCTTGTCTAGCTCGGTAACTGATAATGAAAGTGATTATTAGAATTGCAATAAAACCTAAACGTATAATGAAACGTTATTTATACAGTTTTCGTTCTTGAGAATTTACAACAAAAATGTTAAACACTATTTATTTTAGTGTTTATTTGCAAAAATAATTTAAAGATTTTTCTTAATATCTTCCATTTTCTTATTTCTTTCGTAATATCTCCACATTCTTTTTGGTTTTTCTTTCTTTCTTTCTTTTTCTTTCTTTCTTTCTTTCTTTTTTAACATCCCCCAAGTCGTTTGTCTTCCTTTCTTTCATTCTTTCTGTCTTTCTCTCTTTCTTTCTTTCTTAAAATCTACATTTTTTCTTTCTTCTTTTCTAAAGATCTCCCATTTTTTTCTTTCTTTCTTTCTTTCATTCTTTCTTTCTATCTTTCTTCTTATCCCCAGACTTTTTTTTATTTACTTACTTTCTTTCTTTCTTTCTTTCTTTCTTTCTTTCTTTCTTTCTTTCTTTCTTTCTTCTTAATATCCCCACTTTCAACTTTTTTTTTTCTTTTTTTAATATCTCCCCATTTTCTTTCTTTCTTTCTCTTAATATCTCACTATTCTCTTTCTTTCTTTTTCTTTTCTTCTTTCTTTCTTTCTTCATTTTTTTAGCACTTCCGTTTTACCTATTCCTTCATTTATCATCTACCTATATTTTATAAATTAGCTAAAACTGAGATATCCAGAAAAGTCATGGCAGGGAACTAGATCAATCTACTTCCGTGGACTAAATAAAGAGTTCGAAATTCCAGCATATATCCCCTGAAGAATGCCGAAGCGTAAAACGGCCGAAAAGTCATTAATACGGCAATAAAGATGAGGACCACAGTCCAAACAATCTACATAGTGTAAATCCTTCATTTATTCTGATTTACAAATTTCCATAATATAGATTTTACTTTATTGGCTACTACAATTCTCTAACTCTTCAAATATCGAATGTATAACTAATTCTAATTTCTATATTTCCATTTTTACACCATATTAATTATATCTTATAATTATCCCTTCTTCTAACAAGTCTCTTCTTTTTATCATTTACACCTCTTTATCTATAATTTTGTTTTTAAATATAACTTTTATTTTTGTATATTTTTATTTTTTAATATGACTTGATCTGATTTAACTCATCTTTAAAGTTAATCTTTTTCTAATGTATAATTTATTTTATCTTATATTTTTATTTTTTTATATAACCAATATTTTTATTAATTATAATTTTTTAATATAATCTTACTTAATTTTAATATAAATTATCTAAATACGACTTATTTTTAAGTTATTAAACATATTCTTATTTTTAAGTGTAACTTACCTTTGGAAGAGTATTTTTTTATGTATGAACATGTATTTTTAAACCTAACCTTATCTATCTATCTATCTATCTATCTATCTATCTATATATATATATATATATATATATATATATATATATATATATATATATTAAACTCCCTTTTCTGTCTTCTTTTAGTTTCAAATTAACACTTCATTCTTCATTTTTACCCCAATTTAATGTCTTAAAGTGAATATCCAAGTTTAATTTTATAAAGCCTCTTCCCTTTAGGGCTAATATCTTCCCTCTTCCCCTGACCACTTCGTCAAGCCTTTCGTCTGACTGAAACATTGAAATGGATAATTAGTTTATTCATTTTTCGACAGCCGTCACAGTTAAATTTCTAATTCCGACACGAACTCAGTCTATATACCGGAGTTGAATAAGACTGACGAAGTTTTCGTTGGTTGAAGTAGACCTATCCCCATATGAGATAATTTTGGATTTTATCGTGGAATATTATTTTTATTAGCTCTGTAATAATAAATATATTGAGATTTTTGTGGATCATTTGTAATATTTTATATTACTAGAATTCACTTCTAGCAACAGATTTGTTACCTTTCAATATATATATATATATATATATATATATATATATATATATATATATAAACCATTGTTATTTTCTTAATTTTCTGCTTCCTTTGTATCTGTGTAGTTTTGAATATACTACTCTCCTTCTTTGCCTTTCTTTTTTGTCTATTCTCTTGGTAGTAGGGTTAATTTCTTATGCTTTCTTTTTCCTTTCTTTTCTTTCCTCTTCCTTTTATTGATTTCTTATTTTCTTTCCTTTTTCTTTATAAAAATCTTTTTTACCCTGTATGGAAAAATTTCCAAAAACGGAAAAAAAGAATTGATGTTTCATAAATTGCAATTTTTAAATAAGATCATTTATTACCATCATTGAAAACGACTAGATGACACGATTTATTAAACGTCGAAACAAAATGTACAATTTTGTAGTAGTTACTTACATGTTTTAATGTAACAGTGTATATATATATATATATATATATATATATATATATATATATATATATATATATACTCGACTCTCCCGTCGAATTCAACGTATGAGGGTCAAGCAGATCAGTTCCTAGGAAACCGACAGCTCGACAACAGCACATGTGATTTGATTATAGTGGTGAAGGTTTCGTACAGGACCAGCCACACTTTTTTGAAGGGCCGAATACAGAGACCTGGTGCACTAAGTGCCACAAGGTTCCCAAACGACCCTCTGCAGGTTTTGAATTCAGAGTTGTCCTCCTCCTAGACCAGTTGTCATCAAGGCTATAGAACCCAGTCTGTCCAATATATATATATATATATATATATATATATATATATATATATATATATATATATATATAAAGAATAAATGAAGCATTTACACTATATATATGCAGAAATAGAGTTTTAAAGTGTGCTATATTTATGGGATAAAGTGCTCAATATCAGAAATAGATCGTATGTAAATATAAATATAAAAGTGAACATTGAAGTCAGCACTCAGAGGTTAGAGCCTGTTTCATGCTAGACGCAATCGTCAGGCCATGAAACAACCTGTCATCTCTGATTATTGACTTCAATGTTCACTTTTATATTATGAGACAATCCCAAGGTACGACACTTTGGAATGCACCAGAAAACCATACCACAGGTCGGCCCAAGTCTTGTGAGCGAAATTGTGTAGACAGAACTATTTGAAAGCCATCAATGGTTGTGCCAGCAAAAATTCACAAGTCAGCGTGACAGAGGGTTTGAGAGTAATGGCCTTGTTCAGATTGTTTATCACGCCACATAATGCGCCCTCCTCGCAAAAATGTAACTCTGGACAGTACAGCATAGTTGCAACATAAACCACAGTTGATCTCTGTGGGTGTTGAACAAACACAATTGTGCCTGATCAGAAGTCTGCAACAGGGATTGGCTAGCTGACAGTCAACAGGCATACTCAGATATGACAGGTCAGCCATTATTTTCATTATAGTGTGTTATTGACGATATCAGATAGTTCGTCGATCTACAGTATGCATTATAGCCAGCAGCTTCAAAGCAAAGATTAAAAAATTAGTCTCAGTAAAATATCCTGTGTAGATAGGTATTTTCTTCATGACACAAATACATTTATTAACGTAGTTTTTTGTGTGTGTGTTTTTTTTAATAACTTGCGCACCTGGAAGAAACCGAAGACATCAGGTTGTCCGTTTGTACAAAGAAAAGCTATTGTCTTGAGAAAGAATCCCTGATCTCCAGGTTGCAATTAATTTTACTTGCTTCGAGCTCTTAAAACCAAAAGTTAGTTGCATTCTAAGAAACGTGTAGGGTGTGAGGTTGAAACCTTAAATACAAGCTGGCGACCGTAGCGTCTACATTCCACCGGTGAGTAATTACAAACCTCCGCGCTCGTACGTCCCAAGAATAGCCATTCGCATATTCAAGACTAAATTAGAAAGTATACTTTCGAATATTCGTTCTCAATAAGAAAGAGAAAGAAATTCTTTTCTATATTTTGCCGCTTTTGTCTATCATCAAAATAGGCTGGTAATAGAATCTAAAAAAAAAGTTAGATCTTTACCTCATTTTCGCTCTCGTCTGCTTCATTCAATTTGTTGCTCGCTTTTTCTTTAATTTCCGCTTCTTTACCTCATTTTGCTCCTCTCCGTTTTAACGCTTCTTTCGTGTGCTGCCATCTTTGCATTTACGGTATTCTGAAGATCTGCTTACGGTACGGAGTCTGTTTTCTTTTATTTTTTGCATTTATTTCTGTTTTATAATTTTTGTTTTTCTTCTATTTTTTTCTTCTTTTTCTACTTTTCGATTTTTAATACTTTCTCTTTTCTTTATTTTCATTCGCTTTTACTTTCTGTTCTGACCATTAAATTTTTTTTTATTTTTTTACCGGCTCTCCGTCAACGCCATTTCTTTTCTCTCTTTTATTATTAATTCCCAATATTTTTAACTTCTCCCTTTTTATCATGTTGTTGTTGTTGTTGTTTTTCTTTATAGGGACTTTTCTGCCTCATAGGACTGTCATTTCAGCTACATCATCGCCGTTTTCAAAAATTTCGTAATTGCACTTATTAAAAATTAAGATGAGAGCATTTTTCTCTCATTTTTATTCCACTTTAAATACATACACACACACACACACACACACACACACACACACACACATATATATATATATATATATATATATATATATATATATATATATATATATATGTATGTATGTATGTATGTATATATATATTGTAGAAACCCTAAAAACTGCCCGTTGGAAAATAAATGCCTCACAAAATCCGTGGTATACCAATGCACTATCTCATCCATGGAGAGTCCTAACACTGATAGGATATACATAGGCTCAACGAAAAATAATTTAAAATTAGATGGAGGCAGCACAAGAGCTCCTTCAACAATATTCAAAATAGAAATTAGACATCTCTATCCCAATATTTCTGGCATCTAAAAGAAACGTATAAAACACCAAAAGTAAAATGGAAAATAGTAAATAAAACAAGAACTTGTAAAACCTGGGATGACCCATGCCCTTTATGCCTACACGAAAAATTACACATCATTAAATTTCTAAATAATGAAAAATTATTAAACCATAGGCAGGAGTTAACTTTTATTTGCCGACATCAACAAACTTTCGCATTAAATAATTAGCATAAAAAAGAATCCCATAGCTTAATAAAAGTCTTAAAAAGCTTAGCCAAATCATTAAATAGGAAAAACACTTTTTGTAGTCGTCAAGAAACAAAAAAAAAAAACAAATTGAAATTCAGTGCAATACGATTTGTATATAAAACACCCACTTGAATAAACAAATAAATAGATAATAGGATGGACAATAATAAAAGACAATTCTCCAGACACATAACGACTTGTAGGCGTGCCATAAAAATATCCCTCACTGGGAACCAACTAAAGGATGACCGCCAACATTAGCCTTGAAATAGATACCCTACCCAACCTTAGCAAAACCTCTCAGAAGATGATGAATCTATAGATAAGAATTAACTCTCTGACCATTTAACGAAGGAAACTAACATAGTCACCCCCCAAAAAAACGAATGTTATGACGGACCATGCCTAAAAACACACGTAAAGCAAAAGATAGCTTATTCCTTAAATTTCGCTTGAAGATGAAACGAGACTAAACACCTCAATTCAACTCAATTTTAATAATTATTGGCATGATTTCCGCTCTCGTTTTTGAAACATAAGAACTCTTATGTAGCGAAGGAATCATATTTTCAAACAAAAAAAATTATTATATATATATATATATATATATATATATATAAGTTAAAGGAAAGGTTATCTTTGCCGACGCGTTTCGTCCTCTGAGGCATTTTAACAAAGCAAATGTAAGGATTTTATTTGGTGACATTTATTTATATGCAGGAGCAAAAATGTTATAGGTTTTTAAGCATAGCAGTGCTCATAAATATTCAACAGACCTAAAAAAAATTTAATTAGCAAAAATATTTTTACTCTTGTATATAAATACTTGTCACAAAATAAAATCCTTTGATATAAGGATTTTATTTTGCAATATTTATCTATAAACAAAAGTAAAAATGTTAGTTTTTCAAAAGTTTTAAATTTTGTTTAAATACTTGTTACAAAATAACATACTTGTCTTTGCCTTAATGATTTCTATCGAGGACCAAACTCATCAGTTTTTCTGTCTTTATTCATATTGTCCTTTTACACATAGAATTTTTATCGTAACTACATATAATATATCTGTTTGCGAAAATATATATTATATATGTGTTGAAAAAAAAAAGAAATAAATATGCTCTTCATATCAAGAAAGATGGAAATTCAAAGTGAACAGAAAACAATTGATATTTGATCTGAAAAACGAAACCAGAGTTACTGATTTAATGACAGAATTGCACCAGCATGACCTTGGTAACCATCTTAGACAGTGGTCAGCTAAGGCTAGTGCTCTTCGCAACGAAACACTGGGATTGGCTGGCTAGTGGTCGTAAAAGCAAGGAAGCGAGGAAGACGAAATTGATAGTGCTCGACAATATCGCTGACTGACCACAAATTAATGGCGGCATCTTTTGTCCATTCCTGGCCGAGCATAGTCTAAAATGATTTATACCCTCGAGCGATTTATTTTTTCTTTATTATCGATTTGCAGGTGGGGGTACAATAGTTAATAGATAGATAGATAGATAGATAGATAGATAGATATGAACAGACTGAGATAGATAGATAGATAGATAGATAGATAGATAGATAGATGGATAGATAGATAGATAGATAGATAGATAGATAGATATGAAATGTCATAGATAGATAGATAGATAGATATAATTCAATCTATTTTCATTTATCTGTCAAAATCAGTCCATTCACGTCTATCTGAGACTTTTCATATCTATCTATCTATCTATCTATCTATCTATCTATCTAAGTCTCTTAATCTACCTATATATCTATCTCAGTCTGCTCATATCTATCTCAGCCTGTTCATATCTATCTATCTATCTATCTATCTATGTAAATCTCTTTTGCATTGCTACAAGTATTTTTTCTGGTTATCCAGAAAAGAAAATACTTGCAAAGAAAATTTAATAAACCTTAATCTCAGTTCCTTGTCAGTCGTCTTCATTGAAAGAGAGCTGCTGTCCGAAAACATATTATAATATGTGTTTTTGGACTGCAACTCTATTTCTGCCTTAGCTGACCATTGTCTAAGATGGCTACCAAGGTCATGTTGGTGCAATTCTGTCATTAAATCAGTAACTCAGTAGGGAGAGGGAGCGGGAGACCGATGGGCTGACTTACATCCTAATGGTCACACGGTCAACAGGACTTGCCTGGATTATACCAATGGATTAATACATACATATATATATATATATATATATATATATATATATATATATATATATATATATATATATATGTATATTATGAAATGGACAAAGTCGGGGGGACACATATTTTCTATGAAAATTCCTCAGGTGTTCAAGCCGGTAAATGTTGTTAGCACTGTTTACTATAAACAGCATTTTTGTGTCTATATAAATAACCTATAACACAGCATATTTGTGTCTATATAAATAACCTATGACAATAAAATATTTTAAAATATGTATGTACGTTTATAAATATTTGTTTAAAATTGTTTAATATTTGTTAAAAATGGATTTTTTAAAAAATCAAATTAACCCCAAGCAAGGCGGTAAAGCTACTGTGTTACTGGGTGTAAAAGCATTTAAAAACAGAAAACGTAGAAAAGCGGGAAAAATAGAAGAATCATCAAGAAGAAATTAGATGACGATTGACATTGCATTTGAATTTTTGAAGATGGAGTTGGAAGAGAGTTTTCCAATCAAGAATTGTGAGAAAAGAAACCTTTAGCATAGAACTTACGGTTAAATCTAGACAATTCAACTGTAAATTGATGAAATATTTTTGCCAATCTTGTACTGCGCTTAAATTCACAGACACTAAGTACCATAGTAAAGAGTTCCACAGAACAATAGCCATGAAACCATATAGAGGACAGATACAGGGAAGCAATTTTATGGTGGTGGGAAAGTGAATGAAGTCAAGACACCAGGTCAGAACCAATACTATTACTGATTCTCCTTTGGATTTTAACAAGAATCTCTAAATTATATATATATATATATATATATATATATATATATATATATATATATATAAAGCATTTCACCCCTAGCCACTAGCACGCAAGGGGTTATAGAGGATTTGGAGCGAGAGTAGATAGTAATGATAGCGGAAAAGATGAAGAGAAGGATAGTGGATAGATCAAGGCAACTGGAGATGTCGATTGACATTACATTTGAATAGCTGGAGATTGTAGCTCTCAGGGAAACTAGAATAGGGAAGGGAGTTCCACAGGCGATAGGTGCGAGATATGAAGCTATTGGTGTAGAAGAGACGGCTACATTTAGTACTTTCGACAGTGAAAGGGTGAGAGCGGGATTCCAGCCTCGTAGGGCGCTTGAATTCATGAAGTCTGGGAACCAGCGAAAACAGCTCATCGGAGCAATTACCATGAAGGTATTTGTAAAAAAGACAGAGAGAGGCGACGGCACGTCTGTGAGAGAGCGACTGCCGCCGAGATGCCAGATCAGTGCCAATTATATTGCATATCCGTCTCTGGATCTTATCAAGAACCCCGAGGCAAACAGAAGGGGCCCCAGACCATATATGGAAGCAATACTCCATGCAAGGGCGAATGGTTGATTTGTAGATTTGAAGGATCGAAGTCAGTGAAATAATTTCTTAATATTACATTTACAAAGGAGCCCTAATTTTTGAGATTCACTAAGATCTGCTTAGTTCTTTAAATGTCACAATCAGGATCGATTGCATTTCAGCAATGATCCCAACGACTAACTCGATAACATCAACTTCATTACAATTTGTCACTATAATATATATGTCTGGGAATATATATATATATATATATATATATATATGTGTGTGTGTGTGTGTGTGTGTGTGTGTGTGTGTGTGTGTGTGTAAATCTGTGTTTGTGTGTGTGTATGTGTGTGTTTGTGTGTGTGTACAGATTTCTCCTCATCGTATGTGTATATATATATATATATATATATATATATTTATATTGGGGCACCGGACCAAATGTGGTAGCAATATTCTAAGCATGAGGGAATGGTAGACTTTATTCTCTCCCTGAAAAATTTTTAAAAAATATTTTCTGCTTTTGAATAATATAAAAAGGGTTGATAAGCCGTAGAAAACGAATCTATATCAATCTATGATTCGTGGCCCCTTTTATTACTCTTCCGTTCTATGCTCTTGTTTCTCCTGCTATTGATTCACTTTTTCTATTGTCTTCTCACCTGTATGCAAACCTTCATGTGATAAAATCATTGTCGTCTTTCTAACTTTCAGGTTATTATCGTCTGAATCATCTTGAATTATCTCCTCCTGACGAAGCACCCAGCTACTAGGTGCCTCTATACAACAACAGTCAGCGCAGCTGCTGCTGCTGCCGCTGCTATTGAGGCAATGGCTACTATTGTCATGGTCGCTACTATTGTTTTTGCTGCAACAGTCTCGCAGTAAATGCTACGGGCAGTCTTTTGTTTTTGTATTTATATTATTTCTGATAGGATCTGTTAGGAAAACAAACTCCGATGCCCAAACTGATTACGTATTTGCCGCTTAGCAAGACAGCCCTAATTAACTTCGTGCTGATTCAAAAAAAAATCATTCAAGGAAAGTATTACCTATAACGTTTTCTTCTCATATATATATATATATATATATATATATATATATATATATATATATATATATATATATTAATAGATAGATAGATAGATAGATAGATTGGTACACATTTACATAAGCGTATGTGCGCGTGTATATGAATTTCTATCAATTCTATAACATTTATAAATCTGCCTATTTATATCTATATTGTGGGTGTTTTTGTATCTATCTCATGCTCTTTACATCTCTCTCTCTCTCTCTCTCTCTCTCTCTCTCTCTTTCTCTCGCTCTATCTATCTATCTATTATCTATCTATCTATCTATCTATCTATCTATCTATCTATCTGTCAGTCAGTCTGTCTGTCTGCCTCTCTGTCTATCTACATACGTACACACATATATCAGTCTGTTCATATCTATCTATCTATCTATCTATCTATTTGTTTCATTGAAATCATCTATCTATCTATCTATCTATCTATCTATCTATCTATCACTCAATGTTCCTACTGATATATCTGTGTAGAATTACGCTTTATAAGCTGCTACGACGGAACATCAAAAGGATGCGAAAACTAATTTGGATCAAACTTACATCAGTAGATAGAGTCACTGAAACAGTTTCTAAATATTACATTTACAAAGGAGCCCTAATTTTGAGATTCACTAAGATCGGCTTAGTTCTTTAAAGGTCACAATCAGGATCGATCGCACTTCTAACGCAGTGATCAACGACTAACCTCGATAACATATAAAATTCATTATATATTTTTCACTATAATATATATGTCATATATATATATATATATATATATATATATATATATATATATATGTGTGTATATGTGTGTGTTTTCTGTGTGTATATATATACATATATATATATATATATATATATATATATATATATATATATATAGCAAATCATATATAAGAATATATATATATATATATATATATATATAATACATACAAATATATGTGTGTGGTAGGAAAAACTTAATTATTATATATATATATACCAAATAGGTGGTGATTTACCGATTATATGTTTTTAAGTTTTCATTATATATATGACCAGAAAACTGCACACACACACACACATATATATGTATATATATATATATATATATATATATATATATAGAAAACTGTGTATATATATATATGTATATATGTACACAGACACAGACACAGACACACACACACACACACACACACACACACACACACACATATATATATATATATATATATATATATATATATATATATTCCCGACATATATATTATAGTGAAAAATTGTAATGAAGTTGGTGTTATCGAGTTAGTCGTTGGGATCACTGCTGAAGAAGCGATCGATCTGATATATATATATATATATATATATATATATATATATATATATATATATATATATATATAATTGGTTTCACCTCTGCAAGGCAGTAAAGCCACTAAAACACAAGAGGTAACTGTGTATGGAAGAATTAGGAAGAATTAGGAACATTACTAATTAGCGGGAGACCAAAGAGTAATCAGGAGGACAGTAGATAGCGATGGAAAACATGAATTAGAAAGGGAGTTCCACAAGCCCAAAGTGTGAGCAAAGAAACTGTTTGCATAGAATTTACGTCTATATCGAGCCAGCTCAATTGTAAATTGATGACACATTCCCCCAATCAATACTCCGTTTACATTCAAAAAGTTTAGATTCTATAGAGAAAAGCGATATTTATTTCCGCTTCAGTACAGAAAATGTGGCACGAGACCAAAATGAGGAATGCAAAAAAGGACGGTCTTCTTCTGTCTTAATATTAAACTTAGCTTGCCACAAATCACTGACCCAAACATATCACAATATTCCTAACACTAAAACAACGCATTCTTACTTACCTTTCTTACTACATCCACCATAATACCTCATTGTCTCCATGAAAGTCCTAACTACTCCCCAAATGTACAATTCATTGTCTGTGGGGAGAGGAAAGTAAAACAAAAATTAAAAACTAGCCCCAATGTGTATTTACAATATGAAAACAAAAACTATTTACAAGAAACTAAACAAAATAATTTTCCAAGACCGATATTTGTTTGTAAATATTTACAAAATGTGGCAGAAAGTCAAAATGGAGAATGAGGTAAAAAAACGGTCTTCTTTTGCCTTAATATTATACTTAGCTAGCCACAAATACTGACTCAATCATACCTCAATAATTCTAACAGCAAAACCACACATTCTTACTTACCTTTCTTACTACATTCACCCTAATACCTCGTTGTCTCTATGAAAATCCTAACAATCCCCATATGTACAATTCATTGTCTGTCGGGGGAGGGGAATAAAACAACAATTTAAAAACTATCCCTAATGAGTATTTGCAATATGAAAACAAAACTATTTACAAGAAACCAAATAAAGAAGAGCACATTTGAACAATTGCCATGAAAGTATTTATAGAAAAGACACAGAGAGGCAACCTTACGGCTTTGGGTAAGTGACTGAGACGTAGCCACCAGATTAGGATTCCTAATTTTTTCAGCTAAATTGCAGAGGTCATCGGACGATATAAAATGCGCGCTTTCTTTATTAAAACTTCTCGGAAAATGAAGGCCGGTCAATTATTCGGTTTAAAAAAAAAGAGATGTCTACTAAAACACGTGTATCCACTTAATTTAATCTTAATGTGGATAACGTCAGTTTAAATATCCCTTAATTGGTTTTCATTTTTTTTTTCATTTCAGAAAGAAAATAATGTTAACGGGTGTGGGCTTCGAAAGGTTTAAACGATAGATGTTCTTTCACTTATGAACATAATTCAGTATTGCTTCACCTTGAAGTTATTCGTGATTGAACGGTCTAAATGCAAGCCGAACAAAACGTTCGTTTCCCCTATATACGGTTCGAACCTTGTTAAAGGGCTTTATTAAGGGCTATTTCTACAGGAGTGGTTGCTTTAAAGAGTTTAGAGAAGAGAGGAACTGGTATTTTTCGCAAAAACATTCAATGTGATAAGGTAAAAACCTTGGTCAGAATTCGAACTCAAAAACCATTGCTATACATGCAAATCTCCTCCGTGTGTGTATGTAGGTGGGTATTTTTTTTACTCACGTACATTTTTAAAGAGTATCTGTGATCAGTGAAGCAACGAAACACCTACGCTCTTTCTTAGAATAGAACTAAATGAAGATGGCGTCTGATTTTTTTTCTTTTTCAAGTTCTCCTCACAAAACACACGGACAGATAATGGAGTATGTACTTCATCATGCTTTCACGATGGTTGCTTTACTTACCTTTATGGTTTTTAGTTTTTTTATCTTTTTAAATGTGTGTATCGATCGCTACAATCTGCTTCTTGGGTTAGCGATTGATTGGGTTTAGGGACCAATATTCGATTTCTTCTTGAATTTGAGTGATGGCAAGGAATTGATTTATTCAAAAAGAAGAAGAAGAAGATACTAAAAAAAAAGATATGTACAGAAAGACCACAGAGAAGAAAGGAAGAGCAGAAAAGAAGAAGAAGAAGAAGAAGAAGAAGAGGAGGAGGAAATGGTGAAAACATGATATTAAAAAAGAAACTGTGAAGAACGACGAAAAAGAAGAAAAATCTAAATTTGAAGAAAGAGAAAGTAAAGAATAAAGATATCTCACGAAGAAGTTATGAGAATAGAAAAGTAAAGAAAAAAGATTTAAAAAGTGCGATAAAAAAGAAGAAAAAATATAGAATTAAAAGTAAAAAAAAGAAGAAAAAATATAGAATTAAAAGTAAAAAAAGAAGAAGAAAAATATAGAATTAAAAGTAAAAAGAAGAAGAAGCAATACATGACGATGGGAAAAGTGTAGATGATGTGGAAGGAGAAAGAAGGGGGAAAGAAAGAAAGTATATGAAAAACATCATAAAAGAAGAAAAGGAAAAACGAAGAGGAAGAAAACAAACGCCCGTTCTCAAAGTTAAGCAACATCGAACTAGTCAATATCTAGAGGGGTATACACGGTATTGTAAACTTGGTGTAATCGATAATGTCTAGGAATTGGAGAGCCGAGTTCAAATTCCAGTTGGGTTCGTTATATTCGCTTACACACAACTACTCTTGAAATCAGCATGGAATCACTACTTCTCCCCAGTTATGGGTTAATTAGTATAAGTAAATTATTAGTATCAGTAAATCATTTCTCTCCAAAATTCTTACAACCTAAAAATATTTTCTGGCTGCAAAAGATTGATAACCCGTAAAAATAAAACAAAAACTAATCAATCAAGCAATACATTTACACAAACCTCATCAGCTTGGTTACTCGCTATCCCACCCCCACCATCCATTTTGCCTCCAATATGGTTGTTCTATGGGTGCCCAATTTTCTAAGCACGATTTCCTCATTAAGTGTTCTAATATTTTTAACTGTTTTTTCTGATACTGGGTAGAAGTGTTCTTTTTTTTTTTTTTTTTACTGTCCTTAAAACTTCCTTATTACTCATATGTTCAGTCCATGGTATTCTCCGCGTCCTTCTCTACGCTTTTGGCGATGTTCTGTGGTTTCCTTTTTATTGTCTGCTGTCAACGCTGACTCATCTGGATATTTTATCTTCTTAATATTTTGTTCGGCAACAATAAATCCTGGTTGGACTTCTAGTTTTCGCAGGATCGCCTCGCTGTAAAGGTTGAATAAATCTGGTGAGAAAACAAAACCTTGCCTTATACCACTTTTTATTTTTGTGGATTTAGTGAATTCATTACGGCAAATAATTTCTGTATTCGCTTGTTTTTTCCACATCCCAATACATAGACTTGTCTCTCACAATATCCGTCTCTATTTCTGAGAAGAGGTATTGGAATTATTTACATTATTCGGACTGTTGTCCTCATCTTTATTGTCATGTTCACGACATTTCAGCCGTTGTACGCTCCGGCCTTCTTCAACATCTCTCTCAATTTCTGAGATGAGGTTTATAATTATTTACATTATTCACATTATTCGGACTGTTGCCCTAATTTTTATTATCATGTTCACGACATTTCAGCCGTTGTACGCTCCGGTCATTTTCAACATGTCTCTCTATTTCTGAGACGAGGTATATAATTATTTACATTATTCGGACTGTTGTCTTAAACTTTATTGTCATATTCACACAGTTTCGATTTGAATAAAAACCATGAAATTAATTCGATATATATATATATATATATATATATATATATATATATATATATATATATATATATTAAAGACATATTTATGTTTAACGTTGTTATTTTATAGATACGGTATTTAAGCAAATGCTCTGTTTATGATAAACAGACCTTTGTTACCTGAACCTTCTTTGTAGTTCTTTAACGGTAAGGCACGTACAAAGAAGCGTTCAGCGTATATGAATTATTCCGTATAGGATGCAGGTTCGAATCCGTCAAAGAACGAATATTTTCTATGAAAATTTCTCGGACATTCAGGCCGGTAAATGTTATTTAATACTGTTTATCATAAACAGAGCATTTGCTTAAATACTTGTATCTATAAAATAACAACGTTAAACATAAAATATGTCTTTAATAAATAAATTGTCGGACCTCGTCCATTTCTTAATATATATATATATATATATATATATATATATATATATATATCGAATTAAAGCCCCGAAAACGTTTCAATGATTCAGTTAAATTAAGATGAAATTCATCAAGGAAGGAGCCGTAGTTGTCTTTAAATCAAGTACTTTCGAACTGTTCTAATATCATCTTCAGGGTTAAATTACAAAGTCAAACTTATCGTAACTGCATTAAAATCTGCATTCGATTGTGATGATGATTTTAAAAACACGCGCCAACGCATTCTGTTTATTATTTTAAATTTATCCGCTGTAGCCATGGAATTGTTCTACAAGCGTTTCAATGTAAGGGAGCTAACCGGAAGTTTGCAAAATGGCATTAAATGTTTCTTATATGCACTTTAATACATTGCTGCTATATTCATATATATTCTTCTTATAGATACAAATATTTAAGTAAATGGTATGTTTATAATAAACCGTATTAAACAACATTTACCGGCCTGAATGTCCGAGAAATTTTCACAGAAAATATTCGTCCTCCGACAGGATTCGAACCTGTATCCTATACGGAACCGTCATTTAGCTTGACGTGACTTTACAGATTTGGCCACGAAAGAGCGTTCGGCTAGCAAGGTCGAATTTACTGCTTATAAACTTCAATCTTCCATGAATCTCTCCCGTACATTCATATCTGCTCATGGCGTATCAAATGTAAACAAATGACGTCACACATTATGAATTGGACAATGTCCGACAATTATTTTAAGACATTTTTGTTTATACATTCTTTTTATAGATACAAATATTTAGTAAATGTTCTGTTTATAATAAACAGTATTAAAAACATTTACCGGCCTGAATGTCCGAGAAATATATATATATATATATATATATATATATATATATATATGTGTGTGTGTGTGTGTGTGTGTGTGTGTGTGTGTGTGTGTGTGTGTGTGTGTGTGTGTAAGAGTTCGGTACAATACAGGCAATTAGTACAGTACAGACAATCACTAGAGTACTGTACAGGCAGTATAGTACAATACAAAAAATGAGTACAATTTAATACAATTAGCACAGTTCAGACAATCACAGACGCTATGACCGTTAGCTTTTGTCCACGATTAAAAGGCCACTGATGGGAAATCACTAAGACAACATTGGTTGTCGCATTCTCCGGAGCAGAAAGAAAGAAAGAAAGAAAGAAAGAAAAAAAGAAAGAAAGAAAGAAGGAAGGAGGTTTGGCAGGAAAGGGCGAGAAAAAAGTTGGTAAATAATAGAAATATATATAAAAAAAGAAGAGAGTAAAAAGAAAAGAGACAAGACATCAATGAAAAAAAAAGTAAAAAAGAGAAAAGATATAAAATAGATATGGAGTAAAAAGAAAGAAAGAAAGAAAGAAAGAAAGAAAGAAAGAAAGAAAGAAAGAGAAAACGAGGATATAAAATATAAGAAAGGAGGAAGAATGTTGAATAAGGAAAAAGAAAAATAATGTGGAAATAGGAAGAAAAAGAAAAATAGAAAGAAAGGATGAAAGAAAGTTAGAAAGAAAGAAAGAGAGAAAGAAAGAAAGAAAGAGAGAAAGAAAGAAAGAAAAACAAAGAAAGGAAGAAAGAAAGAAAAATATTCAAATAAGAATAAAACGTATTCAAGTTTATTCAAAGTAGACTGCCGATAAAATAGACAAACCCCGTGGAGATGTAAAGAAATTTACATTATGGACTAGTGTTAGCGTTTCCTAATTAATTGGCTATTAGTTACAAAAATCAGCTATAGTGATATTTGTTTGATTAGTGTTTACTTCAAGAAAACTTGTAGTCGTACTTTTTTTTAGGTTGATGTTCTTAACATTTCATATATTTTGGAAGATAAAAAAACACAAGTTATTATTTTTCTCAAACTTTTCAAATTGTTAATTGCAAATCTTCTTGACATATATATATATATATATATGCAAAGGAGAGAGAAAGATGCATACCTATCAGGAGATACATATATATATATATATATATATATATATATATATATATATATATATATATATATATATATATGATGATGCTTTTTGTTTCGCATAATTGGCTCTGTTTAATGACAAAATACACATATTCAAAAGGTTGAAAACTTGTCGAATCGTCCAAGAAGGAATTATTTTTTAAAAATCCGATATTTGATTATGTTGTCTGATTTTTTTAATTGATAAGGGCAGAGAACTCTTCAGCAGCTTGTCTTAGATACGTCGATATATTTATATAACCATAGTCGATTAATAAAGAAAGACATTTATTTTACCCAAAATGTTTATTTTACACCTTCAGCCCTCTTCAATGGTAATGCATTATTTGAATGACGAACATCATACTTCAGATATTAACCTAAAAAGTCCTTGCCGGTTTTTATTTCTTAGAAAAAAAGAAAGGTATACAGCAAATTTGACATACTGTTAGTCCTCAAAGTAATCCCCATGTAAGCTTCCAGCCTCTGACACCACTTCTGACCAAAGAAATCGGTTCCTTGATTTTTGTTCCTACCTGGTGCACACTGCTAGCGAAGCGGACATGTTTACACTGTGAGAGAAACAAGAAAACTGACGCTATCAAGTTCAAACTTCGATCATGTGACCACAGAAGTACGAACTATGATCACGCATAAGCAGAATGCAGTTTGAGAAATTTCAAGATATCTTACTAGGAAAGTGCGGATATCAATTACCCTCGTATACATATTTTGCTGAATCTAGGTTTAAACTAATCGGAGTATAAGTGTTCTTCGGAAATAGTTGGTTAGTTTGTTTATTTGATGGCATATCAATTCTTCATGGTTCATTTAATGCCGAAATTTTATTTTCTTGGTAGCTTTGATAATTTCTGTTTACAATTAAAATCTATTACTGGTATATTTACTATTTACCCACAGCTAAGACTCTAACAGGGTGGACCTGAATGCCACAACGATTAAGAGCTGGTACCAGGATCAGAGGCCTTGTTGCCGGGTGTAGTTTATCGTCATACCCAGGACGGCTCTTCGAAAATGCAAAAGAGGATTAAATGTGGATGCATATTATATATATATATATATATATATATATATATATATATATATATATATCGTCCTACTTTTCCGAATCTTTCTCTAACAGAAATGAATCATCCAAAATATATATTGACATTTGTCCGTCATTTTGTCACTTAACGCTATAGTTTACGGATCGCTTGCATCTCGACATTTGCAATTTATACGCGCATTCATGACGCTTGACCAACGAAAGACATAGTGTTAATAAGAATAGAAATTGGCTGGAGATGCGTGACATTTTGGCCGAAAAAGTGCGCCACAAAAAAAAAAAAAGTATTCCGATTCGCTTCAATAATCCCGCGGGAAATTTGAGAGTAAAGAAAAAAATAAACATAGTGAAAATTACGCTAAAACTGAAGATGATTGTATTTAATTTTTTCTTAATTTTTTCATCCAACTTTTCTTCTTTTTTTTTTTGATTTCGATTCATTTCATTGTCATTTTTATTGCCTTTAACGTAAACCAGCGTACCGGAGGAAATGTTTTATAAGTATTGTATATTAATCCTGTCAATCATTTCACAGGCGCTTTTTTTTTTATGTAGCGTTCAGTTTTGTTACAGCGTAATAGGTCGTAGACAGTTCGATCGTTAAAGCAAATGGGAAATTAAGAATTTAATTCTGACCATTCTTATTTTTGAGATTCGAGGATATTCAACCATTTGAGGCTACTTATACCAAATATATATATATATATATATATATATATATATATATATATATATATATATACTTATGTATGTATGTATGTATAGATAGATAGATAGATAGATAGATAGATAGATAGATAGATAGATAGATAGATAGAAGAGAAAACAGATTTGATAGACGGATAGATAGAAACAAACTGGATAATTATATCGCTAAATGGAGAGAAAAAACTAGATAGATAAATAGATAGAGATATATAGATAGATTCATTGAAACACAGATAGATAGATAGATAGATAGATAGATAGATATGCCAAACTACCTAACAAGATAAAAGGGATTGTTTTCTAAACTGTATTTCTATAACGTTCGATTCTATGAAATTAATGATGCTATGATATATCGCTAGTGAAACGTTTGACAGAGAAATTTTAAAAAGAAATTTATCTGCGCATGCGTATGGAAGCAGTCAGACAGGAGACATTCGTTCAGTTTTTGCTTTTGTTCAGATTATTGAAGAATGACGACCAAATTACATACAGTTCACATCAGAATCACATATTTCCTGTTCCATTAAATACTGTGTTTCATTTCAGACAGGAGAGCGCACCGGAAGCGTGGTAACATTAGTGCAAAATATCAACAACTTTCGAAAAAAAAATTTGAAAAAGAAAAATATTATTTTTTTTTTAAAATAGTTTGTTGCATAGCAACGCCTGACTTGACAATTCCAGCCAACCAGAACCTGGTATTTGATGATAGCAATAAGCAATAGACTTGAGCAATATTATCAACGCCTACATTATGTTTCACTGAGACAATACTGACCACAAATCATGATAGCCACATCTTATGAATAAAAGAGAGTAATAAACTAAGAATTTTATTATTCTGGCTTATATATATATATATATATATATATATATATATATATATATATATATATAGGAGGTACGGTAGAGTAATGGCTGGTGGCTGAGTTTGAGGAATCGAAGTCGAATCCATTACATTCACTTACGTGCTAATAACCTTGGTAAAGATACGAATCCTCCTCTTCTCCTTACAGCTATGGGTAAATAGCAGAACAGACTGTGTTCTATAGCCTTAGATAGCAACTGGTCTAGGAGAAGGTCAACTCTGAATTCAAAACCTGCGGAGGGTCATTTGAGGACCTTGAACATTGAAGTCTACACTTAGAGGCAACAGGCTGTTTCATGCAAGACGTAGCCGAGAAAAATTAAATAGCCGAGAAAAAAACAACACTCGTGGCCTGACGATAGCGTCTAGCATGAAACAGCCTGTCGCCTCTAATTGTTGACTTCAATGTTCACTTTTATATTTACACACGCTCTATCTCTGATATTGAGCACTTTATCCCATAAACAGTTCACCTTAAAGTATATTTCTTATATATATATATATATATATATATATATATATATATATATATATATATATCATCCACATACATACTGTTTCGCTGTATCGCAGCTCACCAGTGTGACCAAACATCCGATTGCTTTAAGCCGGAATCGAAACTCGCCCGATATGGCATCAGTCAGAGTCTCTACCCCTAAACTCAGTAGAGAAAGGAAATTTTTTAACATATAAATATATATAAATATATATAATGTATTAGTACATCCTCTACTTCGTTATATAAACAACCTACACGTTAAAAACGCTTGCTATCTTAATTTTACTAGCTAATGTCTTATCAGATGTAAGGTCTCTACGGATTCTCCTCCAGTTCCTATCCCACGAACGCAGGTGTACCTCAAGGCTTCATCCTGAGCCCCACTCTATTCCTTATCTACATAAATGACCTTTCTGACGCCATAAATTCCCAAGTTAGCATCGAAATGCCTCAAAAACAAAACTGTTCTCTATTAATCACCACAGAGATCCTTCCCTGCCCTCCATTAGAATGTCTGACGCTCAACTTCTCGAGAGCACCTCTCTGCGGCTGCTAGGTCTCACGTTGACTGCTGACCTGAGATGGAACAAATACACTGAGTCAATTGCTTCGTCCACCGCAAGGAAAGTTGGCTCCCTGTGCCGCGCCAGGAAATTTTTCTCCCCGGAATCGATCCTCCAGATCCACAAATCAACAATTCGCCCTTGCATGGAGTATTGCTGCCATATATGGTCTGGATCCCCTTCGGTTTGCCTCGGGGTTCTTGATAAGCTCCAAAAGCGGATATGCAATATAATTGGCCCTGTTCTGGCATCTCGTCTACAGTCGCTCTCTCACAGACGCGCCGTCGCCTCTCTCTGTCTGTTTTACAAATACTTTCATGGTAATTGCTCCGAGGAGCTGCATTCGCTGGTTCCCAGACTTCATGAGTTCAAGCGCCCTACGAGGCTGGAATCCTGCTCTCACCCCTTCACTGTCGGAACTCCTAAATGTAGCCGTCTCTTCTATTCCAATAGCGTCATGTCTCGCATCTCTCACCTGTGGAACTCCCTTCCCTTTTCCTATTTCCCTGATAGCTATAATCTCCAACTATTCAAATATAATCGACATCTCCAGTTGCCTTGATCTATCCACTTACCCTTCTCCTCATCCTTTCCTCTATCACTCCTATCTGATCTTGCTCCAAATCTTCTGTAACCCCGTGCGTCCTAGTGGCTTCTCGCCTTGCTTGGGGTGAAATGCTTTTTAAAAAAAATGGTGTTATTAAAATTTTCTTCGTGCGAGCCGCACGAGAATTCCCCCTCTCGTCCGATTTTCTATAAAGAACTTAATAACGTGATACAAATATCTGTTAATAACGGCTGTCCTAATCATCTTATTGATTACCATATTAGGCGTTTTTTCAAGGTAACCAAATAACAACACAAAACACACAGAAAAAAATCAATAACATTAACATTTTTCACAAAAATCAAATGCATAGGAACTATAAGCAAGACAAATCATCAGTTAGAAACATCATAACGAAATATACAATTCCAGTCGACAAAAAGAAGAAAATTAATTATTTATTTCAAAAAAATTTAAAACCGTTAACCTCATCATAAAATATAATAATTCACCTGCAAGATCTACATTACATAGAACTAATATTATTTACGAACTTACATATCTCTTAATGAGCTGTGTTTCTGACCAATCCAAATTCGTAAATAATTATACTGGATATACTACAACGTGCTTAACAAGAAGACTCACGTTATATCTATCTGATAATAGCTCAATTAAGTCTCATTTAAAAACACATGGTGACCTACTAAAGTCTATCCGTTACATGATCATTGATAACACAAATTTAACAATATCATTCACATGTACAAAAAGGCATACTATAATGGAAGCGTTATTAATAAAAAAAAAGAAAAAGCCAACATTCAGTAATATCAACTATGGACACGGTCATAATGTGCTGACAGTGTTTGGAAAATAAAACATTCCTGTAACTCTAGACATACATAAAACAATATGTTTAGTTAAAAATAAAATAAAATTCACCCTTGGCTAAAAGTAAAAGTCAAAAGCGCTTAGAAAACATTCGGACAATTCTTATATAATTTTTGTCCTGAAAAGAAAAGAATTAAACAAACAGATGAGTAATTATATAAAAATCTCAACCACCACAACTTCTTCCTTTTTCAACGAAACTTGCGTAAAAGAGGATTGCTGCACAAATACACAATTATATATATATATATATATATATATATATATATATATATATATATATATATATATATATACATAAAAATGAAACTCAGTTGTGCGCCATTTTTTATGCCATTTCGCCCCTCATCATTGCTAAAACGTTTTTTGTCAATACTAAAAACGTTTTTCGCTCCTTGTCAGTAATAAAACGTTTTAATATTGACCAGCTCCGGGGAATATTTCCAAAGAAGCGAAATGGCCATAAAAACGGGGTGCAATTGCGTTTCATTTTTATGTAATTCATTTAATTGACGCAATTGTGCTGATGATTAGCATGAAACAGCCTATCGCCTCTGAGTGTTGACTTCAATGTTCACTTTTATAATTACATACGCTCTATCTCTGATATTGAGCACTTTATCCCATAAATATAGCACACTCTAAAATTATATTTCTTCATATATATATATATATATATAGAGAGAGAGAGAGATAGATAGAAGGTGTAACAGCAATATTGTCCAAATCGTGTAACAGCATGAGATAATTGTCCATCCCACAAACAAAAAAACAAAAATACAAAACTAATTGAGTTTCTTTTTCCAGATTTTCAGATGAGACATTTAGCCATCTTGACACAATTTGTCGTAAGAATCACTGAAAAAAACCTTTGAGTTATTCAGATAAAAAGAGAGCAGATTGAAATAATTTTTACATGATTTAGACACTATTGCTGTTTATATATATATATATATATATATATATATATATATATATATATATATATATATATATATATATATATTTAAATAGGTTTGAAACGGTACAAAAGCGTATTAAGGCATTAAAAACTAGAAATGTTGTATTGTAGGCCATGATAATTTTAAAATAAAACACATGGGGATTTTAAAAACTACGCACGAACGTGCTCTTTTATCTTTTTTAAATTTATCCATTGTAGTCTTTAATTTATTAAACAGAATATTTATTCATTTATATCTACCGACCGGAATATTAGATAAAAATCTACGTATCTAAGCAATAAATTAAAATATATCAGATGATTAAATAAAAAATACATTCCTAAAAATAGTCTTTGTTATCGTCAAGATATGAGATTGATCAGTTATGTATATTCCGAGAATTGGGAAAGTTCTCTGTTCAAAAGCACAATTTGATCTTTGCTTTCGTATATCTGGTGGATTCCAACTCGGCTCTCCGATTCCTATATATATATATAAATATATATATATATATATATATATATATATATAATACTTTGATTATGTGGATAATCACGAGGAGTTAATAAAAAATGAATATCCAGGTAAAACTGCTAGTTGAGGAGAATAATAAGAAATTATAGAGCGATATAATTAATAATAATTTTAAAAGAAAGAAAGTTAAATTTATTTCAGCATATATATATATATATATATATATATATATATATATATATATATATATGAAAATTTCTCAGAGTTAACCTGTAGAAAAGACAATATATAAATGACATTGGACGAGACGTGAGCAATAACTACAGTTTTCCTATTGTCATTTATATATATATATATATATATATATATATATATATATATATATATATATATATATATATATATTTGTGTGTGTGTGGGTGAATGTGCGCGTCTGTGTTCTGTGTGTGTGCTAGAGGGAGTGTACTGCATTCATTTTTTTTCTCTCAGTCTACCTTTCCACTATAAAGAAATTACATTCTATTTTATAGATTTTTGTCTCGCTATCCATCCCACTTACTTTTCATATCTATCCATTCTTTCTTTAACCTCTCTTTCAGCTCTATCTATGTTTAACATTTTCTTATTTTTCTGTATCCTTTATTTTTTTTCCTTTCATTAGTGTCTTTTTTAACTTCTGTTAAACATATTCTTCTACTGACTTTACTTTCACTTTCACTTTCATTTTCACTTTTGTCTACTTCTTCATCAAATTCCTTCTTTTTTGCTCTCTACACTGTCATTTTTGCCTCACTACTGTCGATCTGATGTGTTATTAACAGCATGAAAAAATAAAGTCAGTCACTTCCGTATTTCTTTTTATCAGTTATTCCCAACAAAGTGTGTCTCGTTTATCGGCGTATAAATGCAATTGCAGTCGGCCAGTTAGTTCTTCAAACCACATTTTAACTCCAATTCCCATTTTCGCGTTATTACATCCATATCCTTGTGTTAACACAAACATCTTTCATTATTTGTTTCTTTCACTCTTTCTTTCTTTTATTCGTTCTTTCTTTTCTGATTTTTTTCTTTCTCATTTCTTCCGTTCTTTTATCTTCTTTTTCTCTCTCTTTTTCTTTCACTCTTTTTTCTTTTTCATTTTTCTTCTCTTTTTCTTTTTTTTTTCCTTTTTTGTTTTTCTTTCTTTTTCTTTATTCTTTCTTCCTTTTTTTTCTTTCTACCTTCTTTTTTCTTGTTTTATTTTTCTTTCTTTTTTCTATGTTTCTTCCTGTTTTATCTCGTTCTTTTACTTTTCCTTCTTTTATATTTATTTTTTCTTTCTTTCTTTTTTCTTTCTTCCAGTTTTCTATACTTTTATCTTTATTTCTTTTACGTCTATTTTTCTTTCTTTCTGTCTTTCTTTCTTTCTTTCTTTCTTTCTGTCTTTCTTTCTTTCCTTCTTTCTTTCTTTCTTTCTTATATACCTACATATATATGTATATGATAGAGACGAAGTGACCATACTGAATGTAAAGATATCTACACCCGTACTTTAATGTACGAATGTACATGTGTGGGTGAAACAGAAGAACAAGTGTCGCAGGCGGATATTGTCGAAAGTATAATGTTTCAAACATATAATGACTTTGCTCTTTGCATTTAGTATTTGAACAAAACCTTTTCTTCACACCGCCGCTCTAGTTCCCGAATTCTCCGATTAAAAATCTAACGACCTTCCGTATACCAAGAAGTGTGGATTTATTCCATAGCTTGACGCAGTGATGAGAAGAATTTTGATTTTGAAATTTTCACTTTACAGCAGTCGGTCAATGTTATTTCTAAATACTGTTTACCTTAAGTGCATTGACAAGGAAGGGAATTGAGTTGAGAAATCAATATTTACTATAGAAAAACAAGTGCTGATTTTTTTATCATTTGGCTATGAGCTTGTATAGGAGATTATCAATGTTTAGGAATAAAAGCTAGCGTTACGGAAAAAAATGGACAGTTATAAACAGAATTTTACTTTCATTTTCGTCATGGTCACACATGTTTAATTTAGTTTCACTTTCACTTTCATTTTGATTGATCGTTGTTATTATTCTCTCTTTCTGTTTTTCTTACGCTTAACCCTTTGTTATAAGTTTGGCTCATCCTCGTCGCCAAAGTGTTGTAACCTAGGGAAAGATACTGAATAGAATAATCACACGAAGGTTGGTAATGAACGATACTACTTAGGACAAGAACAACACATATAAGATACGCCAGCGGCTCGTAGAAGAAGTAGTCAACAACTAGAAGTGAGTCAAATGAATTGCACAGCGAATCTCACGTTAAATTAGGCCTTGTATCACATCTAACCGCGTGGAGCGTTTGGTGATATTCTGCACTTGGAGATTCACTGTGCACCTGAAGAAGACCGGAGCGTACAACAGCCGAAACGTTATGAATATGGCAATGAAGATGAGGACAACAGTTCGAATAATGTAAATAATGCAAATAATCATAATTCATCATCAGAGACACAGACAGATATTAAAGAAAATTTCCAATCAAAATCGACCGAAACGTTGTGAATGAAGATAAGAGTCCGAATAATGTAAGTAATGTAAGTAAATATTTTCATGGCATTTGTTCTATGGTACCTAGACTTTATGAATTTGAGCGCTGTACTATATTGGCGGCAATGTCTCATCTTTTCATAGTTGAAAATAGATGTAACCGTAAGTTCTATGCTGACAGTTTCTTCTCTCGCACTTCTCGCTTGTGGAACTTTCTTCTGGCTTCTTGCATACAGTCAACTTTGAATCTTGAAAAATTTAAATGCAATGTCAATCTGTCCTCTTAATTCTTATTCTTTTATTGTTATCACTATGTTTTTCTTATATTCTCTCAGTAACTCTTTGAATCTCAATGACTTTATTCCTCTATCGCAATTGTGCTAAAATCAAAATGCAATGTCAATCATCATTTTCTGTCTTCTTAATTCCTGCTCTTTTACTGGCCTCTCTCCTTAATAGTTGTCTCTGGTTCTTTCATACTCAGTAACCACCCTGCGTCTTAGTGGCTTTATCGCCTTGTTTGGAGTGAAATGATTATTTTTGCAAACGCTTATTTATGTCATTATTGGTGTTCTTCTTTCTTTGTTAATTTAATTTCTTTTTTTTTTAGATTAAAACATTTGATTGTCTATTTTACATTGCTACGTTTTGCTCGTCAGATTTAATCAGAATTCTGTTAGTGGATGCTGCGGCAATTGTCGATTCCTTGTTTATCTTGATCGCAACATTATACGAAATGCAAAAACCAATGAACGCCAAAATTCTGGGTAGATTCTTCCTTCCTGGCCGGATGAAATCCTGAAAAGAATAGCAGGCAGGCAAAAAGTAAGATAGATAAATAGATAGATAGATAGATAGATAGATAGATAGATTCAAAAAAAAGAAGGATAAAAAGACAAGTGTGTTAATGAAGTAACATATGTTGACAAAGAAAGAAAGAAAAAAGAAATCTATGAAAGAAAGAAGAAAATATAAAAAGTCAAGTATGTTAATATAGAAACATGCGTTAAGAAAGAAAGAAAGAAAGAAAGAAAGAAAGAAAGAAAGAAAGAAAGAAAGAAAGAAGACATGAGTGTTAAAGAAACAAGTGTAAAGAAAGAAAGAAAGAAAGATATGAGTGTTAATAAGAAACATGCGTTAAGAAAGAAAGAAAGAAAGAAAGAAAGATATGAGTGTTAATAAGAAACATGCGTTAAGAAAGAAAGAAAGAAAGAAAGAAAGATATGAGTGTTAATAAGAAACATGCGTTAAGAAAGAAAGAAAGAAAGAAAGAAAGATATGAGTGTTAATATAGCAACATGCGTTAAGAAAGAAAGAAAAACGAAAGAAATCTGTTATTAAAATAGAAGAAAATATAAAAAGGCTAGTGAGCTAAGATAGAAACGTGTTAAGAAAGAAAGAAAGAAAGAAAGAAAAAAAGAAAGAAAGAACGAATGTACAATATCAATACAGGAAAGAAAGAAAAATGGCTTTATCATCGTAAAAACGGGAGAAAGAATGCACCAATATAAAAAAGAAAGAAACAAATTACGAATTTCTTAATAAAGAAACGGAGATATCAGAGAAATAAAGAAAGAAAGAAAAAAGGGTGCATAAATATACGAATGAAAGACGACAAGAATATATTAAAAAAAGAAAAAGCTAAGAAATATATATAAAAGAAAATCCAGGTTTTGCTCAATAAGTCAATCTCAAATATATACACGTGCCGATTTAAACTTCGTATGTTTCTATATTATGCTCCTCCCATAGAGTTACATTTGTTTATCTAGGCACGTGAACCTTTTTCACGAGTAGAAAACTTATATCCACGCTGCTCCATTATTTGGTCTTGTGCTAAACAAATTAAAACTGCCCAGTTAAAGATTCGTTAGCAGAGCGAAAAGGGCCGACAATGAAGTTTTCCTTATACAAAATAGATTTATCCGCATAAATTGAACAACAGTAATAACATTTAATATGTCTCACTTAGTACGGCAAAGGACGACAGGAAGGTAAGACTGTGTTGCGCCAAACTTGAAAATGTGTTTTTCCTGGTCTGCACCCAAAACACCTACCAAATATCCTAGTATCATTATTTACAATCATATGATTAAATAGCCATCAATATCAGCAGTATGTTTCTTACCTTCAAAGATTGAATGTCCAAGTCTGTTACAAACTGTATTGTAGCCATTTTTTTTTAATATATGATAATGTAAATGTTGAAGATGGCGCGATATATTTTCCGTTCTTTTTTCTTAGTAAAAACAACGACCATATCAACTTGATTACATGCCGACATTGAATTAATCAGAGGCAAATTTGTTTAGATATTTGAATGGGATTCTTTTTGATTTCCTACATGTTTTCATCATTCATTTTATTTTTTCTTCTCCATTTTTTTTCTTTTTTTGCATTTCTCTTCGTTTATTTCTTTTTCTTTTCCGTCTTTTCATTTTTAGTTTTCTTCTTTTTCTTTACTCTACTTTTTCCTCTCAATACTCTTCTACTTTTTCTTCTTCATCTTGTTCTTTCCCGTTTCTGACTTTTATTTTTCATTTCTCTACTTTTTCTTCTCTGTCTTTTTTTTTTTTTCCTTTTTCTTTTTTCTTTTCGGTCTTTTCTTTTTCTTTCTCCTTTTCGACATTATCTTTTCCTTTTTCCTCTTTTTTTGTGAGCCACATTCTACAGTTGTCTGACGTAACACGGTCATCGTTTTAACATCCAGCTATGAAAGTAGCGAATAATCTAAAAAAAAAAAAAAAATTAGACTAAATTTAGCTAAGTTCGGTAGAAGTTCTTAGTACTAGAGGACACAGATAAGAAAATATTACATAAATTATCACTAAACGTTAATGTCTTATATATATATATATATATATATATATATATATATATATATATATATATATATATATATATATATATATATATATATATATATATATATATATATATATATATATATATATATATATATATATATATATATATATATATATATATATATGATAAAGACGTTGGTTAGATCCAGCGACTAGACCTAAAGAGTTGTGAGTTCAATACCAGACCACAGCAGTGGGGAACCAAAAACTTGTAGAGTTGAGTTAAAGGGAAATAACTGAGACATCCGGAAGAGACACGGCACGTGGAACTAGAACAATCTACCCTAGTGGACGAAATAAAGGGAGAGAGAGAGTGATATGGAGAGGGAAGAAGAGAATTTCCATCAGCACCTGACGATTGCATCGTGCATGAATCTCAGAGCTGTGCTACCATTGACGAAGAGAGAGAGAGAGAGAGAGCGAGAGATTTGAGAATAACTTGATTTTTAGCATTAAACAACTTATATTTTTAACATATATATATATATATATATATATATATACTTATAAATTTCTATATAAGTTATAATGACTATAAATACAATATTATAATTATTTAATATTTCATACTGGGGGACAAGGGTTGGATTAGTATCTTTCCCCCGGTTATCTGAGCAGAAGTAAATATAACGAACACAACGGGAATTGGAACACTGACCTCCGATTAACAATTCCCAGTCACTATCCATTACGCCACCAGCACATCCAAGTTTACAGCACCTGTTTCTTCTCAAGTGGTCACCCATGTAGTTGCTGCCTAGGTTCGATGTTTCTTAACTTCGATGATTGTACTAGAACTGTTGTTTCAACATGTTGCGAACATAAGCCCAAACAATCGGATCTTGTTAGCAAGTGGGAGCATAAGAGCAAGGCTTTGTTGAGCCAGTTCGCCCCTAGCTAAGAAAAAAAAAAAAGAAGTGGGCATTTTATCCTATTCAGTGAATATTTATGCGCATGTTATTTTTCGTGGGTGGCGGCTGCCTCAATCCATTCCTTTTGCGATGAGTTGTAGTCGCTTCCCACGTTTATAAATGGGTGCAAACAATGGAACATACAAATTAAGAGTTTTGTCGCTCGGTTTTATCACCGTGAAACTTTAGTTACGAATGGGCAAAGCACATTTTTAATAAAACCCAAAAAACTTAATATTTACACTGGGTGTGGCTCTTCGATTTTCACTGCTGTTGTCTAAAATTTCTTTACACGCAAAATCAATGACGCACTCGATAATAAATTCATCATATATATATATATATATATATATATATATATATATATATATATAGGCAGCATATCTTCATCTTTTTATCAAGCATGTTTGAATAATTGACCTCTGAAAATGATCTTGGTTGAGAATGAAAGTATTTAGGGAAAATAAAAGAAATGAAAAAATAATAACTATGGTGTCTTCTTAATGAGGATAATAACGAAAATTGATCCGTGAATTTGAGAGGATTAAAATAAAAATAGACACAATATATCTAAATTATCCAATTAAACATGCTTTAACACACACACACACACACACACACACACACATATATATATATATATATATATATATATATATATATATATATATATATATATATATATATATATAACAGAAAAATAATATTTATGTTGATTACAATGCAACTACGTTATCTCGGATATTAGATTTTCATTTAAATTTTGCATCTAACATTTCTAAACATTTACATTATATCTGTCCACATTTGCAATTTAGAAATATTCTTATTAGAAATGTATCTATACTTTTTCATGAAAATAATAAACATAAACAAAAAATTCTTGAAGCTAGTTTTATTAAAAATTTAAACCAGCGTTTAATAAAATGAATACTGCACAAATGTTTCAAGATGCTTACAGTAGACAGTTTAAAATTATCTAGCTTTTAACTAATAGCTTTTTGAATAGACATCTTAATAACTTAGTTACCTCCCTTGACGTTACTGCCCAGCTATGCTTACATCAAATTTGAAAATCGTTCAGTAAATAAGTTTAGAGTTTTTCACTTCCCAAAAAAGTTAATTTCCAGATAAACACAACAAATTTGTCTTAAATAAAACCCGAACCAGACGATGACATTTTACTGATGTCGAAAATACTCAGAATAAATGAATATATATATTTCTTATTTTAATAGCGATACTAAGAAGCTTGTCTGTAAATATGAGAGGATCATATTAAAAATAATTAGACAACTTGTGTAAATTACTTAAATTACTTAAATTACTTAATGAAAACATTCTGGCAAAATATATGCAATATATATATATATATGAAGAAATATAGTCTTAAAGTGTGCTATATTTATGGGATAAAGTGCTCAATATATAGATATAGAGCGTGTGTAAATATAAAAGTGAACATAGATGCCAACACTTAGAGGCGACAGTCTGTTTCATGCTAGATGCAATCTTCAGGCCACGAGTACTGTTATTTTTCTCGGCTATTTATATATATACGGGTCAGTGGTGCATTGTGGGTAGTCTATTTTGGCTGTTATTCTACCGGAAGTCGTTTATTTGTTTATTTATTTGGGTTCAATTATTTTGCTTGTTTTTATTTTCACTATATTCACTTTTATATATATATATATATATATATATATATATATATATATAGAGAGAGAGAGAGAGAGAGAGAGGTGAGGGAGAGAGAGAGACAAAGAGATAAATATATTCCGGCTTTTCTTAGATGGCATTAGATCACATGGCTATAATGCTACACTCACAAATCTTGTATAAACGTCGACTGTGGGGTCTGTGTGTTGTCTGACGCTTCAGATTAAGATAATGCCACCAAGATGAAAACGATGGTTTGCAATTTATATTCAAGAAACAAAATAAAATAAAACTGTGTGTTTGTGTATAAGTTTATTCTTTTAAAAGCAGACGTTTAAGAATACCATAGCTTTTGTCATATCACATAAAAAAGAAAAATATATTGCTTTTATTAAAGCTTCATCAGAGAATGAATGTATTGCCTGATGAAGATTTAATAAAAATGAAACTTGTTAGATTGATAAGCGTTTTCGATTTGTTCTTTATTTTACCATTCTCTCAAATTCCGATCCATATTTGATAGGCATTTGATCCCAACTTATTACTTGTTTCAAAAGCCATCCTACTGTTTCTTAACTCTTTTGTCTTTTATTAATTGCCTCCTCGCCACCCCCTTTTCTCCTCTCTGGCCCTTGAATCTCTTCACTGTCTCAAAGAGAACGGTAACGTCCATTCTGGGAATACCAGTTCTGAGAATATTTGCTTTGCGTATACCTATAATCTCATCGTGACAGAATGGTTAAATCTTTGATCATTAATGTTGTAATGAAATGCCCCATGTTTGTTTTCTTGTGTCGGATTAATCTGAATATTGTAGTTATCTATACAAAAGAAAATTAAAATTTGCATTCTTTCAATGTGTGTGCATTGTAAAGGTTTATCAGAAAGTGGAATCGGCGGGAGGGTTCAACTTCTCTCCTCGTCTTTTGCACAATTTCCATTGGCAAAGGCATGAATCAATTTCTCCTCAGCCCAGTTATAAATGAAATAGCAGTCCATAGTTATTTTGTGATGTCAGCGAACACTCGTTACCACTTTTGTAATATCAGTAAATTTGTAATAATGTGGAGCTGCGGTCGGATAGGTGTAATGTAAATCGTCTAGATAGACATGTGGTAGTGTGACCAATGTAATTATTCATGAGTTCGGTTTGATCAGGAACACAGTTCCTTAAGAGGCATTTGTACTCGTAAATAATGCCCGTTCTTTGTAGTATTGATTTTTCAGATGTGTTGTTATTATTTAGGATAAGGTTAGCTGTTTTATATATTTTTATAGTAGATAAATTCATTTTATTGTTCGGGAGAACTGGTTTAGTGTATTGCTTTATATTTCTAAGTGAAGATTCATCTGGTTTATAGTTGATATGCATTTGGCTTTTGTAGAAAATATTTATGTTATTTGTGCCTGTGTGTTCAGTATCGTTATTATTTACTTTGGAAAGAAATAGTCTTATCTGGTAGTCGATGAGGTGGTTAGGAAAACCATTGTTAACTAGTGTCTGTTTTGCATTGTTGAGTCCGTTAAGGAAAAGAAGGCGAGAGGATTAATTCTTGTGTGCTTTTTTTAGGAAGTTTTTTTGTTTCATTTTTATCACTACTATTTTCTATCAGAGTGAGCATTCACTCTTAACATTAAGGTGGCAAGAATTTCTCATAGTTATTTTTTTTTTTTTATATATACAATGAGGTGGTAAAAGTTTTGTTACTCTATTCTACGAGAACGTCTAAAAATGGGAGTATATTTTTTGACTACATTCGTAGGTAAAGTTAAGGACAGATCTTTTTTCAAACGTGGTTTTAAGAGTATTTATTTTGTGTTTTACGCTGAAATAAAAAAAATCGTCTATGTAGCTTTTGTGATGTTAACGAACACTCGTTGCCACTTTTTTAATATCAACGAATACTCGTTGTCACTTTCGTAATGCTCGTTGTAGTAGAGACTTAGTAATCGCAGGTACAACTATAATACGCCGTTGAACAATACTGGTGTCAGACGCCTTCGAATATCACTCGCACTGAAAAGTACTTGCTCAATAATACTCACTCGAATAGTAACCACCGAATAGTGATCCCAATAGAGAAATTGTATAGTGAATAGTATAGAGGATAGAATAGAAAAAGTGAGCCGAATAGTAATAGAGGATAGAACAGAAATGGTGATCCGAATAGTAGTATACTATAGAGGAGGAATAGTGATCGTTTAGACGCCACGCTAATTCCCATATATACATTTCCTTTGACATCATGTGGTTTACTTATTAGAAATGGAATCACCTGTGTTTCCTCACCGGTGACACTTTATATAACAAGCTGTATTCCTTTTATTTAGAGATCCATTAATTATTAATGTCAGTTTGAAAACGGAAAAAACAAATAACTATAGAGCTCGTGCATCCGATGAAAACAAACAAACACCCATTTTGAAAATCTCACTGCGTGAAATAACCGGATAATGGGTAAATAATTAAAAAAATGTTTAGCATTTCGTCCTTTGATGGACTTTTTAAGGTAAATATAAGGATCTATTTTTACTTTTTACTTAATCTAATTAAAATAAATTATTTATTTATTTTAAATAATAGGCTTCGTTATTTATTCATTTGATTTAACTGGTTATAAATACACTTGAATGCTGAAAAGTTATCAAACCAATCCAGGTCTCACCAAATTACGAAATTTGGTTAGGATCCCTTCATGGCGAGGTCAAGAAATTTTTACCACCCGTCGAGCATATTTATCATATAAAAAGTAGAGATATATACATATATGTATAAATGTATTTTGTTTTATTTCTGTGTATTTGTGTATATTTGTATGTGCAGTAGTGTACGTGTGGCTCTACAACAATGGTTATTTACATATATATATATGCGTATACTTTCGTTAACGTGAAACATTTTAGTTTTTTTAAATCCTTTTTTATGTGTGTGTGTGTGTGTGTGTGTGTGTGTGTGTGTGTGTGTGTGTTTCTTGAATTGCCTTTCCTGATTTTGCAAGAGCATATCTCAATCTTTTTACGCTAATACGTTGGAAACTGATAAGATTTGCGTAGATTAGGGACGAGCCTTGCCGTGCAGTAATCTATTTGAGAGCCTACTGACTTATAGGTAGAACGAAAGAAAGAGGAAGTGGAATTATATATATATGTTTGTGTGTGTGTTCATATATATATATATATATATATATATATATATATATATACATGGAGAGAGAGAGAGAGAGGGGATGGGAGATTAATAGATAGGGATATGGAGAGATTGAGATAACGATCCATCGTTTTAGATAGATACGAACAGACTGAGATAGATAGATAGATAGATAGATAGATAGATAGATAGATAGTGAACAGACTGAGATAGATAGATAGATAGATAGATAGATAGATAGATAGATAGATAGATAGATCATTTTAAGTTTTCTTACCGTTTATACATTTCGTTTGCTACCTTTTTATTTATTTTTGTATTATTTTCTCTCTCCCCCCCTCTCTCTCTCTCTCTCTCTCTTTCTTTCATTTCTTACTTTCATTCATTTTTTCTTTTTTTTTCTTTCATTCTTTCTTTTTGCACTACTGAACAAAATAACTATCTCTTTCTTTATGCATATTACTTTTGAAGATGACCGTAAAATTGATTGGCTAAAATATTGCCAGATGAACATCTCCACCAAAGAAATATTTATGTTCAAATGTCCGATAAACACCTTGAGCGTTTCGTTAACCTATTTTTTTATGCACATGTAATAAAATATTTAGTCCGGATCAAAATCAAGATGACATTCTTCTTAATATGTGCATCTGTTTCAATGAAAAGGAGAAGTCTAACTAGAAATTTGTGTCGATAGCTATATGAAATAAAATAAAATTATTGAGTTTTCAGTTTTCAATTTCTTTTCTTTTATAGTCTTGAATGTAAGGAGAAAGAATGGAAATGATATGGTACCCTTTCTATTGTATTCAAATTCTCCTCTTTCCTAAGAATAAATATGTCATTTCTCTTCTCCGCTGCGAATGTAATTTTCTTTGTTATCCTACTCTTCCGATAACATTCGAGAATGTACGAGATTTTATATATTTCTTCAATGCTTCCACTGTAACCATTGCATCATGACAACCAAAGTTACACTATTTTTATTTTCCAATTGCTAATTTTTGTCATTTTTATTTTTTGTTATTGTAGTCACGGATGTCTGTAACTGTGAATCCTCCATTTGTTAAAACCTTCAATTATATCACGAATGCCTCATATCAGCCTCTGGGTCTCTTCATAATACAAATTATACATACATTTTTTGTCAGCTATCGTGACTATTCTATTTTTAGCTCTTTTTTTTTTTTTTTCTTAATAAACAGAAAAAAAGCCAAAAGTTTCTCTTCCATGATATTTCGATATTTAGATTGTGTTGTCCAGTCATTTCTTGCTGTTTCTTTGAAAGCCAACTCTTGACTGGATCACTCATCGACACTTTTTCCGTCTTTACTATGTCACTTTCTCAGGCCTTATGGCCGGATCACGTTGAAATACCGGTTCACGTACGACCACCGAAGTTAAGCAATGTCGAGCCTGGTCTGTACATAGATAGGTGCCGCTTGGGAATACCAGATGCTGTTCGCTTGCAATGTGCGGGTGGTGTGTTTTACGGCCATATCACAATGAAACTCCGATTCTCGTACGACCACTGAAGTTAAGCAATGTAGAACCTAGGTGGGTGACAGTTTGGGAATACCAGGTGCTGTACGCTTGGATGTGCGGATGGTGCAATTAATAACGGCTCGGAATTTGAAATCGGATAGCTGAGTTCCAATTCCAGTTGTATCTGTTATATTCACTTTCCCACAAATATAATTAGGAAAGGTATGAATTCAGCTCATCTATCCCTAGCTAAGGAATAATTAGTGGAAATTGCATTAGTAAACCATTAGTATTCCTCCTAAAATTCTGAAAATTTAAAAAATATTTTCTGTCTTTGAATAGGACAGCAAAAGATTGATAGGCCCTAAAAGACAAATTTAAATAGAAATAATATATATATAAATATTGGGCCCGATGTTAGAATACGCATTGCGTACAGAAATAATCAGTTTTTTTTTTCAAAAGGTTTCTCATATCATTATATATTAAGCACTCAAGATGGCGAATATATAATTTTTTAATTAAATTTCTTACAATCTAAATATATTTTAGTTTGGTTTACGACATATCAACCTCAATGGGTTATTCAATGCCGACAATATTTAATGCTAGTCATTTTTTTCCTTCAAAAATATATTTCTGGTAATATTTTTTTCAGAAATATATTTCTGTTAATATTCTTTGACAAAAATATATTACTGGAAACAATGTTTCGCTGGTAATAATTTTTTTACAAATTATTTAAAACATATTTTTACATTTTCATGGTGTTTTGACCACAGTTTCGGGGTTAACTATTTGCCCATAGCTGTGACCCTAACAGGTGCTACCACCGCAGGTCAGGGTGGACCTGGGAACACAAGCAATTAAGAGATGGTTCCATGCTCCTCAAAGCCTCCTGATAAGACGTAGTTTATCGTCATACCCAGGACGATGATATAGTTTATCCCAGGACGGAATATAGTTTGTGGCTTTAAATAACCTAAAATATGTTGATAAGCCATAAAAAATATTGTTGAGTATAATTACATTTATATTTTGATAATGTTAACGTCGGCACTCGTAGAGACTGAGATAGATAGATAGATAGATAGATAGATAGATAGATAGATAGATAGATAGATAGATAATGACAAACTGAGACATAGATAGATAGATTAGATAGATAGATAGATAGTGACAGACTGAAATATATATATATATATATATATATATATATATATATATATAGAGAGAGAGAGAGAGAGAAAGATAATGGCAAACTTAGAGAGTGAGAGACTAAGATAGACAGATACATAGATATTGATATACTGAGATAATTAGAGAGAGAATCAGAGAATGAGGTTGATAGATAGATAGATAGATAGATAGATAGATAGATAGATAGATAGATAGATAGATATTAATTTACATATGTCTGAAATGCAACTAATATATTCTCAACCATTTTTTCATAGTTTCTGACTGCTTTCTAATGTTCATAATCATCAACCTGTTTTTAAGGACCTTTGAGGTGAACATGTTTTCAACTATTTTTAGGATTTTCATTTACTCGATCTATTTCCTTAATATTTTTAAGCCATATGTCTGTTATCGACATTGTTAAGTAAAGTACAATGGACACGCATTTATTACAAGATGTTCATGAATTTCCTACTTGCTCCTTTATTCCACTTGGTTATTTTCCGTGTAGCAATTGAGAAAAAATAGCTCAGAATTGAATGTAAAAGCAAGCAAAAAAAAATAATAAATAAACCGACTTAAAATGAAATTGAAAGTGAAAGTGAAAATAAAAGCGCCGGAAAGCACGTGCGTAGGGTAAAGTGAATGTCTGTTCGGGAAGCGAAGTAGGTAAGACATATTCGCGTCTTAATCTGTTCTTTTCTTACACTGTGACTTCTAAGTCATCCACTTGCAAAAGGATTTTCTGCATCTAGGGTCACATGTTCCTCGACGTTTACTTCGTGGAAACGTGTAGGTGCAAGAAAGGTTCTGTCAAGAAAAAAGGACGACCTTGTAAGTATTCAATATGTATTAGCTTAACATATAGATGGCTTCATACATGTATTCCAGATTATTCGTACACGGGAAGACATACAAACAGTCAGATAGATAGATACATGGATACATAGATAGCAGCGTGAAACCCGGGTAGCGATCTTAACTGGTTAGCGTAATCGTTCTGTCTTGCATATTTCAAGAGAGAGAGAGAGAGAGAGAGAGAGAGAGAGAGAGAGAGAGGTAGGAATAGACTGAGATAGATGGATAGATAGATACTGACAGATTAATAGATATATAAATAGTGACAGACTCAGATATATATATATGTATGTGTGTGTGTGTGTGTGTGTGTGTGTGTGTGTGTAGAGAGAGAGAGAGAGAGAGATAATAACAGACTGAGATTGATACGAATAGACTGAGATAGATAGAGAGTTGAGAACAAGCACAAACACACACACATATATATATAAGGATAGATAGATAGATAGATAGGAATAGACTGAGATAGATAGATAGATAGATAGATAGATAGATAGATAGATAGATAGATAGATAGGAATAGACTAAGATAGATAGATAGATAGATAGATAGATAGATAGATAGGAATAGACTAAGATAGATAGGAATAGACTAAGATAGATAGATAGATAGGAATAGACTAAGATAGATAGATAGATGGAGATAGATAGATAGATAGATAGATAGATAGATAGGAATAGACTGAGATAGATAGATAGATAGATAGAAATAGACTAAGATAGATAGATAGATAGATAGATAGATAGATAGATAGATAGATAGATAGATAGATAGATAGAAATAGACTAAGATAGATAGATAGATAGATAGATAGATAGATAGATAGATAGATAGATAGATAGATAGATAGGAATAGACTGAGATAGATAGATAGATAGATAGGAATAGACTAAGATAGATAGATAGATAGATAGATAGATAGATAGATAGATAGATAGATATGAACTCCTGGTAACCGATATGAGTAGACTGAATGAGAAAAACAGATCATTGCAATTTATGTGCTTATGTTATATGAGAACCAATCCTCATGAATATTTCTTGTTTAACTGCATTGCCTCGTCAACATCCAGTGAGACTGAATGAATACGTTTAATAAAATCATCACCACACCAAATAATAAATTGTCATATGGCTGTTTTTTCTTTACTAAATATTTCCCCAATACAATGTCCGAGAGCCACTCAAGGTAGGTGGTTACTGAATTCGGTTGTTCTAAGGACGTAAGAGGAGGTGATAGGAAGTGCAGATTTTGAGGATATGTATGATAAGTAATGTGCGACTCTTGACTGAAAGAGATTTAGATTATTGTGATCAGGGAATTATCCTCTAGGAATTATCCACTAGGAATTCTTTGCCACAATGCAGTGGTTTTTTGGGTAGAAGCAGTTCGATTGAAATTTTCTTCTTGCCAATGGACTATGAAGGTAACCATTATGAATCAACTCTCGCTACTTGGCATGGCCGTTCTAAGTCGTAAATGTTCTGAACTGAGAAAGGGGTTCTTTTTAAGTGCTATGTCCTTTCAGGACATAGGCGATCATGGCTCTCCACCTCTTCCTCTATCCCTTGCAGCTCTCAACAAGTTCCCTCTCTCTCTACTACCTCCGCCTCTGTCATTCACTTGCCGTTAGGTATGTCACGCGTTGTTTTCCCTTGTCTCTCTTTCCCTCTATTCGATCCCGTGAGTATCAGATTCTCCAGGCCCTCCTTCCTCATTATGTGTCCCAGAAACTGCCCCTCACTGATGTTAAGTATAAGCCTCCTCCTTGTTTGCAACCTCTCTCAGACCTCATCGTTGCTCACACACTCGGTCCATGATGTCCTTAGCATCCTTCTGTAGAGCCACATCTCCGTCGCTTCGAGTCTCTTCTTCATCTTTGAGGAATATCGTCCAACATTCGCTGCCGTAAAGAAGGACAGCTGTCACGTAACATCACAGTATTCTTTTCTTTGTTACCAAAGAAATCCTCCTGTCTCGGAATATTCTGCCCAGCTTTTGGAATGCGTCTTTGGCCATCCCAAAACGTCTATGGATTTCAGTGTCATATTTACCATCCTCTGTCAAAACTCTTCCCAGATATTTAAACTTCCGTGTCTGTTTGATTCTAGTGTTCCCGACTTACAAATCGTATTTCAGGCTCATCCTTTTACTTATGACCATGCATTCTGTCTTCTTGCAGTTTATGCTTAGTCCATTCTTCTCACTCTCCCTCGCTACCTTCTGTAGGAGATTTCGTTATTTCTTTTCCGTGTCTGCTATCAGTACTTGTGTCATTTGCGTATCTTGTGTTATTAAGATTGTGGCCGCCAATGCCAAATCCCGGTAGGGTTTGCAGTTCTCTCGGGTTGAACAGGTCGGATGAGAAGACGCATTGCCTTACGCCCCTTTCTATTTTTGTATATTCACTGAACTCGTTTCCTATGCGCATGCGTGCTGTTTGCTGCCAGTATAAGTTCTTGATTATTCTGATATCTTTCCCGAATGTTGCAAGTTTGAAAATAATCACCCACAAGGCTACGTAGATGCTTTTGATTGTGGAAGCATTCTTTAGCGCTCGGCTACGAATGACTTCACGGTAAGCAAGCCACTTTTTACCTTATTCGTATTAAAGCATGCCATAGGACGCAGGTTCGATCAATGCCAGAGGACACATTTTCTTTACTTTCTCGAATGTGCAGGCCGATAGACGTAATGTGGCGTCTGTTTCAAATACGAAGTGTCCACGATATAATAAAATGTCGGATTAAAAAATATTCATTAATTCTTTGGAAATATATACGATTTTCTAAGCGTAGCTTAGATGCGACACAATGCCGAAAGTATGGGGCTCCCAATGAGGATCGAATTTACTATTCAGTCGTAACTGATCTAGCGAGACAAGCTCGCTAACCATTACACAACATCGAAGTTCCCTTTTAGAAATATATATATATATGTGTGTATGCGTGTGTGTTTGTGTAGTTAGGTAGGTAGATCAATGATCCTAGTCATATGCGGAAAAATAACATTTTATACGACAAATATTTACATAATCACATTCTTTGTCAATGCACTTAATTAAATGCTGAATATCAATCGGACATTATACAATGAAATCGTATGTTATAAAATTGAGTTAATAAACGGCAGACTGCAAACTTACTGATCCAAACTTCGATACTTCGACAAATACACACACACACACACACACATATATATATATATATATATGAGGCATTGTCATTGTGATAGGAATCTATTTTTCTAAGAGTTACACTGCTTTAATCAGCCCGTGAAGTCATGCGTCATTAAGTTATAAAAGTTTTTTATTATTATTATTATTATTATTATTAACTGTTGTTGTCATCTTTTTACCGGGACTTGCACCCAGAAACCTTTGCTTGGACACTTCAAAATCGTCATAGGACTGATTACACGCTAACATCTGCTCTTCTTTCTCGTTGTTATGGCGACTTTGGTTCGTCAGTCATGAATTCAGCCAATGCCTGCACACAACGACATTTACGCAAACAGTGGCGTGGCATCACTTTTTTCTTCGACCCCAGAGACTGAAAGATGGATTTGGTCATACGATTTATATATATATATATATATATATATATATATATATATATATATATATATATATATATATATATATATATATATATTATGGCTGAATTTGGCTAATGAATGACAAAACGATGTTCATATTTATGCAATTTTGCAGTGGGTTTGATTTTATTTTCCCAATAATCATTCTTAATTTATTAACTATACAATATTGTATATAACAGAGCGTTCGCTTTCCGACTATGAAACACGGGTTCGAATCTCACCAGTGTCGATTTGTCAAGAAGGTGTCTTCTTGATGTTATCAGCCTGGGGGAGGCGATCCCAGCTGGGCATCCTTTGGAAAGTACCAGAAAACCATATAACGAGTTGACCCAATCCTTGTGACTGAAATTAGGTAGATAGTTGTGAGCCGTCGATGATTGAGCAAGTCATTGTGACCGAGGATTTTAATCCTTGTTCAGATTGTTAATAACGCCAGACAATGACCTCTCTCCCAGAAACTGTAACTAGGGTTCACTCAGCATAGCTGAAGTCTAAACCACAGGTGGGCTGTGCAGGTGTTAAACACAAAGGTATCTGAGCAAGACCTACTAGGTAGGCATACTCGGATACGAATGGCCAGCCATTACTGTATGTAAGTAATAATATCAAAAAAATAATAATAACAGGAAGTAAAAGTATTGATAATCAGTTTATTAGCAGTCTCTTCTCTGTAATTACTAATGAAGTTTTCTTTTATTCATTTTACCCCAAGCAAGGCGATAATGCCACTAAGAGGCAAAAGGTTACAAGGAGTGAAAGAGAATGAGAAGACTTTAGTGAGGAGACGTGAGGAAACGGACAATAAAAAAACAGGTTTCAGGAAGAAAAAATGCAGATTGACATTTCTTTAAAATGTTTGAAGATCGCATGTAGCAGGGAAGAATTATATCGGAAAGAAGTTCCACAGGCGAGAAGTACGAGAAAAGAAACTATTAGAATAGAATTGATAGTTTCCTCTCGCTGGTTAAGCAATAAAACAATGAGACCTAATTGGCAATCTAGTAACACGCATAAATTCGTGCAGTCGAGTCACTAAGGAGAAAAGCTCATCAGAACAATTGCCATGAAAATATTTGTAGAAAAGACATCAGGAAACCACGTTACGTCGGTGAGAAAGTGACTGGTCAGGATCAATAATTGCAACCCTTTTTTGATTACGTTGTGATAATATGAGCTAGATTATGTATTTGTGTTTATTGTTACTGTCATAATGTTTCGACCATTGTGCACTCCGGTTTTCTTCAGGTGTTTGTCTCTAAATAATAGCCTAAAAATTGGTTCATGAATTTGTTAAGACACTTGACCGAAAAGTCTTATAAGAAAAATATGTTACGTAAGTTGTCGTCCTTGGTGAACTGAACTCTCTAAGATCACGTATACCGTCAAATCAACCAATCACTAGCTAGAATATGTTGGCGCCAATTATAAAGAACGCTATTCTGTTCTTCCACTCTCCCTCTTTTCTGCCAAGATCTGCCAGGCACAGGTTGTTAATATCTTCTCTGTTTCTACCTGCACTTTGACATGAAAACCGTACTATATGAGTACGTAAAAGAAACCGTTCTACAAACACTAAGGACTTCAGTTGAGTGGACGTATATTGTTTCATTATAATATAGCCTCAAACAGAACTACTATTTTTATAGTATTTGTATATATAAACTTCAATAATATTCCTTTTTTAACTTTCAATTGTGTTCTGTGTTCTTCCTGTATTGATATTATTTGCGGCTTAAATCGCCATAGTCCAGACTTCGACTCAGTAGAAACAGGGACTAGTAATAAGTGACCTAGACGAGATATCCCTAGACATGTGCTGTGCAACGAGAACAATCAATCCCGTAGACAAGAGCCTGACGAAGAAGGTCAGAGGACACAATGTTTTGTTATTGCCATTCCGGCACTTACGCCATTCCGAAATTCATGGGGCATAATCATATGGCGAAAGTGCAACTTTTCTTCCGCCATCTTTAAGGCATCTATTTGTAGGGAAAACATCAACATCACAACAAAATCTGACTCGATGAAAGGCTTTCGATCAAGAGAACACCAGAAGTCGTTACCAAAACAAACGCCAATTTGTATTAATAATGAAAATCGGGCACGAACATTTGCAATGATTTAATATATAAGCCAAATTGTAAGAAAATGAATAAATATATGAATATTCGAAAAACTATGGATAAAAAAGCATTAATAAAATCAATGACATAGCAAAAATACATAATTTATGTGTACCCGAAACCAAGAAAATTATCTCTCTATATTTCTGAGACGAGGTATTATATACACTATTTACATTATTCGGACTATTGTCCTCATTTTTGTCACCATATTTATTACAACGTTTCGGCCTTTCAGTATCTCTCTATATTTCTGAGACGAGGTATTATATACACTATTTACATTATTCGGACTATTGTCCTCATCTTTGTCGCCATATTTATTACAACGTTTCGGCCTTTCAGTATCTGTCTATATTTCTGAGATGAGGTATTATATACACTATTTACATTATTCGGACTATTGTCCTTATCTTTGTCGCCATATTTATTACAACGTTTCGGCCTTTCAGTATCTGTCTATATTTCTGAGATGAGGTATTATATACACTATTTACATTATTCGGACTATTGTCCTCATCTTTCTCGCCATATTTATTACAACGTTTCGGCCTTTCAGTATCTGTCTATATTTCTGAGACGAGGTATTATATACACTATTTACATTATTCGGACTATTGTCCTCATTTTTGTCACCATATTTATTCCAACGTTTCGGCCTTTCAGTATCTGTCTATATTTCTGAGATGAGGTATTATATACACTATTTACATTATTCGGACTATTGTCCTCATCTTTGTCGCCATATTTATTACAACGTTTCGGCCTTTCAGTATCTGTCTATATTTCTGAGATGAGGTATTATATACACTATTTACATTATTCGGACTATTGTCCTCATCTTTATTACAACGTTTCAGCCGTTGTACGCTCCGGCCTTCTTCAGGTGGTTGGAATGTCGAACTGAAACTTTTATTTCGCTCACTGAGGTAGACTGTTCTAGTTCCACGTGCCATGTCTAATGGATGTCAGTTATCAGTTATCGCCTGTTAATTCCCCTTTCAAGTTCTCCATTGCCTTAACCAGGTATCGAACTCACACTCTTTAGGTCCTGTCACTGGATCTAACTAACACATACATCTATCTATCTATCTATCTATCTATCTATCTATATATATATATATATATATAGAGAGAGAGAGAGAGAGAGAGACAGACAGACAGACAGACAGACAGAGTGAAAGGCAGAGAGAGAGTGTATGTGAGAGAGAGAGAAAAAGTCAGATAGATAAATAGATAGATATTAACCTACTGAGATAGATAGATAGATAGATAGATAGATAGATAGATAGATAGATAGATAGATAGACAGACAGACAGACAGACAGACATTGTTTTAACCCCTGATTTTTATCTGTATTGTTTACTGAAATCACATTTATCCGGGAAGCGGATCCACATTGTTGTTGCTTAGATACATGTGTTTCCAATCCCGTGACCACCTCCCACTTTTTTTTAAAGAGGTTATTTATTTGCAAGTGCATCTTTTTCAACGATACACAATTGGTAACATTTGCCCAATATCCTGTTTTTATTGCAATAAATATGTTAGAACAGTAAACATTTGAACTTAATTTGTGAACACTGTCGTGTAAATCTTAGATCGTACGGTGCGTGATTTCGACACATTTCTTAAAGAGTCTAATTCTCGATTTTTCATTCTTTCAGGCTATCTTAACCTTTCTGTATGTTTTTATTTTCTGCTTCTCTTTTCTATCTTTTGTCTCACTGCAAAAGGTTTAGCCTTGACTGGCCATTTTCTATTCGTTTGCTTTATTGAAGTTTAACTCGTTAATGATTTTAAAGTTAATCCGCGAATTTTCTTTTGGTCCTTACTTTTTGCGATAAATTAACATCCAAGCTGCCACGTGTTCTGACAATCATGCAAATGGCTTATTCGCTCTTTCTCTCTCTCTCTCTCTCTCTCTCTCTCTCTCTCTCTCTCTCTCTATCTTAGGAAACTACCAAAGCCTACATCATTTATCAAGATTCATCTCTCTCTCTCTCTCTCTCTCTCTCTCTCTCTCTCTCTCTCTCTATCTTAGGAAACTACCAAAGCCTACATCATTTATCAAGATTCATCTCTCTCTCTCTCTCTCTCTCTCTCTCTCTCTCTCATTTGCATCTCTTCCTTCACAGTTCACTCGGACTTCTATCTATCTATCTATCTATCTATCTATCTATCTCCGTAGGGCACCTCTAGGTGGTGTAATGGTTAGCAAGCTAGTCTCTCTAGAACAATTACAGCTGAGCAGTGATCCTCACTGGGTACCCCTTACTTGTGCCATATCCAAACCATGCTTGGAAAATCACTAGGGCGCTCAAGGCGGTGTAATGATTAGCAAGCTTGTCTCGCTAGATCAATTAACGATTAAATAGTGAGTTCGATCTACACTGTGTGCTCGATACTTTCGACCTTGTACCACATCTAAGCTACGCTTGGGAAACCACTATCTCTCAGTCTATTTATCTATCTATCTATCTATCTATCTATCTATCTATCTATCTATCTATCTATCACTGTCTGCCATCTATCTATCTGTCTCTTGCTTTTCCAGTGTCTCCCTTTATATCTCTCTCCCAGCACATCTTACTTTACTTGTACACACCCTTGAAGATGAAAGACGTGAGTCAAAAACTCGGACAAAGCTTAATGTGGGATATTTTTGGGTATATTATACGCAATTTAGAAAAGACTATGGTTAAGTTTAACGGGGGCAGAATATCTGCACTTTACGATATATATTTTTTTTTTCTAGACAATCTCTCTTACATATTTATGAGTCAACTATTTGTCCATTCATTCAATATTGCTGTCATATCTGGTCTGGTGCTTCTACTATACATTTAGAGATTCTTGATATGATACAAAGAAAAATCTGCAATGTTATTGGTCTTGACCTGGCATCTCGACTTTTTCTCAGACGTAACGATGCTACCCTGCCTCTTATTTTATAAATATTTTCGTGCCAATTATTCTGGTGAGCTTTCCAGATTGGCAGTTAGGCCTCATGTTACAGTAGAAATAGCTAGATATAACCGTACATTCTATAGTGTTTTTTTCTCATATTCTTTCACACTCAGTGACAACTTGCGTCTTAGTGCTTTTATTGCCTTGCTTGTGGGGAAATAATTATATATATATATATATATATATATATATATATATATATATATATCAAGTATGTGGTGCAGCACATACTTGATATTAAAATAACTGATACGACGTGCAACTTTCGGATAATAACTGTGACATTCCTGTATTTATTGAACAATTTAGTTCATGCCAACTTGACTAAAAAACCTACCAGTAAAAAAGAATTCTCCTATCACCATATTAGTACAAAAACGCACAATCTTAAAATTTAAAAATTCAACCTCAGCGTTGCGACCGTACGCTCAAAAAAAATTTCTAACAATTAACAATAACACATTTCTAAAAACATTTACATCTATATTTTTGTTGTCCTGTTATTACCAGGAAGTAAAAAACAAAAACAAATCTATTTAAATACCTGAAGATGTCTGTAGGAACAGACGAAAGCTTGTAAAAAACTAAAAAAAGACCTTATGCAACTGGAATTTATAAACAGTGATCCTAACATTCATCTACAGGTTCGGGGTTAATGTACTTGATTAAATTTGTTTGCGAATATGTATTCTCGCCATTTAAATCATTAACTTCTATATCTGTCTTTTGTATGAATGATTCATATAATATATATATATATATATATATATATATATATATATATATATATATATAAAGAGCGAAAGAGAGAGAGAGATTACTCTCTCTTGATATTTCGCAATTTTTCTCCTGTTCATTTTCTCTGGCGTATTTTTATCCAGCATCATGTCTTATTAAAAAGTGTTGTTAAAAATAGGCAAAAAAAAAACAAAAAAAAAAAACGGAAAAAACCTAAAAGGTATTTTTTTTTTTTTTTAATCGATCCATTGTCTGCTTCTCTTCAAATTTCTACTGATTTGTCGCTTTATCTACATCCCGTTGCCATCATTATGACGTCAGTACCACGCGTTCGCCGATTTTCGCGGGCTTCGGAAAGATGGAATCTCTTTTGGCTTCTTAGATTTATGAGTGGCTCTCCTTGTAAGGTTCCTTAAGTCTTTTTCACCATTTATCATTGTCGTTATTTCTTTCTTTCTTTCTTTATTTTTTCTTTCTTTCATTCTTTCTTTCTTTCTTTCTTTCTTACCCGCCCTTTCGTTATTTCTTACTCATTCTCTCCCACTCTTCGATCTTTCTTTTTTTCTTTCCCATTCGTTCTTTCTTTCTCTCACTCCCACTCGCTCTTTCTTTCTTTCACTCCTCCCCTCTCGCTCTTTCTTTCTTTCTTTCTTTCTTTATTGCTTTCGCCCACTCACGTGCTCCATCTTTCTTTCTTTCTTTCTTTCTTTCTTTCTTTCTTTCTTTCTTTCTTTCTTTCTTACTCGATCTTTCTTTATTTTCTTGTTTTTACTCACTCTCTCCCACTTTCTTTCTTTCTTTATTTCTCACTCGCTCTTTCTTTCTCTCACTCCGACTCGCCCTTTCTTTCTTTCTTTCTTTCTTTCTTTCTTTCTTTCTTTCTTTTCCTTTCGCTCTTTCTTCCTTTCTCCCACTTTCTTGCTCTTTGTTTGTTTGTTTCTTTCTTTCTTTCTTTCTTTTTTTACCAATTCGCTTGTTCTTTCTTTCATTCTTTTCACACATATTATTTCGCTTAACCACTTTTTCTTTCTTTCCGCCTTTCTTTCTTTCTTCTTTCTTTCTTCCCATTCGCTTGTTTTTTCTTTCTTTTTTCTCACAGACTTTCTCTCCTCTACTCGCCTCTTTCTTTCTTTCCTTCTTTTTCTCACACACTCTTTCTCTCCCCAACTCGCATTTCCTTTGTTTGTTTGTTTATTTACTTCTTTCTTTCTCTCTCTCTCTCTCTTTCTTTCTTTCTCTTTGTCTTTCTTTCTTTCTTTCTTTCTTTCTTTCTTTCCTTCTTTTTCTCACACACTCTTTCTCTCCCCAACTCGCATTTCCTTTGTTTGTTTGTTTATTTACTTCTTTCTTTCTCTCTCTCTCTCTCTTTCTTTCTTTCTCTTTGTCTTTCTTTCTTTCTTTCTTTCTTTCTTTCTTTCTTTCTTTCTTCTTGATTGATTATTTTCTTAATCCATATCTTTTGTTTTCTATTTCCCTTATTTGGAACTTCGATTTTTTTTCTAAGATCTTTTTAAGTTATTTTATTTGCCAATTTCTTTCGATTTTCTTCTTCATTCAAATCTTGTTTCTATTGTTTTAGCCGTTGCTTTTTCTTCTTTTTTTTTTTCATTCATTTCTTTTCTTTTCATCCTTTCAGTTTCCAGTTTTATTCATTTATTATATTTTTTTTTCTTTTCCATTGTTCTGGCACTGATTGCTTTCCTATTGAGCATTTTGCCTTTCGCAGTTTAATAACTTTATTGTGGGAGAAGAATTTAAATGGAGAAGGATGTGTTACGCTGGACTTAAAATGTATACCAGGTTAGAAAACCGGTTTTCAAAATTTTGGTTCCTACCTGGAGCCAAACACAGACGACTAACACAACTGCAAAATATGTAACGATTTTAACCAAGAACCAAGGGACCTTTCTTTGTGTGTGTGTATGTGTGTGTGTGTGTATGTGTGTGTGTGTGTGTGTGTGTAGCTATATTTTTTTTTAATTTATTTCTCACCGATTTTGATTTTATTTTTTCAATTTTTTTTCAAACACTAATTAAATATTTTATTTTTTGATTTCATTGTTTTAATTTTTTTATTTTTAATCCTGCATTCATTTTTTTTTTTTTTTAATTTGCGTTGGATGTTCAATCTTTTTAATTAATATTTTCATTTTTGGAACTGTTTATTTGTTTAACTTTCTGTCCTTAAAAAGATTTATTTTTCGTTGTCTCTCATTCTCGTGTTATATTTGTTGTCTGCTTTCTTCAATTTTTCGCCTTTGTTTTTTTGGGGTTTTTTTTATATTTTTTATTCTTTCTTTCCTCTTTGACGCCTTTTATATTTTATTCGTATGTATCTTCTTTCTTTCTTTGCTTTCTTTCTTTCTTTCTTTCTTTCTTATCATACAACTTTACCATTGTTGTTTTTTCTCATCTTTCGTTTTTCATTCTACGTCTAATTTTAGTTTTCTTTTTCTTTCTTTATTCTTATTTTCTTTGTTTTTCTTGTCTTTCTTTTCTCTTAAAATAATTTTCCTCTTTATCATCATCTTTCATTGCCCTCTTTTCTTTCCGTTGTTCTTTATACTTTTTCTTTCTCTTCCCTTTTACGTCCTTTATTTCTTTACTCTTAAGCGATCGAAAATACATGACTGAATTATTATTATTATTATTATTATTATCATTGTTATTTCGCACAATATTAAATTCTATTACCGATCTTGTGTTATTGGTTCTTTCTCTCAGGTCGCTTTGACCTCAGATACTGAGAACCTTTCGCGGGATGACAATTTCTGCAGGGTTGAAACACGGAGCTCGATTCCAATCATTTCTAGCTTACTATTTAAAGTCCTAGGAATGGCGTCTAATGCACCAATGATGATAGGGCCTACTGGTGTACTCATATCACACACGCGTTCTACGTCAGTGCGAAGATCTGTATATCTACAGGATTTCTTATCTGCTTTCTTAACTAAAGTTTGATCTCCTGTGTATACAACATTTTTTATAAGCATTTCACCCCACGCAAGGCGGGAATTCCACTAGTATACAGAGAGTGAAAGTAAGGGAAAAGACTAGAAACAGGGTGTGGGGATTGAGGAAAAAATAAAAAGAAGAATGGAAAAGGATAAAAGAAAGAACGAGGATCAAGACTTTAGAAGATTACATTAAAATTTTTGAAGATTATAGTTATCAGGGAAGCAAGTAAGAGGAAGGGAGTTCCACTGCCGGGAAGTGCAAGAGAAGAAGCTGTTGGAGTAGAAGAGGCGGTTATAAAAATATTTGTAGAAAAGACAGAGGGAAGCCATACTACATCTGTGAGAAAGTGACTGGAGTCGAGATGCCAAGTCAGGACAGATCACATATCCATCTTTGGATTTTGTCAAGAACCTCGAGAGGAATAACGGGGGCACCAGACCATATATGGCAACAGTATACCATATATGGACAAATGGTAGATTTTTAGATGTAAAGGATGGACTCAGACGAGAAAAACTCCTGGCGCGACACAGAAAACCAACTTTCGTTGCGGTAAATGCAACTATTGATTCAATGTAGTTTTTCCACCTCAGGTCAGTGGAAAACGTGAGACCAAGAAGGCGCTGTGAGACGCTCACGTAGAGTTGCGCATCAACCATCTCCAAGGGAGCACTTCCTGTTATGTCCGGCTTCGTATGTTCAATCTTACGGTCGGTTTGGATTCGGAAGTCGCACAAGAGTTTTGCTTGTTCCTTTGTCTTAACTGTCTCCGGTTTATATCTCTTTTCGTTTACGTCAAAGCCATGTTTCCTGTTTGGGGCAACAATGGTGATTTAAACACACCTTACCGGGGCGTGGCTTTAAGTCCTTTTGGTTTGGGCAAGCATTTCGCACGCACCTACGATATGAGTCACGTTTTCAACTTCCTTCCCACATAATGCGCATGTATCCGACTCCACTAAATAGCAGATTCCCTTTTGAATAATATTTGTTTTCAGGGCTTAGTCTGAGATATTCACCTGTAGACTTTCTTTCGCGCTTCAGGTCGCCAATCGATAGCCAATCCCACCATCGTTTAGTCTTCAGTATCTTGTTGTCTCTTTCAAATTGTCGGTCACATTATTAAAGTGACTTTATTCGTTCCCGGATTCTCTGTTGATACGACCTTTTTGCTAGGATTTTCGGGATCATTACCAGGCCACCGACTCGTGCACCAGGTTCTCCTTCTTGTTCGGATTTCTGTTTGTGTTTGTCAAATTTATTCTTCAAAAATAAACTACAGCTAAGTTCTATACAACCATAGTTAACATTATTGGCAATGACTTGTTGCCAATCATCAGGCAGTTCTACAATATTCTTTGAGTAACCTTACGCAGGTCTTTGACATGAAATTTTTTTTTTTTTTTTTTTTTTTACGAAATTTTGAGTCTTGTTTACAGTAGAGAAAATATTCTCCGTCAAAGTGTTTTGCAATGACCGAAAAACGTAATAATCAGTTGTTGCAGGATCAGGTAATTATGGCTGGTAAAGTAGAACAGACCAACCGAAGATCCAAATTTGTTTCTTGTGTTATTTTTATTGCATGTGGCTTTCGGTCATGGAGGTGAATAATATATTTCTTATTGATGAGGGCAGAGTGCTTTTCAACCAAATCTTTATGAACTCGTTGCAGCTTCTGGAAGTTTAAGAATGAATTTAGTGTTTTATTGCATTTTAAGAACTCTAACCGATGACCCTATCACACAAACAACATTAACTTTCTACCATGGAGCCCAGCTTTTGCGTTCGATTGTGGGGATTTATCTTTGTCAATCCACCGCATTTTATCGTAAGTTAATGGGTTCAAAATTGTCCTACGTTAGTGGAATCAAAATTATCCTACACTAGTGAACTCGAAATTGTTCCACGTTAGTGGACTCAAAATTGTCCTACGTTAGTGGACTCTAAATTGTCCTACGTTAGTGAACTCAAAATTGTCCAATGTTAGTGAACTGAAATTTTCCTACCTTAATGAACTCAAAATTGTCCTAGGTTAGTGAACTCAAAAATGTCCTAGGTTAGTGAACTCAAAATTGTCCTAGGTTAGTGAACTCAGAATTGTCCTATGTTAGTGTGTTCAAAATTGTCCTAGGTTAGTGAACTCAAAATTGTCCTAGGTTAGTGAACTCAAAATTTATTCTTAACAGCTGCGTATGATTATTAACTAAGACTATACATTAGTTACTATAATTGGGTCCCAAAAATGGAAAATATGTATGACTCAATCCAGTAGAACTGTGTTCATTTGTGTAAAGAAGCACAGATATTTATCCGGTGTTTTCTTTCTTTCGATTTTATTATACGATCTGCTGATCCAGTGAATCGCCTTATCTGACTCATGTTCTTAGAATAATTAGATCTGGAATTCTGGCCGAGAGTGAGTTATCCATTTTAATCTGGAAATCCCACAGGCATGTTTTTCTTTTTCTTTTTCTTTTGCTGTTTCGTTTTCGGTTAAAAATTATATTTCGTACGGATCTCGCCGTTTATCATTGAATGCGTTGAGATGCTCACACTAATTAGTATTCCGAGTATGAATCACGGGTTCGAATCTCAGCAGGAACGATATATGGAAGAAATGAATTATCCATAATATCAGCGACTAGGGTGACGATCTCAGCGTCTGTCGCTTTTTTGTGAAGCGTCTGAGAGGCATGCCAGAGTTTGACCCAAGCTTTTTGAATGAAATTGGGTAGATGAAAATGTTTGGAAGTCATCGATGGATTTTACTGGCACGGAGTTATCGTGATCGAGGCTTTGATCCTACTGGCCTTGATCAACTGCTGGATCACATCAGACGGTGCGCTATCTCCGAAAAAAATGTAGGATCTGCTTGCTTCATTAGCTTTGCAGATATTGAAGAAACACAAATGTGTCTGAACAGACGTCTGCAACAGGGATTAACTAGCCACTCTAGCTGCACGCGGAAACGAGCAATTATTATTATTATTATTATTATTATTAATAATAATAATAATAATAATAATAATAATAATAATAATAATGGTTATTAGCATTTAAGAATCTTCCTCGGTATTTTTCAGAGCCCATTATTAATGTGGTTTATATCGTTTCAGTACTGACTTTAATTTCTTCTTCTTCTTCTTCTTCTTCTTCTTCTTCTTATTATTATTATTATTATTATTATTACTATTATTATTATTGTGTTTTACCTTTGTTTTGTATAGTACAAGATGTCACTCTTACGCTCTCCGAGCGAAGGTGTACCCAAATATAAAGACGTGGCTTCCAGTCGCTTGTCTGCATCATCTTTCAGACTTAGACAATATCTTCAAGCAACATTCTCGGCAGCCGATGTTGATATTCCTTAAAGTCTCTGGGTCTCATAACCAGAAGTACCCAGTACGTCAGCCCCTAAATGACATATCCAAGTGGATATGGTTAGGTAAATTTGTGTTACTTAACGGGATATATATTGCAACCTATGTTAAGTCACCAAGACAAAACAAGTAAAAATTAATACTACGAACCAATCAAAATCAGATTCCATGAGAGTGACACCTAGTTTGAAATCAGCGCACATATTATTATTATTATTATTATTATTATTATTATTATTATTATTGTTTTTGTTGTTGTTGTTGTTGTTGTTTCTTTTGATTTCTGAGATATACTCATTCCTCTCCGGGTCCCAACCAGAGATCTAATATCAGAAAAGGCATCATAGCAAAAACCCAAGATCACGGACATTTTACATAGATAAAACCCTTCGTAAGGTGTGAGGTGTACTTATGAGTACAATGTTTCGTATTTCTTTAAGGCCTGGGCTACCAGGAATACCTTTCATGAGGCTGGTCTTGGTGTCTAATCGTTTAATGTCATTCAACTTCCATTTAAAAATATTGAAGCTGTATATTATTATTATTATTATTATTATTATTATTATTATTATTATGTCATCTGATTTCTGTTGTATAAACATTTCCTTTCGGGTACCAACCAGAGATTTAAGGTCAGAAATCATCTCATGACATGTCTCACTGATCATTTTTGTAAAAAACAAAACAAAAATAAAAAAAGTCCAAGATCACAAACATTTTACATGGATAGAGTTCTTCGCAATGTCTGTCTTGTATTTGTAAATACTCTTGTTTGTTTTTCTTTAATGTTTCGGCTTCCAGGAATCCCTTCAATGAGTCTATCGGAACATTTTTCCAATTAATCAGAGGGCTAAAATTACAACTGGAATTATTAATGTCCACATTTTTTTTAGATTTCCACTTTTGATGGTTTATGAAGATCTTCAAAGATACATTACAATATGTAGGGGGGGGACTGCCATCTTAATAAGAAAGCACATTCTGTTCTTGTGGTCTTTTATCAGGCTGATTAGCTTTGATTGTACTGTCTCTGTGCATTGTAAAGTCTCATAAAATTGTTAAAGGTCCTATCTCTGTAACCGGGTCTGGGTGAAGTTCATACCAATTTCTTCCAGTTTCCTTTTCGTGTTGCAGATTATCCATATATTATTATTATTATTATTATTATTATTATTATTATATCCTGCTTTGTATCCTGTAGAGTTGGGTCCAAACTATGGTTCTTAGACGCTATACGAGAATCGTCATTAAATTGATAACACTTCTCTCAGTATATGTGATGTTCCTAGTAGCAACTTGTATGTTGATGCAACCTGGGACACTGTTAGTAAAATTATTTATTCCTTTTCTCACAAGGCCCAGAGCTCCGATTACTCTTTGTACAGTCCCAGTCTTCATTCCCCACATCCAGTTAATCTCGATCTCCAGTCCTTATATTTGGACAATTTCTCGATTATTTTCATGGAAGTGTTTCTCTCGGATGGCACTGCTATGTCAATAAACATACAGTTCCTGAATTTCCTGTCTTTTATGATAATATCAAGTTTGTTGGCTTTGTTTCCCTGCCAGTTAGAATTGGCATGTCCCAGAGGATAGTTGCATCCACATTTTGGGTAACTGTGCCTGGTTGGTGCTCATATCATTTCTCAGTGGTTTCGATTTTGTGCTTCTTAGTTCCATCCTTGATTTTTTGACTGCGATAGGATCTGGTTGCGAGGCATTGGTCCTGGGCTGCAGTAATTGGGCCTTTTGTCTCAGTATTCAACCCGATGCTCCTCTGCCACTGATGTGTTTTCTGTTGGTCTTCTTTCGTACTTTTTATGTATTTGCTATGCAACACCTTGTCCTCCAAGTTTTTCTCTTGGCATTGTTTTGCTTTCTGTTTTACTCATTTGGCGTAGAGGATTTTCACTTCGTTTTTGGTTGGTTGGGTTTCAAATATATTACAATTTTTCTTGAATAGTGCAGCTTTTTTGTTGATGGAGTAGATTTGGCGTTTTACTATTTGTAGGAGAGGGTCATTGATTTTTGGGAGTTATGCTTTCAATCTGATTGTTTTAGTTTCTTAGGGTTAGTTCAAGTTGGATTAGACCTCGGCCTCCTAAAGCTCTTGGTACGTACAGCCTATCAACATTTGATTTCGGGTGGCGCATCCTAGTTTGGCCAAGCATTTTTCTGGTCTTTTCGTCCAATCTTTTAATGCCATTTAACTTCCATTTAATAATGCTGAAGCTGTTTGTTACTGAGGGTATATCTAAGGTGTTGATAGCCTTCATTTTATTGGCCCCTTTAAGTTCGCTTTCTAGTATCAAATGCACTCTCCTCTAATATTATTTTTGGATTGTTTCCTTAATTTCAAAGTATTTGTATGTACCATCTTGGTCTAGTTCCTTAATTATGTTGTTGATATCAAGGTATAAATCTGTAGTTTTCGTTAGTTTACCGCCTTTGAAGTTGGCTTTGGCACATGCGTTGATTCTGAAAATCATCCTAATGTCATCGCCGAAGATTTTGTCACTGGTGAGAAAGTTTTCTGCTGCTTGTCATCTTTGGCAAACATTTTGAGGTGATCAATATAGAATAGGGGATTCACTTGGCCATTCTCTAACGTATCCGTACCTACTGTTGTTCAGTAGGCAGCTTGAGTGGCGCTAATGCAAGACAGAAGAGTATTATTGATATTGCTTAATTTCCTTTGGTTTCTGGTGTATACACATTTCTTTCCGGGTCCCGACCAGAGACCTAAGTTTAGAAATGGCATCATGACATTTTCCATTGAATAGTTTTGAAAAAAAACATCGCACATATTTTACATAGATAAAGCCTTTCGTAAAGTGTGGGCTGTACTTGTGAGTACAATTTATTTGGTATGTCCCCAAGGCATAGGCTACCAGGGATTCCTTCAATGACTTTATTGGAATCTTTTCAAATCAATCCGAGGACTCCAACTACAACTAGAATTATTAATGTCCTCAGGTATCTCATTTTTCGATTTCAAGGTCCTTGTATTTTGATAGTTTTTTTTTGAAGATCTTCAAAGATACATTGGGACTGCCTTGTCAATAAGAAGGTATATTTTGTCTTTTTTGGTCTCTAATCACGATTTCAAGGCCGATTAGTTTTGATTGTTCTGTGTGTGTTGTAAAGTCTCATAAAATTGTTACAGGTCCTATCTCTGTAACTGGGTGTGGGTGGTGTTCATACCAATTTCTTACAGTTTTCTTTCCGTAAGTGTTGCAGTTTTTCCAATGTACCCCACCTGTACCTGTAACGACATTCACCCGGGGTGGGTTGAGCCGGCTTCAATATTGGAGTTTCATGGGAATTTGGAATTCACAAGCAGTCCCCAAACCCGCATGTATAGCACATGAGATTTGATTATAGTGGTGAAGGTATCGTGCCGGACCATCCACACTTTTTGAAAGGCCGATTACAGAGACCTGGTGCACTACGTGCCACAAGGTCCCCAAACGAGGTTTTGAATTTAGAGTTTTTCCTTCTCCTAGACCAGTTGCCATCCAAGGCTATAGAACCCAGTCCTGCTGTTTACTCATAGCTGGAGGGAGAAGAAGAGGATTCACACCTTTCTCAAGGGTATTAGCACGTAAGTGAATGTAATGGATTCGACTGGAATTCGAACTCGGTTCTCGAACTCTCCGATTCCTCAATCCAAGCCGCTATCCATTACTCCACCGTGCCTTTTTCCAATGTAGATATTGACCCACTCTGTCGTGCCGTGTTTTATATTCAGTGGGTACCAATAACCGCGCAACATGACACAAGATGGTTAATTGTTTCTGGATATTTATCATAGAATCTGCATTTTGAACTAACATATTTTTTCAGTATGTATGCTTGGTAATTTCTTGTTAGCAATTATCGGTCCTGTGCAGCTAAAATAAAACTTTCAGGTTCAGCTTTTAACCCCTGCTCTCCATAGCCACTGATGATTACGCGGTTTGTCAGCATTAGCTTGTTTGGTACGGGCAGAATATTAACCGTGAAGCGGTCACTTATTATTATTAATATTATTATTAATAAATGCTTTTTTTTTACAGTTGGCACCATTCACATATAAATAAAAGTAATTAAATATATGAAAACTGGAGTTGTAATGTTGATATTTATGTTATAATTTAATAACGATTTCAATCAAAAGTTGAATTCCTGCTAACAAAAAGACCAAACCGGATTTGACGTTGATCTGGTGATTGCGTATGCTGCTAAATAAACACATCTTGAAAATGATAAGCTAGAAGGCGGTAAACTACAGAAAGGAAAAGGCTGGCTTTTCCATAGGCTGCGTTCGTGCGTACGCAATAATTCCATTGGTATGGCGGAG
>CAHIKZ030001724.1:1742500-1750000 GCA_903632075.3 Acanthosepion pharaonis
GTATCAAAAGACAGGATCGGTTTCGGAAATGAGCCTCCCTGTGTTTCCTTTGGTAGCAACTTGCATCCCAGTCGACACATGGACGTCCATAAATAGGCGGACACATATTTATTATTCATTATCGTATCCAAAAATATCCAGGCTGCGTCCGCTCTCCAAGACCAGCAGAATTATTTTGTGGATGCGAGACTTGAGTGAAATCACGGCTGCTAGGTAGAATAGGTAGAAGCACTGACGACATCATAAAAGCTGAGACGGCCACCTGACATAGTTTACGAAAACTAAAACTGGCTTTTTATATATATATATATATATATATATATATATATATATATATGAAATTTTAAGAGAAGGATTTTGATAAATTTCAATCGACAACACCAATAAAAAACAGATAATATTAGCATTATTAGAAATATAAAAATGTCAGATTAAAATATATCTATTAATTCGTCAGAAATACTCACACACACACACATATATGCATATATATATATATATATATATATATATATGTATGTGTGTGTGTGTGTGTGTGTGTGTGTGTGTGTCAATAAGAGACGTCAGGAAAACCTACCCGACGTATTTCGTCCTCTAAGGGACTTTATCAATGCAAACTGGTCTTGATAAAGTCAGTCTCTCAGCGGATGAAACGCGTCAACTAAGATAAGTTTTCCTTTTCTTTACTCATATTGTTCTTTTACAGATATAATCTATCTGAAATTTTACAAACATACACACACACATATATATATATATATATATATATATATATATATATATATATATATATGTATATGTGCATATATATATATATGAATGACATCTAGTTTTAAGGTATGCTATATTTACAGGTTAAAGTGCTCAATATCAGGGATAGAGCGTATGTAAATATAAAAGTAGACATTGAAGTCAGTACCCAGAGGCGACTGTCTGTTTCATGCTAAACATGATGATTAACTTTTAGTATGAACAGACTGTCGCCTCTGGGCGTTGACTTCAATGTCCCCTTATATATATATTATATATTTTCAATTATAGAATTTTCAATTATATATATATATATATATATATATATATATATATATATATATATATATATAATTGAAAATTATATAATTGAAAATTATTGTTTTTTTTTTTATTTGTATACAGTAATATACTCTTCACATCTTTACATACAATATATCTTCATTTATGTGTCTTCAGTTTCAGTATGCCTTCATTTGTGTGTGTCCTCACTCATTAATCGCTGTGTTTCTTCACTTATAATATGTATTAATCTCTGTCCGTGTGTCTCTGCTTGTCATTAATGTCCATTGATGTGTCTTCACTAATAATACATAGTCATCATTGTGCATCTTCATTTTATTCCTATGTATGTGACTACGTTTGAATCCCTTTTTGTGTTTTCACTTATAGTACGTCTTCAGGAATGTGTGTCCTCACAATATGTGTTCATTTTTTTAATGTTTTCACTTGTATACACATCTATGTCTTCACTTTCCGTTTGCAATATTCTTCCTGTGTCTTCGCTTAGGTATCCATCCGTGTGTGTCTTCTCTTTGAATGCATCTTTGTGTATCTTCACTGATGGCATGTTTTTTTTTTATACGTGTGTCTTCATTTATATGTTCCTTTGTTGACATCTTCATTAACAGGATGTACTTACACGTGCGTGTTCATCTATGTGTGTCTGCACTTATGAATGTATCTTTGTATGTGTTTCCGCTTTGGTCTCTTTTCATCAGTGTGTCCTCATTTATGTTCATTTGTGTGTGTCTTCACTAATATGTAATCATCTGTTTTCACATATGTATTTATTTATGTGTGTCTTCACGTATTCATTCAGTATATGCCTCTTCTCATGTAGTATGTCTTCACTCACTTCGTCAATTTGTGTGCGTCTGACATTGTTTAGAATTTTAAATGTATGTTTTTTCGCTTTTGTTTTAAATGAATATACATTGTACGCAAAGTTTTATATGAGACAATTTTTTTTCTCTTCTATTCGATGTTGAAGATATTTCCACCATAAAGACAAATTTTAAAATATATTATTTAATATTAATATTTTTAGATATCATTTAATATTTAATATATTGTCACTGAAGCGTTGATAATTTCCGTGAAACTTTGATTTAGGTTATAAATCTTTAAACATATATATATATATATATATATATATATATATATATATATATATATAGAGAGAGAGAGAGAGAGAGAGAGAGAGAGAGAGAGAGGGGGAGAAATGAAAAGACTGAGATAGATAGATAGATAGATATGAAAAGATTGAGATAGATAGATAGATAGATACATAGATACATAGATATGAAAAGACATAGATAGATAGATAGATAGATAGATATGAAAAAACTGGTATATATATATATATATATATAGATAGATAGATAGATAGATAGATAGATGATAGATAGATAGATAGATAGATAGATAGATGTGAACAGACATAGATAGATAGATATGAAAGATAGATAGATAGATAGATGATGATAGGAAAGATAGATAGATAGATAGATAGATAGATAGATAGATAGATAGATAGATATGAAAAGACATAGATAGATAGATAGATAGATAGATAGATAGATAGATAGATAGATAGATATGAACAGACATAGATAGATAGATATGAAAAGACTGAGATAGATAGATAGATAGATAGATAGATAGATAGATAGATAGATAGATAGATTGAAAAGATTGAGATAGATAGATAGATAGATAGATAGATAGATAGATAGATAGATAGATAGATAGATAGATAGATAGATAGATAGATAGATAGATATGAAAATACTTATATATATATCGATAGAGATAGATAGATAGATATGAAAAATCGGAATCTGTCAGAATGATAGGAAAAAAAACAAATAGGAAACGTTTATCAATCTAACGTCTTTCACTTTTATTAAAGTTTCATCAAACAATGAGATGTGGAAAAAACTGCTGGTATTTTTAAATTTGTTTTGTTTGATTTACATTGGTTAAGCAGACTCCACGTGCATTTGACTAGTTAAGCAGCGTTCGTGTGTATAGTTTATGTTTGTATGTGTATCATAATTCTAGTTTGTGTATGCCAGATTCGGATGATCATATATCTATCTATCTATCTATCTATCTATATATATATATATATATATATATATATGTGTGTGTGTGTGTGTGTGTGTGTGTGTGTGTGTGTGTGTGTGTTTGTGTGTGTGTGTGTGTGTGTGTGTGCCTAGTCGTAATCATTTATCTTTTGGGTCTTGTCCTCATGTTCATTTTGAGGCCGTTTTTACTTCAACGCCGGTAGTAGTTGTTAAATGGATTTAATAATGATTGGTGATGTTTTTGACGTGTGTTTATAGATGGCAAAATATTTATCAGGACTTCGTCAAAGTCTTTTCCACGAAAATATTTATGTCCTTTTTTAATTAGGGTGGCATTTGTCAAATCAAAATTATGACCAGTCTTGTTCCTCTGTATTACAAGTTAGTTTAAATGCACAACATGAATGCATGTCTGCATGCATAGTGGTTTGAATGTTAGTATTTCGACCATGAGTCCAGTATTCGAATCTCACCATGGTCAATTTTCCAGTGGAGGTTGATTTTTTGGTAACATCTTCTTTGGAGAGGAAGTGCCTGAAAATCATTCTACGAGTTGACACAAGCTTTGTTAATGAAATTTGTTTGTCTGAACTGTCCGGAACCCGTCGATTACTGTGTTAGCATGAAGTCACAAGTCATCGTGACCGAGGGTTATCAAAATGCTGATCAAACCAGGTCTGTAACTATGGTCCACTCGGCATGGTTGCAGTATATGCCAAAAGTGGGCTCTATGGTTGCAGAACAAACACAAACGTACCTTAGGAGGCGTCTGTAACAGAGATTGGATAAACGCTCTGGCATCACACACATCTTGCGGCCTCAGCCGAGATCGAACTCACCAATACTTTGATTGGTGTAGTTCATAATCTTGTCAAATAGCTGAATTCTTGATGCTTCGCTAGGGCTATCAAGGGTGTTTTTATCGTGACACCATCACTAAATGGATTGCCAACCAAGGCTCAAAGTTTTCCTTCTCCTAGACCAGTTGCCATCCAAGGCTATAGAACCCAGTCTGTCCTGCTATTTACCCATAGCTGGAGGGAGAAGAAAGAGGATTCACACCTTTCCCAAGGGTGTTAGCACGTAAGTGAATGTAATGGATTCGACTGGAATTCGAACTCGGCTCTCCGATTCCTCAAGCCGCTATCCATTACTGCACCGTGCCTCTCTCGCATACAGGTGTGCTTGGAAACGACCAGCCAGCCATTAAGAAGGGCTTCAGGCGAATGTTCATTGTAAACTCTCTCATTACCACCTATCTGCGAAAAAGTTCTCATTTTGGACAAAATAACTATAGGAAAACAATTTTTTTCCGATAATTTCCTTGTTTGGGTAGTAGCATTTAAAAACTGTTTACTCCTTAGTCAACTTGAAGGATGAGCGTTGGCGAGTTCTCCAAGGATGTCTGCGTATAAATAAATATAACGAATCCAAGTGGAATTGGAACTCGTCTCTCCAATTAACAATGCCGGGGCATTATCCATTGCACCACCCGCACACCTAAGCTTAAAGCACCAATCAGTCATCCATGTAGCTATTGAAAAATCTCGACGTTGCTTAACTTCGGTGATCCTACAGGAACCGATGTTTCAACGTGATATGGCCGTATACCCATAAATTCAGTTTTTATTGCTCATCATAGGACATGAGGTATATTACTAAAGTTTTTTTTTCCAACCTTTCTTGAAAGCTTCTAAATACCTGGCTTTTGAACGATTTTTATAGACGATTCTAAAAACTCAAGTCTTTTGCTCTATCTCTGATAATGTGCACTGATAAAACAATTAATTGAAGTTACATTTTTTTCATATTTATTATCATTATTTGATATATATATATATATATATATATATATATATATTAATTGATTTAAAATATGTTTTTTTTTACACAGTTCTAACCATGTTTCAAAAATGGGCTAAAAGCCACGAATTTAATTTTGTGATTAAATTAAAGACATTAATTTAATCACAAAATTAAATTCGTGGCATTTTAGCTTCCATTTTTGAAACATGGTTAGAACTGTGTAGCGAAAAAACATATTTTAAATCAATTAATTTATAATATTAATGCTCTGTAAATTTACATTGAGCACTCTTTTGTAAAAATAAAAATATCTATAAGAACAGCGGATTATATATCTTGCTGTTCTTTTTTTTATTTATTTATATATATATATATATATATATATATATATCAAATAATGATAATAAATATGATATATACATATATATATATATAGATAGATAGATAGATAGATAGATAGATAGATAGATAGATAGATAGATAGATTCGTCCGTGCTTTGAATATTGTCTCGTTTCGTCTGGTGCTCCTGCTATATATTTAGAGATTCAGGATAAAATGCAAAGAATCTGCAATATTATTAGTCCTGACCTGACATCACGGCTCCAATCATTTCCCCGCCGTCGTTATGCAGCTTCCCTGTGACTTTTCTATAAATATTTTTATGGTAAGTGTTCTGACGAAGTTTCCTCTGTGGTACCTAGACTTTATGACTTTCAGCGCAGTACTGGAGTGGCAACAAGGTCTCATTGTTTTACAATTGAAAATGGCTAGATATAACCATAAGTTCTATGCTAATAGTATCTTCTATCGCACTTCTTGCTTGTGGAAATCTCGTCCAGCTTCTTGTTTCCTAGTCGACTTTAGTCTTCAAAAATATATATATACAATGCCAATCGTTATCATCTATCTTTTAGGTTCTGTCCAGTTATTGTTCTCTCTCTTCAATAGTGAATTTTCTTCATATTTTGAAATAACTCCTTGTGTCTTAAAAGCCTTATTGCCATAATTGTGTTAAATCAATATATATATATATATATATATATATATATATATATATATATATATATATATATATATATAGTCAAACCTAGTAGACCTAGATTTCACCTAAACGGCAGGGAAAGCTGGATCCCTGACGATCAGCTTAGGTGAAACCTGGGTAGGTTTGTCTGGCTCACTAGGTTTATCTAGGTCTGCTCTACGGTTGTATTGAGCTCTTTTGTTAGTTGTTTATTCGTGTCGGGGTTTTTTCTTTGGGCTTCAAACCTGTATCTGGGCGATTTTTTTTCGACAGACTTTCATGTTTCTCGCTCTTTCTTTTTTTAAAACCTTTTTTTTCCTTTGAGATTAATTTGATTATTGGCAAATTAAAAATTCGAAGGTTTTTTTCGAGACGAGTATATACCTTACCTATATATATATATATATATATATATATATATATATATATATATATATATATATATATATATATATATATATATATATATATATATATATATATATATATATACACCCATCTGCGATGACCCGAAGACTGCGTTTAAGCATGAAATAAACTGTTACGCTGGGTATTGACCTCAGTCTTCTCTTTTATATTTACATACGCTTTATCTCTGCTATTGAGCACTTTGCCCAAAACACACCATATATTTTTACCATATATATATATACCGATGAGTCAGAACATTACGACCAATTCATTAAATCAGGCATGAACTTGGGACTATCGTAAGTTCTACAGCGCGAAATTTTTGGCCCAAATTCCCAATACGTTTAGGATTTGAGGATTCTGGTTATGATGAAATATTCGTAGAATAATCCTTGAACGATTCGTGCACACTGACAGGGCTTTGTGCACTGATCCTCTGAATGATTATATTCTCACCTTGTGGCCATGAAAGGGTGTATCTGATTTTCAATGGGGTAGGTATTCGACTAAATTACAGAACCCAAAATGTTTCCCATAACAAGACACTGTTTCTACGGACTTGTTTTTTTTTTTTTGTTTTTGTTTTTGTTTTTTTCCTTAACGACGTACATTTATCCTAGACTAAACATTCTTCAAGATGAAGCAAGAGAAATCATTCTTTTACTGATATAAGGCTCAGAGGCTCTTGTGCCACGCTTTTGGTTACGAACATTAGTTATCGTGGTACTCTGACTGATCTGCAGTTACACAGTCCTATACACAACATTCCTTCCTTCAGGTTATAACCATTTGTGCCAAATTAGCTCATCTGTTAACCTGTCGAGAATATATCATTTAATCTCTCGCATCGATAAATCTTGGCCACCTAATGCATTTTATCTTCTCTCTATGCTTGAATGTACATTCCGATGTGTTGCCCTCGTCTTGAGAATTTGGCCTTCATCAATAACATCAACATCGTTATATATTTCCATAAATATAACATATACATTCGGGATAGAATTGGCTGATCATATTCAATGCCTTGAAAAACAAATTGGTGACGTTCTTTTATCACCGAGGGAACAGTGAATTTTCACCTACCACGATGAACGGGTCTCGTCTCAGGGAGGCCTCATGCCTTGAGAGCCTAATTAGGA
>CAHIKZ030001724.1:1757500-1797500 GCA_903632075.3 Acanthosepion pharaonis
GACCAGAATTAGACAGATACATAACACAAATATAGTACACAATATAAACCGGAAAATAATTAGAGCCATCAAAAACTCACATATTTTTTAGCCAAGGAAATGGTATACTGAAAATATTTAATAGTTAATAATTATACAAGCTCAATTGGCATAAAACCGAAAGATATATATGTGCTGTAAGCAACTCTTAAATGAAAACATCAATACTGCTTATTTAAATTTCTAATTTTCCAAACGCCAAACTCAGTGAAGGAAAATACATAAAATAGATAAAAGCTTTTTAGTGTTTAATTTTTGAGATCAGTATTTGTCAATATTCTTTTATTATTTTGAATTAATTTTCTCATCTAGGTTGATACTGGTTTTATTATAGATACAACGTTTCGAACAAATAACCTCTGGTCATCATCAGGTGTCCATTAATTGGCTGATATGGGATATCTCTTGATTATTGTGATATTCTGTCCCTGTGATATCAGTTATAGTTTGTTTCTATTGAATTGGTGTGTAGTATATCTTTTCTAATATGAGTAATTTTCAATATTCTTGTATGATTTATCACATAAGAGGTTTTTTTAAGCTTTAATAAAAGTAAAACTTGTTAGATTGATAAACATTTCCTATTTGCTTTTTATCTTATTCTGTCGGATTCCGATGTGTATTTGATCCCACAACACACAAACACACACGTATATATATATATATATATATATATATATATATATATATATATATATATATATATATATATATATATATAAAACAGTATTGATCATGGTATTAATTTTACCGTTTTTTTTTCGGAATATTATTTTGACAAAAATCAATTTCATAATTACACACACACACACACACACACACACACACACATATATATATATATATATAAATTTGCTTAAATACTAAGAAAAATTTCTTGTTAACTGTTAATCTAAAATTAATATTAATATCAGACAAATGATGAAACTTTAATAAAAGTGAAACATGTTTGATTGATAACCGTTTCCTATTTGTTCTTTATCTTATATATATATATATGTGTGTGTGTGTGTTAGGAAAATTAATGACAAAGTGGAAAAGATAGTAGATCATCGGACTATAGTGATCTTTACGTTGATGTGGCTACACATGCGCAGGAAGTAGTTCCATTTAATTTTTTCTTTGAATATGAATTTGTGTATAGAGTCTCCTCTTCTACTGTTACAATTTGATATACTTAATGACAAAAGTCATAATAACAAAGACAAAAAAATCTAAATTCGCTAGACTATATACTGAAACCCCTTTTTTATTTGAATCTATAAGATTAAAATTCACATCGTCCCCTCTCCTTCCAACGCATGTGTAGTTACATAAACGCCAACATTACTTTAATCCGGTAAAGTCTTAAAGGACGAAATGCGTTACCCACAAAAAAAAAATTGCCATTAATTTTTAACATTGTTCTCGTATATAACAATTCATATGTAACTTTTGACTATATATATATATATATATATATATATATATATATACAAAATGTGTGTGTGTGTGTATTTAGGCAGCAATCCTTCTTTCATGCACATTTCATTGAATACGACAAACAAGGTGCTTTTATTTAGTTTTTTATACAATTTCTCATGCAATCTAATAATTTTTTCTTTTCACATGATAAATTACATAAAAACTGTCCGAATGTTCTTTTTATCCGAGCGCTTTCGGCTATACATTTACCCATTTTCAAGGATGAAATATTTTAATTGTTAAATAAGAAATAGTTTGTTGCATGTATGTTTTATAAAATGTTTTCATTTTTCAAAACACGTTCAAGATATTGTGTCCATGGTCATAGTTAATATTATTAAGTCTTTTTTTTTTTTTTTTTTTTTATAAATAAAGCTTCCATTATTTTTAGCCTTTTTTTGCCTGTAGATGATGCTATTATATTAGTGTTGTCAACAAGTATGTTAAGAATAGTGTCCGGTAGGTCTCCATGAATATTTAAATGAGATCTAATTGAGCTATGGTCAGAAAGATGTGAGTCTGAGTGTCAAACATGTTGTAGTGTTGCCTATATTATTATTTACGAATTTTGATTGATCAGAATACAATTCCTTAATAGGCATATACATATATATATATATATATATATATATATATATATATATATATATATATATGTGTGTGTGTGTGTGTGTGTGTTTAATTTAAATATCGACCACATGGCTATCGTCAATTTTGGTGGGGAATAAAAACATTAATATCCTATCCACCGTGTTGTGTTCAAGAAGGATCTTACGGCCATATCATGTTTAAATACAGTTTCTTATCCGATCACCGAAGTTAAGCAACGTCGACCCTAGTCAGTACCTAGATGGGTTACCGCTCGGTAATACCAGGTGCTGTAAGCTTGGATGCGCATGTAGTGTAATAAATAACGGCTCGGAATAAGAAATCGGAGAGCCGAGTTCGATCTCCTGTCTGGTTCGTTTTATTTACTTACGTGAAAATAGCTTTGGAAAACATATGAATCAACTTCTTCTTCTCCCAGCTATTAGTAAGAGTTGCATCAGAAATTTATTTTTATCTGCAAAAAGTTCTTACGATCCAAAAATAAATCTCGTTTTTAAACAACCTTAAAAATGTTGATAAGCCGTAAAAATCAAAGCAGTCAATCATATAAATCGAAGAAAATTAATACGATTACATTGATTTGCAGTCTAACTTCAACGCTACCGGTTAAGAATCAGTTCGTAGATATAATGGATTTCAAAAATAAAAAAATAATATCTATTTTAAACTTTGAATTTAGCGTGGGAGGTTATTAAAGATTATGCAATCACAATATGAAATTGATCGCCACCTTTTTATCACGAGAAAAGTATCTCCCTATTTAAAAGGGCGCATTTTTCGTTTTGTTTATAGTAAATAGAGAATTGAGCTGAAATAGTATTGTGTAGAAAGACGACCGACCTTAGCTACACTACACTGTTGAATATGGACTTTTCCAGTGACTATGAAAGGAGTCGCAAGCGACGCACAAAGGAGTCGCAAGCAAGACGCAAAGAAGTCGCAATCGATACACAAAGGAGTCGCAAGCAAGACACAAAGGAGTCGCAAGCAAGACACAAAGAAGTCGCAAGCGACACACAAAGGAGTCTCACAGTAACCGCAAAGAGTGTCGCACTAACTACAAAATTCGTTAGTATTGTAATATTAATCCACGTGATTAAACAATCCTTTCACTAATCTTATGTTCTAGTGCTTTCCTTTGAAATATTATTAACCTGAACTACGAATTGATACGAACATTATAACAAAGAATAATGGTATAGGCAAATATGTCTGGACTGTAAGAATTTGCGAGAGGATAATAATGGTTTACTGATACTAGTCCTACTAATTAATCCATAGCTGCGGGAGAAGAGATGGATTCATACCTTTCCCAAGGACTATTTTTGGCAAGTTGTGGTATTAGGTGTTAAATCTTCTCAGTTTTATTTATTTATTTTTCAATGATGGGATTTTAAAAAAATGAATTAATAATAAACATTACAACCACATCTCACATGCTAATGATTGAAATTTCAACATTATGTATTTTTGGAGCTACACGAATCTTAGCTTGATAAAAACTCACCGTAAGCTCAGAAGAAAACTCGTTTCGCATGCTATTGTTAGTGTGTGACACATTATGACTAAATATACTTAGTGAATAATATCATCTATCGTTGGCCCAAGTTAGTATCTCAGCAGAAGAATGTTGTGTAGAAAGATGACTCACCTTCTTTACCCTAAAGTGTAGATTATAGACTCTTCCATTGATTATGAAAATGGTCGCAAGCGAGACACAAGGGTATCGTAAAGTAGTCGCAAAATGTGTCGCACTAACTACGATATTCGTTAGTATTGTAATATTAATCCACCTGATTAAACAGTTCTTTCATTAATCTTGCGTTCTACTGCTTTCCTTTGAAATATTATTAACGCGAACTACAAGCTGATACGAGCATTATAAGAAATAGAAATAGGGCGTATGGCCATATCACGTTAAAAGACCGATTACCTTACGATCACTGTAATTAAGCAACGTCGTGCAAGGTCAGTATCTAGATGGGGGAACGCTTGGGAATACCATGTGTTGGAAGCTTGCGAATGATGTCATAAATAATTGCTCGTACTTAGAAAGTAGAGAACCGAGTTCCAATTCCAGTCGAGTTCGTTATATACGCTTCTGCGAAAATAGCCTAGGGAAATGTATGACTCAACCTTTTCTCCCCTCCCCCTGCTGGTTTGCATTACCTATTGTATTGTAATTAGGTTTGCCTTAACTATTGTATTGTTATTAGGTTTGTATTACCTATTGTATTGTAATTAGGTTTGCATTAACTATTGTATTGTTATTAGGTTTGCATTACCTATTGTATTGTAATTAGGTTTGCATTAACTATTGTATTGTAATTAGGTTTGTATTACCTATTGTATTGGTTTGCATTACCTGTTGTCCCTACTTCAGGAACTTTACCTTATATTAATCAACCCATGAAAGTCCTTTCCTTTTGCCGTCATAGGGAGGGACTGTTCGATACTCTACAGCGCTGGTTCAATACGCCATGCTTAGGGGCTTACAACACCTGGTACACCCAAGCGGCCATCCACTTATAAGTGATATGGTTGTAAGCCCTTTATAAACAGTTTTGTTCAAAAGATGTATAATAGAATAGATAGATTTTCTTTTTACTCATAAGTCTGTTAATAAATTAAGAGACAGGGGAAAACTCGTTACAAACAAAGAAAATAATTCTGAACTATGTAATATCTAATCTCCTATATGACAATAACTGACACTATCGTTCTCATCTTAATATAGATGTTATTATAGACACAATGTCTCAGTTATCTACTCTCTAGACATTATCAGGTGATCATAGCACAAAAATGAACAGATAATTCATACCAGCCAAAGAAAAGTAATAGATACCTGACGATGTCTAGAGATACTTATTCGAAACCCTGTGTATATAATAATGGGAGGCATCCGTTTGCATCATGAGGAACTCCTCCCGGTTCTGTTGAACAGGATTAGAGGTTTATCTCTTTTTTCCTGGATTCTCAGTTTCTTCTGAAGTATTCTCATTCTCTTTCACTCCCAGTAACCTCCTTGCGTCTTAGTGGCATTATCGCCTTGCTTCCGATGGAATGATTAAAAAAAATAATAATAATGGTAGCTTGCTGGTTGGTCCAAATTACGTACTTTGGTGGTAAGAACTCCTCATGGCTCATTTCTCGGCCGTACCAAAAAGATCAAACAGAATAAAGGACTTTACATTAGGGCCCAACTTGGCTGCAGGAATTGCCGGAAGGTTGACGGTGTTGAAAGAGCCGATGAAAGTATTTACACTATTTCCATTGTTCGGATTACTGTGTTCATTTATATTGTCATATTCACGAAGTTTCGGCCGTTGTACCTTCCGGACTTCTTCAGGTTATATAAGTTGGAATTTCGATTCGAACCCTTTATTTAGTCCACTGGGGTAGATTGTTCTCGTCCCACGTGTCTTGCATTTTATAGATATCTCAGTTTCAGTTATTTCCTTTTATGAATTCAACTCTCAAAATTTTTGTTCTGCCGTCGTTGGGTATTGAACTCACAATTCTTGACTTGACCCAAAGAGCTGTGAGTTCAATACCTGGCTACAGCAGGTCTTAACAAAAACCTGGAAAATTGAGTAACTAAAGGGAAATAAGTGAAACTGAGATATCCAGAAAAGGCATGGCACGTGGAACTAGAACACTCTTCACCTTTGAAAACCATACCACGGGTTGACCTAAGCTTTGTGAGTGAAATTGGGTGGATAGAACTATTTGAGAGATGTCGATGGTTGTTCTAGCACGAAGTCACAAGTCATCGTGACAGAGGGTTTGAACGTGCTAGCCTTGTTCAGGCTGTTGATCACGCCAGATAATGCGCTCTATCCCAGAAAGGGTAACAAAGCTCTGCTCAGAATAGTTGCAGTATAAACCACAGGGCGTGTTGAACATACACAAATGTGCCTGAGCATGCGTCTGTAATAGGGATTGGCTAGCTGACAGGCATCCTCGGATACGAGTGGCCAGCCATAAGATTATCACCATGTTCGGCCCTCCGACATTCTTCAGCTGTTTATATTGTCTAGGTAACCTTCAAGGAATTTAGAAGTGAACCCTTGTTTTTAGTCCTTGGGCGCAGATTGTTATCGTTCTACTGTAGACGTCTAGGGGTATCTGGTCTGGTTCTATGTTATTATTTCTACTTTTTGTATCCATTGAGTCTAAAACTGTCATAGAGGAAGAAAATGAGTAACTACCGACACCGAGGTTCGAACGTGACACTCTGGACTTATGAATATATGTTTTCCTCCAGGTGTATAAATAGCGGTGTCAGGCTACTGACTGCAGTGATTATTGAGTGGAACTATCCAGTCGAATTAGTGTGAATTATTGTGTGTCGATGATTTGGGTTTTGATTTAGGATTTACCGGATTTAAGCCGAGCCGCGCTGCTAACAAGGTATTCACTGAAATGGTTAATTATCTTTGGTTGACTTTTACTTCTTTATACTTGTTAAGTATATATTTGTGGTTGTCATTAAATACTGTTTTATTTTAATATTGAAGTCTTGAGTTATACTTAATCATTAGCGGCTACCGTACGCCACAAAAAAAATCACTAAGACCTGGGCGAGGAATTCAACACACAAATTACTATTTCACCAAATTCACGAGTCAGTATTTCAATCCGCTATGCAGTTATCAATCCATAATCCGGGCAGTGCTGTGACTGTGTTAACAGGGTGATCCATAACTGAGCCGTACGTGGACAACGAAGCAGGAATAATCCATTCTCGTACATTAAAGAAAGGGTTCATTTCGAAATTCTCGGAAAGTAACCCATATTGACCGACTCCTGAAGAAGGGACAACGGTCGAAACATTACGATATCAATAATGAAAACGAGACTTATATTCCAAATGTAAACAATCCAAATTATTTTGTTGCGTTTAATTTGTAAGGAGGGTATAAACTACCAATTATATGAATTAGCATTAGTGGGGTTTTTTTTGGGGGGGGTCTCACGTGACTTATTTTGTGCAAGAGAGATAGAAGAAGGCAGCGAGTCAGTAGTGTGCATAAGTCGGGTTTAGATAGAGCGGCAGACTCGGGTATCCATATCCGAGGGTGGGGCATTCAGTCAAAGATGGAAATAAAAATTTAGTTTATATTTAATTTAAATAAAGTGTTTATTTTACGTGTTGTCTGTTTTTGCATCTATAAAATATATTCTTTTCTCCCATTACTTAGTCCTAGGCCCGATATGACCCAATCCTACTTGAATGTTAGCGGCAGACAATCAATGAGTTGGCACCGGGCATCACCAAACATCTGTCCGTCATTGCAACGAGCCACTTACTCGACGGGCTTGTGTGAACGGATGGCGGGAGCTTCAACAAAGGGAGAACAACTATAAAAGGGATAGGAAGTCGTGGAGAGTCATGATCGTTTATACCCTGAAGGGACGCGGCACAGAAAAAAAAATAGAAGGTGCCGGTGGCGAATACACAAATGTCTCCGCTAACAAGAGATCATTTTTCCCGACCTCAAAAACAACAAAACCGGAATCTGATCCGCCGGAGGGGGGGGGCAGATAAAATATGGGAAAAAAAATTTAGTTTTTTTTTTTTTAATTAAAAAAAGAAAGCTAATGACTCTCAATTTCAAGAGTCCCGCTTCATTCCTCTTTTCCTTACCCCCATACACCCCCACTCTCTCACCGACTCTTTTTCTTTCTGCCTCTGTTTCTACTCTCTTTACTTAATTCCTGTTTGTTTGTGCGTGTGTGTTATTTAACATGTTGAGTCTCCTAAAAATAAACCGAACGTGTTCATTTTCTGCTAGTCGCCTTGCAAACCCAATATTTTGTTAGATATTTTTTTTTAATTAAACGTTTTAATGTTTGAAGACAACAAAAAAAAAAGCCTGAAAATTCAAAGGGAGACAACCAATAATAAAACAAGCAAAAATGGCAGATTTATTTGTTGCGGTGATTGAAAATGTTGCAACGACTGCTGCTAGCAATTTTCAGTGGATTGTGTGCCGCCTCAAAATATGGAGGTCGACCGAAAGAGAGAAAGAGAAGGAAAGTGTGATGAGGCTTAGAAATCGTGTGATGTACGCGTTTCCTTGGAAAAAGGTGATTTTATGGATCTAAATAGTAATACGCAGGTTGGGGGTTGGGAGGTCTGTAAAATGAATACAACATGGCTTCTGCAAATATATCGATGTTACAGGCTACAAGCTTCATTTGTTAAGGTAGTCACGTAACTAATCAATCGCTCTAGTGATCGAGTCTATTTTATTCATATCTATCTAATAAATAGTTTCGCTTTTTCTCTCTCTCTTCATATTCATTTCTCTCCACACCAAATATCTATCTATCTATCTATCTATCTATCTATCTATCTATCTATCTATCTATCTATCTCATTCTAATGATTATCTATCTATCTCAGTCTGATCATATCTATTAATCATTCTATCGGTATACATCAGTCTGTTCATATCTATCATTCTTATTCTAATGATTATATATCTATTTCAGTGTGTTCATGCCTATCTCATTCTAATGATTATCTATCTATCTATCTATCTATCTATCTATCTATCTATCTATCTATCTATCTAAGTCTGTTCATATATATCTTTCTATCTGCCTCAGTCTGTCCATATCTATCTATCTATCCATTACTGTCAATATCTATCTATCTATCTATCTATCTATCTATCTATCTATCTATCTATCTATCTATCACTGTCAATATCTATCTATCTATTTCAGTCTGTTCATATCTATCTATGTCTCTATCTATCTACCTCAGTCTGTCGATGTCTATCCCATTCTAATGATTATCTATCTATCTATCTATCTATCTATCTATCTATCTATCTATCTATCTAAGTCTGTTCATATCTATCTTTCTGTCTACCACAGTCTGATCATATCTATCTATCGATCAATCAATCCGTTTCGGTCTGTTCTTCTCTATGTTTCTATCTGTCTACCTCTTTTTGTTCATATCTATCTCACTCTAATGATTATCTATCCATCTATCTATCTATCTATGTGTTGCCGCTGATATCTATCATTCTCTAAATCTACCTTTAGAAATAGGGGCATGCATGTAGTGTAACACTCATCAGTAGAGAAAGTGGAATTGGTAAAACATTTGCAAGTCTGTTGCATTCATTTTCGCTCTCATCCCATTGGAACAGGCATGAGTCTATTTTTGTTCTATAGCAAGATGGTAAATAACAGAGTAAGCTGGGTTCGCTTGCCGTGGGTAGCAATCAATCTAAGTGAAGGATATCCCTGAATTCCAAACTGGAGAAGACAATAGAAAACCCCATTACACTCTTTCCCATGAAAACATGGATATTCACAAGCAATAATGAAGAGAGAGAGAGATAGATAGATAGATAGATAGATAGATAGATAGATAGATAGATATATAGAGAGAGAAATCATCACTAATGTTGATATTTAACAAAGAAAAAAGAGATAGATATGAATAGATAGATATTGAGAAAGATGATGAGACTAAAACAGAATGATCAATATAAATATTGAATGATAGGCACATAGATAGGAACAGACTGACAGATAGATAGATAGATAGATAGATAGATAGGCTGGGATCAAATACAGATCAAATATGGATCGGAATCCGACAGAATTATATGAGAAAAAAACAAGTAAAATTATTAAAGTTTCATCAAAGAATGAGATATGAAGAAAAAGAAGAAAGAAATTCTAGTATTTTTACTTTTGGTTTTTTTTTATTTTTTTTTTTTGGTTAATCATGTTTCATGTGCATTCGACTTTTTGAACCAACGTTCGTGTAATTTCTCTTTTAGTTTTGGAGTAATTTTCAATGTTGTGCGAAATTATATCTTGCCCAGCCTATTCTATGGTCAATTTCCTCATGTCCTTTGCTAATTTCGTTCCAACTGATTCATATACTGAACTAGTTCAAATGTCTCGTATTTATCAAATCCACATAACTAAACAGAAATTAAAATGACTGGCAGCTTCAAACATTAAACTGTGACCACATCCATGGTTAATATCAGCAAACGCGACATTGAGGACTCTCAGGATTGAATAAAATAAGAGGGGCAGTAAGAATGATAACAGCAGCAGCAGAAGTAGCAAAAGCAACAGCAACAGCAGCAGCAGATTTATGGTTCAAGGTTCAAGATTGTCCTACAGGACAATAAATAGCATTGTGGATTAAATAATTTGTTGATCAATTTGATAGCATAGTAATTAATATGGGTAGTATTTATGGAAACTACTCTGGGTACAGACTCAGCGGGAATACTGAGCAGTACTAAAAGGAATGAGGGTGATTTAACTCCGTGGATGCGGCATGGTCTGCCTTAGTTGTATTCGACCTTGCATGGAATACTGCAGCCATATATGGTCTGGTGCTCCCGTTGTTCATCTCGGTCCTCGACAAAATCCAGAGACGGCTATGCAACGTGGTTGGTCCTGTTCTGGCATCCCGTCTGCAGTTGCTATCTCACAGACGTGCTGTGGCTTCCTACAAGTATTTTCACGACATCTGCTCTGACGAGCTACTTTCACTAGTTCCCAAATTGCATAAATTTAAGCGTGCTACTAGGTTGGCATCTCGGTCCCACCTTTCCACTGTAGAAACGACTAAATGTAGCCATCTCTTCTACTCCAACAGCTTCTTATCTCGCACCTTCCCTTAGTGGATCTCCCTTCATATCACTTGCTTCCCTGCTAGCTAGAATATTCAAACATTCAAATGTAATGTCAATCGACATCTTCTGATGGCTTGACCTTGATCCATGTCCTTCTCTTTATATGTTTCCCAAATACTCCTCTTTACTCTTACTTTCCCTCCCTGTAACCCCTTGCGTGCTAGTTGCACTCTTGTTTTGCTTGGAGTGATTTACTTTTAAAAAATCCAAAATGCTGGAAACAGATTGCAGCTCATCTAAATCAGAAAAGTTGATATTTGTAGTTTTTCCATAGTAATTTTTTTTTATGTATCTGATCTTTTGAGGTTGCCTGTGGGGATTTATCTATGTCAATGCACTCTCTTTTTCGTTAGACATTATTTCATGTTGCCCAAACACATCCCACATTATGAAAATATACAATAATGTAAACTTATCAATGGATATTTGTACCTGATACAAAAACTGATATCGTGGAACTGGATTTAGTTTTAACACTCTGCATTGTTCACTTATTCGTTTGGTGACAATGTTTAACCTCCGTGACGCGACGCTTATTTCATTTATACCGTTATTAGTATATACCATTTTGACTCCCTCGACAAAAAAGCGACAACTAGAATTTTAATAAAAGCCAAACATATGAAAGTGGATTTATATCTACCGGGTGTAACAACAAAATTGTCAAAATCGTGTAACAGCAAAATTGTTTATTTGTTATATTAAGCTTTGAACAAATGTATCTTAGAAATGATTAAAGATATCTTACTGGAATTTTCCGAAGTTTCTTATAACACTATTGGACTCTACTTTGAGCAATGAGAATGTATAATTACTATCCAAGCTTAAAAGAAGAATCATGATGAAATCGATCATAAACAAAAATAACATTTGCATCATTAATTAATCATAGCTAGATTGGAAGGTCATGAATATTGAAATAAAGGTCATATATATATATATATATATATATATATATATATATATATATATATATATATATATATATATTATTCCATTTTCAAAACTTATTCAAGATGATCTTCGCCTTCTCTAACCTTCTAAATTTCTGTCCTAATCTATCAAGGTGTTTTACAGGTTTCGCGTACGATTTCATTTATATTTTCAATTCTTTTTTTTCACTGTTCTTTTAACTGTCATAGCTGAAACTCCTCTCTCACGTGTCAAACGTACTATGGATTTAGTTGGATCTTTTCTAATTGATCTCTTTAGCTGTAAGTTGAAATGATGATCCCTGTTGTGACCGCCTGATCCAGTTTTTCTCTCTACTGCTCACTCTTTTTTAAATTTATTCACCGTTCTCTTGATGGTTTTTGAATGGACTTTGAAGGTATAAACCACAGTATGAATGTTGGTGGTATTAATGAAGGTCTAAATGATGTTTTTCCTCTCACCATTGTTCAGTTGGGAAGACATAGCGGTGATGACGCAAAAAACGATTTAAACCTGTTCACTTTCTAGCTGAATAAGGTCTTTTTTTTAGTGATTCCTTCAACAAATGATGTAAAAATGTCTAAGCGTCTTATCTGAACACCTGGTAAAAAGAAACCCAATTAGTGTAATGTTTTTTTTTAGATATTAAAGATTTTGTGGGATGGACAATTATCATATGCTGTTACACGATTCGAACAATTTTGCTGTTACACGCGGTAGATATATTTTTATTCTTCAGAATATACAACAAGATATTAAACACTATTTTTGTTATTACACTTGTTGAGATTCTTGATGAAATCCAAAGAAGAATCTGCAATGTTATTGATTCTGGCATGGCATATCAGCGTCAGTCAGTTTCCCACTACCATAATGAAGCTTCCTATGTTTTTTCTTTAAATATTTTCATGCTAATTATTCTGCTGTTCTTTCCTCATTGGTTCTCAACTTACAAATTTAAGCGCAGTACTAAATTGCTGGTTAGGTCACATCGTTTTACATTTGAAATGGAAATTTTCAACCCCTAGCAGTATCAAATATTCTATCCAGAACAGCATCATTGAAATGAACACGAAAAGCTCTCTGTGTTTCAATAACAGATTCATTCGTCTAAAAAAAACAACATTTCAACAGCAAACGACTTCGGTTCACCATCCCAAGCCATGATTTTAACTGATGATATCTAAAAAAAATGGTAAGACATTAGCTACATGAGGACACCATAGCAGGTCTTATCTTATTAAGCCTCTCCAATAAAGCTGATGTTTTTTATTATTAATATTATTATTTGTGTATTATGATTCCTGCTTTGTATCCTGTAAAGCTGGGTCCAAACTATGGTCCTTAGGCCCTATAGGAGAATTGTCATTTCATTGATAGCACTTTTCTTAGTATATGGAATGTTCCTAGTAGAGCGATTTTTTGGGCATCTTGTATGTTGATGTTACCTGGGACACTGTTAATAAAATTGTCCATTCCTTTTCTCACAAAGCCCAGAGCTTCGCTTACTATTGGTACAGTTTCATTCTTCATTCCGCACATCCTGTTAATCTCGATCTCCAGGTCCGTGTATCTGGACAAGTTCTCCATAATGTTCATGGAAGTGTTTCTCTCAGATGGTACTGCTATGTCAATAAGCATACACTTTCTTTTTATGATAATATCAGGTCTGTTGGCTGTTATTTCCCTGTCAGTTTGAATTGGCATGTCACAGAGGATAGTTACATCATTATATTGGGATTATTTTTGTGGATCGTTTGATTCGTGATTATATGGATTATTTGCATGCGAACTGGTATCCTCAACTTGGTGATTCTTTTCCCAGTCGTTTCGACCTTTGTGCTATCTAGCCTTCATCAGGTGTATGTCGATTCTAGTAAATCAACACCATTGGTATTTAACAAATAAGATATATATGAATAGGTAGATATTAAGAAAGATAAAGAGACTGAGACAGAATGATCAATGTATATATAACAGAAAAATAAAAATAAAAAATATCAGATTTTTTTTTTCGAAATATTTAATTTTTGGAGAGAGTTTAAATAAAAGCGAAACATGTTAAATTTATGGACATTTTCCGAGTTGTTGATTAATTAATTTGTTTTTTTACGGTTTATCAACCCTTTGCCGGTTATTTAAAGTCAGCAAATATTTTATGAATTTTTTTAGAGATAATAATTATTTACTGAAATAAGTGCTACTAATTAACCCATAGCTGGCAGGTAAAGGAGGTGGATTCATACCTTTTCAAAGTGTATTTGCTCAGAAATAAATATAGCAAATCCGACTGGAATAGGAACTCGGGTCTCCGATTAATATTGTCTATTACACCATCCAGGCATCCAAGCTTTCAACTCCTCGTATTCTCTATACCCATCCAGGTATTGGCCAAGCTCAATGTTTCTTAACTTTGGGGATCATACGAGAACTAGTGTTTCAACATGATATTGATATAAGCCTTGTTTTCCTCTTTGTCGTCTTATTTTATCGCTTACACACACAGAGACACGCAAAACACACACACACACAGATATATATATATATATATATATATATATATATATATATATATATATATATATATATATCACGGACGGGACGTTTAGGTGTATATTAATTTTCGTATTTTTTAGTGATTTTTACGAAAAGTAATTGTGTTGCAAGGACTTCTTTTCAAAGAAAGCTAAGAATTAAATAAAAGTGGACAAAAGCTATGAAGAAAGGAAAAGCAACAAACATTGTTTCAAATTTCTCTCCGCCCACACATTGAATCCCGACATGATAGCAATTAGCTCAGTTTGTCTATGTATGGACTTATATTCTCCATATTGGGTGATTTTTGTGGCTGAGGCTGTTCAAAGGACTCCACGTATATCGTTGTTCTTTGGAAAAAAAAAGCATTGATGTCATTGAAATGGAAGAATACTTTCCCACAATGCACTGTAAGCACAATCACAAACAGAGCTAGAAATTACAAAGTTTGCGTTTATGTGTCTCTGTTATATATATTATTATTATTATTATTATTATTATTATTATTATTATTATTTTTATATATACAATAGAATTACTTCTGTATATTAAATTTAAAGATATATATATATATATGTGTGTGTGTGTGTGTGTTAATGATTGCTGCCCAAATACACAATAGATAGATAGATAGATAGATAGATAGATAGATAGATAGATAGATAGACTGTATATTTGGGCAGCAATCTCTCTTTTATACATGTTTCATTAAAGACGCCTGACAAGCTACTGCAATTAAGCTTTTTATTTAATATTTCTTGTGTTCGTACAAGTGTTTTCTTTTCTGGACACAGTGTGTAAAAACTGACCAAAAGTTCTGCATATTCAAACGCTTTCGGATTTTGTTTTAGTCATTATCAACGATGATTTTGATTTTTAACTGAATGTGTTGTTTCTATGCATGTTTCTAAAGTTACAGGAATATTTTATTTTCCAAACACGGTCAGCACATTCTGGCCGTGTTCATAGGTTATATCATTGAGTGTTGGCTTTTTCTTTTTTATTGTTAGTGCTTCCATTATTGTTAATCTTTTTTACATGTGGATGAGGCTATTATACTTATTTTCCTTTGATATATTCTTGTATATATATATATATATATATATATATATATATATATATATATATAAAGAACAAATAGAAAACGTTTATAAGTCTAACATGTTTCATTTTATTAAAGTTTTATCAAAAATCGAAACGTGTTAGATTCATAAATATATATATATATATATATATATATATATATATATATATATATATATATATATATATATTCCGTCCTGGGTTTGACGATAAACTACATTTGCGTCCGTCCTCAGTAAGACGATAAACTACGTCCAACAGCAATTCCTCTAATCAGGAGGTTTTGAGGAGAGTAGAACAACCTCTTAATTGCTGGTGTTCCCAGGTAAATAGTTAAACCCCAAACTGGGCTCAAAACACTATGAAAGTGTAAAAAAAGGTTTTAATACCTGAAATACTTTGTAAAAAATATTGTTACCAGAAATAAAATTTTTGAAGAAAAATTATTACCAGCAATACATTTTTTGAAAAAAAAATATATTACCAGCTATACATTTTTGGAAAAAAATATTACCAGAAATAGATTTTTGAAGGAAAAATGTTACTAGCAATAGATGTTGGGAAAAAAAAATTGTTAGCATTGTGTTTGATATGCCGTAAAACAAACCAAACCAAAATAAATCAATATATATATATATATATATATAATTATTTATTTAAAAATATGATTCCATCGCTACGTAAGAGTTCTCATGTTTCAAAACAAGAGCCGAAAACTTCAATATAATTACTTGAATTGAATTGAATTAAAGTACCAAGCTCTGTTCCATCTTCAAGCGAAATTTTTTGGGAATAACCAATTCCTGAAATTTACGCGTTTTATAAGCATATTCATTATTAAAATGAAAATTACTATGGTAACGGCTAGAACAATTATTTTAAAAAAAAGGGCGTAAGGGTTAATAATTTGTATCAATATCTCAGTTACATTTAAAGAGGTCAAGTCAGGGTAAGTTTAGGTTGTCTAAATTTAAAGCGGAAGATGACATCGTCTAGTCTGGTTAAATGTCTATGGAGATTTATTCATTTTTTATTTTATTTATTTATTTTTTCGCTTTGCCTTACATCGTTCATGAATTATATTAACAATTTGCTTAAGAATATTCTCAGATCATTAGTAAATATATATGCAGATGATACCACAGTTTATGGATGCACCTCCAAAAATCTAGATGACCTGAGCTTGATAGTTGATCTATCGTCTGATCGAGCACTCATAGCTCGATCAGCTAATGACTGGATCGTATCATTCAGTATCTACTAAACCAAGCTAGTAAAAACAGACCATCGCGGAGACGTTCCTGAATTTTTCCAATCATCTTATATAAATAATCCTTCATGAAAAAATGCTGGGGGAATTGTTTAGTTCCTCTAGTATAGTGTTTTTCAACCTTTTTAAGCAAAGGCACACCTAGGAACAAATGAAAATATCACGGCACATTTAGCAAAATTCTTAAAGGGTATAAATTTAAATGTTACTAGACCACCCGTGACCCATTGTTTTGTTTACTGTTTACATTTAGTTTCATGAAGAGTTTGCGAAAGTAGAGATATTTTTTTTAAAATATACGTATATATATATATATATATATTTGCAGTTATTGAAGATGCTTTCAACATTAAAAATATTGTCTTTTTGAAGAAAGTTGAACAAGAGCTTGGAATGTCAAAATTCGGAGTGTTGGGATTCGATACAAAAACATAAAATATTGTTGCGGGGAATAATCAATCGATTTTCATTGAAAGAATAAAATTCAGTAGAAAAGACAACGTAGTTTCAGCAAATGAACATTAATTTAATATAACGACAAGAATACAAGCAATTGGTCATAGATTGGAAAGTAATGTCTTTTTCTTAGGGTTAATAAAATTCTGAAATAAAATATAAATTCACTTTGTGTACGTATGTGAGAAACAATGAAATGTTATTATATGTGTGTTTATGTGAAAAAGTCAACACGTGTGTGCGTGGTTCATAATAAAAAGGTTACAAGAGATAGAATTTGTTTCTTACTGTGAAAGGTGTTGCCGTAGCCCGAAGCGGTCTCTTTAAAGTTTGTCAGTGGTATCAATTTTAGCATGAGGCCGTGAAGTTCACAAACGAGCGTGGTGTGGAGCTTGATGACAGCTGTGCGTATCCTGTTTGGGGCCGGATTTCGTGCGTTTTATACATTTTCTCGTAAGAAAATCGGCTCCATCCCCTACTTCCTACAAGATAATAAATTTACATCTTTTTTTTCCCAACTCTGTATGTATGACTTCTTTATATCTTTCTTTTCCCCACTCTCTATATATATGACTTCTGGCAAACGCACAAGATACAAATTTCATAGAGTTTCATATAGTAATATGATGAATGAAATAAAACCATAGATTTAAAAAATACACACACAAATATGAACATACTTTATTTCTATGTTTCTATTTAACTATTTGTGGAGCTTATTTAGTGTGAAACCTGAGGCTGGTGTTTTTTGGGGGGTTTTTTTTCGCGATTTCTTCAATGTTTGGTCGAATTTGCTATAAGCAGATGGTCATTTCTTCTTCCGTTTAGCGTAATCTTTCTCGCTTCTTATTTTTAATGTTATTTAAGGTTGAGAAGCTTAATTCAAATAAATAAGAAATAGAAAATTGCAATAAAACTGATAAAGTCTTTTTAGCGAATGTGGGATATTACCTTTGTATTGAAATCCAAAATGTATCAATAGGTACCGTCGAATCTTTTATTTTGAGCCCTCGATCACTAGAAATGGTGGTTGTTATAGTGGAACACACCTATTCTATAGTTAATAGACTCTCCCACCTATAATAAGTAGTAGTAATAGTAACGAGTCAGTCGCTCAGTGAGTTAGTCAGTCGATGTCGGACGACCGTTAGTCGGATATTAAAGTATCAGCCACCACAACTAGATTACTGCGTCATTACCTATTATATCAAGTTCCTAACGTTTTGTACGTCGAACCTATTTTAGGATCGACTTAGTGAAATACAAGCCTCCACTGTGAAACTACTCTACAACACTTGACGACGAGGATTCGAACTCATACTGAGGGAAAAAAAATTCATTCGCCATATAAACAGTGGTCAATTCTTCTTCTTCATATAAGTCCAATTTTAGAAGGAACATTTATGAAGGGATTTTGAATCCAATCATATTGGGTTGGCGCATAATTAAAACAGTATTTATTATGAAAAAAAAAAGAAACATAACATTTGAACAATAACATTTTTAAACAGTTATTCCGGAGCGCATGATTATCGACACCCATTTTTATAACCTGAAAATAAAATAATATTTTTATTAAAATAAGTAAACAAAACAGCAGTTTTTATTAACAAATACCTCGTCTACAAAAACGCCTGATAATTATGCACAAACCCAATACTTTTTTTCTGCTCAGTGATGAAAAATAACGCATTAAAGGAAACATATTAGAATTTACCTGGCCCCTCCTGACATAATTTATCATTACAAGAAACAGGTCAGAGAAAGAAAGAAAGAAAGAAAGAAAGAAAGAAAGAAAGAAAGAAAGAAAGTAAGTAAGTAAGGGCGATGTATCGAGTCTGCAATTGCCCAGTCTCCACTTTTCAGAGTTCAAAAACATTTACGCAGCCCTATGGGTGATGAATTATTTTTCACCATACAGTGCCTTTCCTACAGGCACAATATTACAAGCCTCTTGCTAATCTATTGCAATTTGCATGGTAATTGTTCTGACAAACTACATTCATTGGTTCAATCAGTTCAGACCTTTACAGGTAAGACCTGTCATACCAAGTTTCGTTTTTAAATCGATTTCACCCCAAGCAAGGCAGTAAAGCCACTAAGACACAAGGGGTTACTGGGTGTGGAGGAATTAGGAACAGAAACAGTAACAATGAACGGGAAGAGAAAAGAGTAATCAGGGGGGCATTAAATAGCGATTGACATTATATTTAAATTTTTGCCGTTTAAAGTTGTCTGGAAAGCATGGGGCCGCCAGGGAGTTCTACAAGTGAAGTGCGAGAAAAGAAACTGCTAGCATAGAATTTACGGGCCAGTTCAAGTGTAAACTGATGAGATTTCGCCACCAGTCTAGTATTGCGCCTAAATTCAATGAGCCTACGTACAATAGCGACGAATTATATTTATTTGTAATTATTTATAAAAATGTGGCACAAGGCCAAAATGGGGAATAAGGGAAAGAACGGTTAAACTTAGCTAGCCACAAACACTGACCCAAATATACCATAATATTCCTAACAGCGAAACAACGCATTCTTACTTACCTTTCTTACTACATCCACCATAATACCACATTGTCTCTACGGAAGTCCTAACTAGTCCCCATATGTGCAATTCATTGGGTACGGAGGATAAAACAACAATTTAACAACTAGCTCTAATTAGTATTTACAATATGAAAACAAAAACTATTTACAAGAAATCAAATAAAATAATGTTAGTAATAAAACCAGCACAATCCTTAAATGTGGCAGAAACATCGTTTAATTGGACGAAATCAATGCAGGACTTTAATAATATAAAACATCCATTCATCCCCTGCACTCACACAAACACAACAACAAATACGAAAAACACAGCCGAAACGAAAGTTGCTCCGCATCCACCAGAGAACTGTCGTCTCTGCTCACCTAACGTGGGAGGGGATAGGGAATTAAACTAAAGAAAAATAGGGATATAAATAAAAGGGGCCAATGAGCATACATCCGCCAGCTAAGTTAACTGGAATGAAGAAACTAAAGATATAAAAACAACCTTAAATTAGCCTAATTTCGGGCAGGAAAAACATTATCTTGATGCCTAACCGGCACCAAAGTGCCACTCCAGGTCACTCGACACAAACGCGCAAGATTTACCCACCTTTTGCCAAATTCTGATGAAGTGAGCCGCCACCTTTCCGTCCTAATCTTGACTTTGATGCTTAAAGTACAATAGCGAAGAGTTCATCCGAACAATTACCATGAAAGCACCTATAGAAAAGGTACAGAGAAGCAACCTCACGGTAGTTGGAAAATGACTGAAGCCGAGATGCCAGATCAAGACCGATAATATTGCTGATTCTTTTTTTGGATTTTATGAAGGCGGTCAAGATACATAGCAGAGGTACTTGAGCATATGTGGCAGCAATATTCCAAGCATGATTGAATGGTAGCATTATCTCGCATTGACAGAATGTACCATCTTTCTTAGCAGGTAATATAGCAGTGTATTCAATGTAAACAAGGGTCAACTTATCCTTATTACGTTTTGTTGTGTCGTCGAGGTGAATGATACACAGAGAAGAATGGGTGCTTAATACGGTGGAGTAATGGATAGCGGCTCGGATTGAGGAATCGGAGAGCCGAGTTCAAATTCTAGTCGTATCCATTACATTCACTCACGTGGTAATACCCTTGGGAAAAGTATGAATCCTCTTCTTCTCCCCCCAGCTATGGGTAAGTAGCAGGATAGACTGGATTCTATATCCTTGGATGGCAACTGGTCTACCGCAAAAACAAATAGCAACCAACTGCGGAAAAAATCTGTCTCGTCAGTCATTTATGGAAAGATACATGATCGTCTAAACGTGTACAACGCATGGCACATAACTGACTAATCCGGTGCTACATACAAAAACACAGAACAATAAGTTAGAAAACAATTAACAAGACAACTTACAAGGAATAGAGGAGGGTCAAATGCTGTATAGCCAAACGAAGTAAGATCAGTCCGAATATTAATCAGCTTATTAATCAACTGTTCAAGTCCTTAATCAAAAATATTTAAGGCTATGAGCCAAGCCATCTGGAAGAGTGCTGAAGGGATGCTTAGCTATTCTACAACACCTTTGTGTTCCATTGGTACAGGGGAACGTCCACTTGGCCAGTTTCTTCTCCAGAATTGTTATTTTGAAAAACAAACTCCTAAGGCGATGTTTCCTTGTTTCCTTGGCGATGTTAAACCCTTCCTCTGTAGAAGCAACAGTTTTATTTTTAATCAAGCAACGTTTTTTTAGTTATCTATTCTAAAATATGTATTTCTTATTTCCTCCTTTTACAACCTCACTTCAGTAATCCTCTACCTTACGTGGCTCTTGGGCCTTGCTTTGGGTGAACAAAAAGGAAAGTCAAAAGCTACGGCTACAGAACCGTTTGGCTAACGACAATAAATATTACGAAAATGGAATAAAAGAATAAATAATAGCAACAACGCATAAATCCAGACAGCACTTTCACATTTGGTACTTTAAAATATACAAAATTCCTACTGATACTCATCATACATGATAAATGAACAATCTATCATATTTTTTCTAGTACTTTTACCCTAACCATTCAATTTCCCTAGGGTAGTGTTGGAACAACTCGAGTTTACGATATGAATCATAATGTGAAAAAATGACTAACCTGGAAACATCTGGAGCTGTTATATATTTACTGCTTGTGCAAATGAGTTCATTTTCCCATGGGCACTCTAGAAATATAGCCCTGAAAGAAATACGAATAACTAATCTTGTTGGTGAGGCCTATATACACTTCCCGACTACACACATTGTAGAACTGGACTCCCAGTAGATGGATACTGAGACACAAATATAAACACAGCGAAGGTTTACCAATGAACTCAAGTATATACAAGAATAATACTTATCTATAGACTCAATTATAAGCCCAACCAATATTTACCTTGAGACATGTATAAACAAGGCCAATAGTTATAGACAAAAGCATAAAATGTCTACCTATAAACTCAAGTATAAACTCGACTTGTACACGCAAGTATAAACCCAACTAACGTTAATGATTCAAGTATAAACACACCCAATGTTTATGTAGAGTCGTGCATAAATCCGACCAATGGTTACCTATAGACTCAGGTATATATCCGACCAATCTTTACCTATAGAACCAGTCATAACCCGGGCCAATGTTTACCTATAAATTCAAGTATCAATCCGACCTGTAGACTTAATATTTGCCTATAAGCTCAAGTATCAACATGACATATAGATTTAAGTATGATCCGACCAATATTTACCTATAAACGCAAGTAGCAATATGACCCGTAGACTTAAGTATAACTCGGACTAATGTTTACCTATATACTCAAGTATCAATTCGACCTGTAGACTTTAGTATAACCAGGTCCAATACTTACCTATAAACTCAAGTATCAATTCGACCTGTAGACTTTAGTATAACCAGGTCCAATACTTACATATAAACTCAAGTATCAATTCGACCTGTAGATTAAGTATGAACTACACTAATATTAGCAATAGACTCAAGTATAAATCCGGCCAAGTTGTTGGGTTTATACAAATGAATAAATGCGTTAGTTAAATGAATTCAGTTATCTAGCGGTGGTGAGTTCAATCCGACTGGCAGGTAGTGCAAAAAGAATCTTACCTTTTTTTTCATTGGAAATGACAGGTGATATCACAAGTGACATGGAGAATTCTCCAATACGAGATAACATCGAGAGTGCATAGTGGGATTAGAACAATCTAACCCAATGTTTATACTTATACCAAAAGGTTGAAATAGACTGGAAGGTTAAATGATAGAAAGATTGGACATTATAATCCATTACTATTATGGCAATCAAGTAAATTAATGTATAGATATTATAATTTATCCTAAATGAAGTCATTGGTGTATAATTCATCTGAGGGTCTGCTTGCTGACAATTACGTTTGCTGGGACTTGTGATGAAGCCAAGGGAAATAACTTGATTTACCGGATCATTTATGAGTCAGTCAGTTCCCCCTTACTCGTCATATTGTCATAATATCATTTTACTAACCCAATTTTAACTGGTTCAGTTTTGTCGTGCTTAATTAATATTTGTGATTATCTATATTCACCTGAATCAACTGTAAACAGAAGCAAAAGTTGTTGGTTGACATAAAATGTATAGGTTCTGTTCAAAATAGATTGTTGCTTGATTTGTTTCCGCAATGTATTAACGCTTTGTGGGTTATTTAAAGCTAAGACATAGTTCTAAGAATAATAATTATCGCAAAGTGTAGCATACAAGTCGACCTTGCGTACAAGTCGACTTCAAATTTTTTAGCTCAAAATGCTGAATTAGGTTTATATCTACCATATAGGTTGACCCCCAGACATACGTTAGGCTTCCAGTAACCCAAAACTTAGGTAGACGAGTCAATGAAGTTTGGATACAGTATACGATAACCTGTTCCAAAACTACATCAGGTCACATCACTTACCTGTATATTGAGATATTAAGCGTAATATCCGTCTATATTCGTTATATCGCAAACAACTTAAAAGACACACACACCGGTAGGTACCGTATATTTTATTGGTATGACTTAGCGGACATTTAAAATCCGTTAGGTCTACTGATAAACACATGAAAGTCAACATCAACTCCTATAAACTATAAATGCCATAGACTATATATCACACTATATTTTTATAGTACTGCTCCGTATCGTATGTTATTGTAAATCACAGTATCACTTATCCGCTATTTACATCAACTGTTGGACGCGTTATGCGCTGTAACGGTAATAAATATTGAATTTGTGCTAATATTTTATATTAGTTTCTGTGTCAATATGCTAGATGTGTTCACCAAACACAAGTTTTAGAGGGATATATTTGCGGCATGGATACGATAATTGATGTACAGTAAATTATTAGTAGTGGTGTTCCACTTGCCTACAACTCGATTGTAAAGGTTTGCATTTTATACCCCCATATAAGTCGACTCCTAGTTTCGAAATGATTATTTAGGCCTGTAAATTCGACATGTACGCAACAATTTACGGTAATATTATTATTATTTCTTATTAAATGTTTTTTGTTTTTTTTTAGAATAACAATGTTGTTTTTCTTAATCCAAGAACTACTACTTATCTCATGTCTTGGGGGAGATAGATTCAAACCTTTTCCAAGGTTATTTGTGCATAAGTGAATTTAAAGAACCCGACTGGAGATATATATATATATATATATATATATATACTCACATGCTAGCTACCATGCATTAGCTAGGGCTACTACTGTTACTTAAGGTATCCCCCAAAAGGGAAAAGTCGTAGGACTAAAATAATATTGGCCTCTGCTCCCATATACAGATGGTCATCGGTTTACGTCGGACCCAACGTACGGCGTTTCGTGGTTACGGCGCCATCTCCCATAATATAATAAGTCGTCACGCGGTGCTATATGAGGAAGATGGCGTTGTTTTTTCACCGGATGTACGCCACATTGGATTGTGCTATATTCGCTCGTTTGTGTCGTTTTTGGTGTGGGGACTTTTTTTGTCCTTCATTATGGTTTTGTTTGGTTTATTTTGTTTTACGGCATATCAACCTCAGTGGGTTATTTAATGCCGACAAGATTTTATTGCTGACAATATTTTTTCAAAAAATTATTTCTGGTAAAATTTTTCTCAAAAATGTATTGCTGGTAATATTTCTTTTTCCTTAAAAGTATTTCTGGTAATAATGCATGGCTGGTAATAAATTTTTCTTCGAAAATGTATTGCTGGTAATATTTCTTTTTCGTAAAAAGTATTGCTGGTAATAATGCATGGCTGGTAATAAATTTTTCTTCGAAAATGTATTGCTGGTAATATTTCTTTTTCCTAAAAAGTATTGCTGGTAATAATGCATGGCTGGTAATAATTTTTTTCTTCGAAAATGTATTGCTGGTAATATTTCTTTTTCCTAAAATGTATTGCGGGTAATAATGCATGGCTGGTAATAATTTTTTCTTCGAAAATGTATTGCTGGTAAAATTGGGGTTAACTATTTACCCATAGCTGGGACCCTAACAGGTAATATCACTCCCGGTCAGGGTGGACCTGGGAACACCAGCAATTAAGAGGTGGTTCCACACTACTCAAAACCTCCTGACCAGAGGCCTTGCTGTTGGATGTAGTTTATCGTTATACCCAGGACGACCTTCGTTGTGATTTCCAAGCGTAAGGAAGACTCGCGGGTTCTTATGTAGGCGAGATCCGACCTACATCGAAAATCAGGTTACGTCGCGCCGTAGGAACGGACCCCGACGTAAGTCGATAACTCCTTTCATGTATGGGTCTTCCACTTTAAATTCACCCTTGAGCCGCATTTTGTTCAAGTGAACGGACGTGTAGATTTTATGATAAATCGCGCATTTTATGCGGATTTGCAAATATCATTATTCTTAACTCTGAGAGGGACAACACTCTCAAGCGTTCGAAGGGAGAGAAATCAGGTTCATCCCAAGTGCCTGAGATGCCTTTTGCCATATCACGTTCCAGAGGGCGTGCGGATAAATACATTCAGAAAACCGTATTTATTTGTTGTCACAGTATTTTGTAATATTTGCACACACGCGCAGACAACTAACGTTGTATATATTTCATTTTCTGGGTTTCGAGTGAACACACAGACATACGCACACAAAATCTTCTAGCATAATATATATATATATATATATATATATATGTGTGTGTGTGTGTGTGTGTGTAACAGTTTTCTTTTCAGTGAAGAGAATCATAATTTATCGAATCCTATTTAATTATAAAGCAATACAAGCCGACACATCGACTCGGAAAAGAAAATATCTCGATTGTTGGAATAATTTATAATTTAACATTTCAAGTTCCAACTGAAGATGACATTTGAAAATGCTAAACTAGCGATACAATCAATTAAACTGAGGCATTTTTAAAAAGCTGCTGGAATATGTTGGAGTAAAATTGAGATTACAACTCAGATGACTTTTAATCGTAGATTTACATGTAGCAAACACTAAATCATGTATGTCCGTTGAGATATGTACCTAATGGAGGTTCATTTGGGTTGAGCCAAATAATGAGGGCGCTACGGAAGAAACGAATATTCTGCCAGCTGCTTTCCCCGTTATGGGTCTGATTATATCCTCGATATAATAACGCCTTATTTTACAGACGGAACAAACGGATTGGCTGAAAAGAAAGTTATAACAAATATTCTTTGTTCTCAGATGATTTGTTATACAGCTAGGTCGAACACAAAATTATATATGCATATTTACACTTGCCTTACAAAGAGAAACCACAACACTTGTCTACAAAACAAGCAGTGTGAAAAGGGGCGTAAAGATAGGGTCCTACATATAATATGGAGATTGATCTGTGTTTTTGGAAACCCTTTTGTGTTTCTGAAGAAGCCATATTTAGGATTCCAAATTCGAGCGGGCCGGATTTATTTGCAACGTCGATATCGGGGATATATTCCCCTAACGGGAAACAGTGAGTACTGGAATTTTCCGAAATGGAAGACTGCGAGCCGGAGACATTTTTTAATATCTGGTGAATACATATTTCTATAGTAAATCGGTGCCATTGTCTTCTTAGCTGCACCATGCGGCCCAGATCTAAAAAGCAACTGCTCGGTTTGACTCCTGGAAGCTGACTGACCACTTTCGTCACTCTATGAAGTGACGTCGCTAAGCAGCTGTCACGTGACCCACCTGACTTTGTTTAATGCAAAAGAAATCAGGTACATATTGGGGGGGGTTATTTGGTAACCGTTTGTTAGTCACAAACTTTTAATAGCGGTAAAATTATGGACACAATGCACATTTTTAAAACTACTGGATACGATAAGTACAACATTTCTAATAATTTGAAGAAATTGCTGAGAGATGATCTGCCATTTAAGAGGAGCTGGTAGTGTAACGTCTTCTCCTTTTACTTGATGCGCCGCGGCGATCATGGCTCTTCACAATTTCCTACCCTTCGCAGCTCTTAATGAATTTTGTCATTTTGTTGTTTCTCCGAAATCTTGTTACGCTGTGCATTTACTCAAGCAAACTATGTAAGATATGCATTGTTTTTCCTCTGCTCCTCTTGCGTTCAAACTGGCCTTTGAGTAACAGATTTTCCGAACCCTCTTTCATTATTATGGGTTCTAGTGATTTTAACTGTCTCTTCCTGATGTTAATTATAACCTTCATTGTTGGTTGTTTCAGGTTGTTTTCTTTTTTAAATATTTCTTCGTTTCACATATATTCCGTCCATGGTACCCTCACGTAACATATTCCGTCCATGGTAACCTCACGTAACATATTCTGTCCATGGTACCCTCACGTAACATATTCCGTCCACGGTACCCTCACGTAACATATTCCGTCTATGGTATCCTCACGTAACATATTCCGTCCATAGTACCCTCACGTAACATATTCCATCCATGGTACCCTCACGTAACATATTCCGTCCATGGTAACCTCACGTAACATATTCTGTCCATGGTACCCTCACGTAACATATTCCGTCCACGGTACCCTCACGTAACATATTCTGACCATGGTACCCTCACGTAACATATTCTGTCCATGGTACCCTAACGTAACATATTCCGTCCATCGTACCCTCACGTAACATATTCCGTCCATAGTACCCTCACGTAACATATTCTGTCCATGGTACCCTCACGTAACATATTCCGTCCATGGTACCCTCACGTAACATGTTCTGTCCATGGTACCCTCACGTAACGTATTACGTCCATGGTACCTTCACGTAACATATTCTGACAATGGTATCCTCAAGTAGCATAGTCCGTCCATGGTACCCTCACGTAACATATTCCGTCCATGGTACCCTCACGTAACATATTCTGTTAATGGTACCCTCACGTAACATATTCTGTCCATGGTACCCTCACGTAACATATTCCGTCCATGGTACCCTCACGTAACAGTTCAGTACTCTTTTTGTTTCTTAATATTCTACTTAGATTTTGGGAGGCCCAATACGCCTTCTGAAATCAGTGTCATATTTTCCATCCTCATTTAAATTTTTGTTCTTGTTTGATTTTGGTATCTCTGATTTATAATTTGCATTTTGGGCTCATCCTTTTGCTAACAACTTAGCGATCCGAAAACAGAAATCACTAACCCGAGTTCGAATTCCAGCAATGTTCGTTACGTTAAATTATTAAATTTTTGTCTTCCCATCTATGGGTTAACTAGTAGGAGTATACTATGAGAGTTCGATTCCAGTACGATTCGGTTTCTTTTCATCAGTCCACTCCTAAACAGGAAACAAGGGATTAACCTCTACTCCTGTTCAAAAGACTGGAGAGGGGTGTGAATCGGGCGATAGGCGAATTTATCTAATCTTTTTACAGAGAACGATCTCTTCACGTTAATGCTCTTGGAAAAGCCAGCTTCCTGGGCAGACTGACCTTTCTTGCCTTGAGGTAACAAAATGCTGAATTCAAAACTACTTGAAGAGGGGTGGATTTCGTCAGGTTATCTTACCTAGATATACTACCATGTAGTACATGTGGCAACCTTACGACCTAAACTAATTACGTGATGTGCCTAGATGTATCTTGTAAATTCTATGTTCATCTCTGAAGATAAATATGTCTTCTATAGGACAAGGAATGCTAAGAAAAAACATCACTGAAGGAGGAAATTGATAAGGGTCTTTTTGGAGATCGATTGTACTATATACAGATAAATTTTATCTGGAGGGGTTAAAATTCATACAAAAAAATTACGGGTCACAGTATGCAAGAAGTCTGTTTATACACGCGTATATACGGTATAGCAATTTAATAGGCGTAGCTTGGATAATGCACGAATGTGAGGATCGAACTCACTACTCAATCATTAAGCTTAGTTTAGATGGACACGTGGTAGAGTGGTTAGAATGATCGCATTCTGACTATGAGACATGGGTTCGAACCTCACCAAGGTCGATTTGTCAGGAAGCAGACTTTCTGATGATACCAGACTGGAGTTTTCGATCCCAGCGTGCGAACACCATACCAAGTCTTGTGAGCGAAATTGGGTAGACGGAAACCTGGCACGAATTCACAAGTCATCATGGCCGAGGACTTGAGTGTACTGGCCTTGTTCAAATTGTTGATCACGCTAGATAACACGTTCTCTCCCAGAAACTGTAACTAAGGTCTGCTCAGCATAGTTGCAGTATAAACTACTGTTGGGCCCTGTGGGTGATGAATAAACACAAATGCGCCTGAGCAAGCGTCTGCAATAGGGATTAGCTAGCCGCCCTAGTAGACAGGTATCCTCGAATACGGGTGGTCAGCGATACATAAATACATACATACATACATACAGATGTGGCACAAGGCCGAAAGTATTGAGCACACAGTGAAGATTGAACTCACTACTTAGTCGTTAAACATACGTTAGATGTGGCACAAGGCCGAAAGGATGGAGGACTCAGTGAAGATCGAACTCATTACTTAGTCGTTAAGCATAGGTCAGATGTGGCACAAGGCCGAAAGTATGGAGCACTCGGTGAGCTTGCTCAGCATTACAGCAGTATCCCAATAAATACGAAAGTTATTGCAAATTTCTCGATATTTGAGTAGAAGAGGCTATATTTGAGAGACACAATGCCTTAATAGTACGACATCCAGTGCGAACCGACCTCCCCGATTTACGGTAAAAGGATTATTCAGAAAAAACTCGTCTGCGATATGGGCTTCTGAAGCAATGCTCTACAGCAGGTGCTATAAACGTGAATATGGTTATTTACTAGGTAGAAGTTAGAAAGCCAGAAATATTGAGTACCCATTCAGGTTAGAACTCTCTACTCGAAAATAATGGTATTCGAAACGACCTTCACATTAAGCCGTATTTTGCAGCATTATCCGAGGTAAACGTATGTTTCTTGGCTATAAGCATAGTCCCCCAAAAGGACACCTATATGGGCATCTCATCTAGTAAGGATCAAACTCACTACAATAATTCTGTTTGGCCTATATAATTATTGTATTTTCTTCTCGGCCATTTTCCTTCCTAAAGAAAGACTCTTGCTCAGCTTTAATAACGTTGAGTGTTAATCAAATAAATTATTGTATGTTTCACAGTTCAAACTACACTCGGGGAATAAAGAGTGAGCAGGATATAAATAAATAAACGCCAAACGGTGATCTTTACGACTTCGCTAATATATGTTGAAGTGTCATGACCCGAGCTGTTACTATGGCAACCAAGACTACCACAGACACTGCAACGATTGTATTAGCCTTGTGACTTGAACTGATTAAATCATTCGACATTTCTTCTTTTTCTCCTGATTTCTTTTTAATTTATTTTTGATTATAATGAATCTGATATGGACGATAGTGCTGATGATGACCGTGCTGATTGAATCTAATAATCTCTGTTGGTGCTGTAAGCTAATTAAGAAGAAGAGGAGAGGCGTGGGATGAAGGTGGAGTGTGGGGGCGAGGAAAATATGTTAAGTGCGAGGAAAGCAAAGGAAGGGAGAGAACTCTGCAGGTTCTTAAATGGTTTCAAGCTGAAAATGTCACAAGCAGGTGCTTTTAGCGTCCATAAAAAATCAGGGAAGAAATTACCTGCAAAAGAAAAAAAAAGAACAAAGAAAAATACTGGCAAAAAGAAGAAAAAAAATAAGGAAAAAAAAAATCATGCCGCGACAGAATATGCTGGACAAAATAATTAAAAATATATAAAGGTAAAATATATTTACTTGGACTGTTTATGTCTATATGTTTATATATATATATATATATATATATATATATATATATATATATATATATACTTTTAATATATATAAATGTATATATATATATATATATATATATATATATATATATATATTACAATATACAATTTAATACATATTAACATAATAAAATTGATATATATTGCAATATAAAATTGTATATATATATTAAAATATACAATATATATATATATATATATATTACAATATCAAATTTAATATATATTTTATAATAAAATGTAATATATATATATATATATATATATATATATATATATATATATATATATATATATATATATATATATTATATATCTGCGTTTGTGTATTACAATTATATTATACAATTATATATATAAATTACGATACACAATTTAATATACAATGTCTTATATATATATATATGTGTGTGTGTGCGTGTGTGTGTGCGCGTAGGTGTAAAAAATAAATGGAATAATTTTCATTCCGATATTTTTATTACTTCAAACGTTATTATAGTGGATACTCGTGTTTCAAATAAACACCGTTTTTTGTTTTGTTTTTGTTTTGTTTTTTAAGCATTGTGTATTACGTCTATCGATTGAGCGATAAAGCACTCCGGATCCAAGGTAGTCGCAGGTTCGATCCCAGCTGGAGAGTACTTTATCTTTATTCAGATTTTTCAAATGCGCAGGTTGATAGACTAAAACACTGTTTGAAAGTAACCACGGACCGTCTATTTCAAATATGAAGTGTGCATTCGTTAGAGAAATTTTTCTTAATTATTTATATATATATATATATATATATATATATATATATATATATATATATATATATATATAGAGAGAGAGAGAGAAAGAGACAGAGATAGATATATAGATAGATAGAATGTTTATATATAGAGAGAGAAACAGCCCTATTATTAAATTATTCTTAATATATTTTACAGATTTAGTTTCCACTCATTCATATCAGAGAATTAAACTTTGACTTTGAAGTCATCTTATTGAATGTGAAGTCTGATGTAAATTCATACCTCGGTATTACGGACTTCCCTTTAACAGATGTCGGAATGAACGGGCAAAATCTGGAGCAGCCGATTTAGTTTGTAAGTGCCGGGCGCTACGGACAGTTTATATATATCCTATATATATAACCCGCTGTTACACGAGTTAAACCCGAGTTGGCGGGTTGTCACACGTGTAGCTTATTTCTCAAAGGGTTTTCCGCTTTTTTTTATCTATCAGTTTGTCTATGTGGTTTTATGTTCATCATTTTCCGTAACGATGACGTCTGGAAGAAGAGTAAAAAAAGCGGAAAATGGTGATTTTAACAGTAGCACAAAACTGTATATACACAGTGTACAGGTATCTTGCAGTGTCAAAGTGGATGGTGTGAGTTGATTAAAAGTACAGTAATACATTATTCCTATTTATTTTATAATGAAACTGTTGATAATGAAGAACTGCTGACTTAGTGTTGGTATCTAGGAATAACCGGCATTATTGGAGCAATGTTTCCCCATTTTTCTCCCTTAAAATGTGGTATCAGTGTACTGACAGCGATTAAGCATTTCAAAAAATTCCTTCTTGCAAATTTTTAACCAAGGTAAAATAATTGATCTTATTCTGGTAGTTGGTAAAAAATGAAAATGTTTTTATCACCGACGATGCAAATATATTTGTGTGTTGGGACAAAGGCCAGAAGAATATGCGAATTACTCCCTCTTTTTTTTTTTTTTTGAGAATGGTAATGGAAATATTAACCGTTTCCCTATAAGGAAACATTTGGCATTCATTGACCGAGCAGCCAGTGCTAGTTTTGGTTGATATTTATGCAAATCTTTCTCTTAAAACACTTTAAAAAAAAAAAGAAGAAAACAGGTTTCTCAACTTCAGTGGCTGTCCTCGCACTTTTCAGTATTCATGGGGGTTTTCTTCTTATCTTTCTATTTAAAGGGGTGTGGAAGGTTAACATTTTGATCATGTCATTATTTTCTGTCCGAGATACCTGTGCTGTCCATTTCAGTTGTTGCTGTTATTGGTAGTTTATCAAGTGATGTGGTTTCTGTTATTTGGTACAGTTCTTTGTTTGTGATTCTGTAGCGCCAATCCACATGGTTCAAATAAGGATGATCTTCGCCAACACCTTACCTCACCCAAAGCCTTTTTTCACTATTGATCTTAGGAAACGGTTGTATACAGCTGACAGTTTAGATATTTCTGAACAGGTTTGGCGTCGAGCATGACTTCCAGATGAAAATCTCAATTTGACGAGGATATTTAAGAACATGACATAAATTTTCAAGTTGATGCTTTGGTTTCGTAGCAATTTGCTGTGCTGGGCGAAACTATTAATGTACATTTTAAGTAACTCTTATTTTAATTCTTGACCAGTGACTATCCATTTGCTTATAATTTCGAATGCATTTATTTAGAAAAAATATTTTAATGCATTTCTATTGGAAATCATTATTACTGTATTTCACTTATATGTTAATAAGACATTATGTGATTGCTATCGAATATTTCCTGCATGGAAAGGTTTAATCTCACCATAACACATAAAATCAATAACATAGCTGTTTTTATTACATATTATTATTAAAATTACATATTATTATCATTATTATTATTACTATAATTAACTATTGTTATTATTATATTACTATTATTAATATTAATATCAATATAAGATAAGTAAGATTTTTATCACTAAAACGAATAATTTCTAAAATAAAATAAAATAAAATTGAATACAAAGAATTTATATTTTGGCAGAGGTTGTTATGCCAAAAAAAAGTTTTTTAACGATGTTTTTTCTCATATTTTTTCACACTCAGTAACTACTTAGCGTCTTAGAGGTTTTATTCCCTTGCTTGAGCTGAAATGAAAAGATTTATATACCGCTGTCATACAAGAAATTATATGTAAATATCTGTCACTAATTTTCCCAGACAAGACAAATTGTAAAAATATATATATATATATATATATATATATATATATATATATATATATATATATATATATATATATATGATGAGTAAAGAAAACCGATTGCTTCGTTTTTAGAAATGTCTAGTAATATCAATCCTCACACTTTTACTTCGGTTATTAGATTTTGTACCTCAAAAATATTTTCAAATATATATATATATATATATATATATATATATATATATATATATATATATATATATATATATTATATATATTTTTCATTAAATAATAATATAAACAAGTGTTGTCTATTTATTTTATGTAAAATTTTTTCGTATCTTCTGATAAGTTTGGTAACATTATCATTAACCGAAAAATTTTTTAGGCATTTAAAACAACATGCCTGCCCGCACACACAATTCCGTAAAATACTTGTCGAAAACACAACTATACTTCGACATGAAAACAATAGACAAAAACTAAAAATACTTGAAGCATTATACATCAAACAGTTAAAACCCAACCTAAACAAAATCAACTATGGAATCTCTACAAATATTCTTAAATGTCTATAATTTCTATAATTGGTAACAGAAGCCATTGGTTTATACCAACGGCTTTCCTTATTTCATTCTACAATTCACTCTCGATGTAGTCATGTGTGACGTCATGAGATGCGGCGCGATTTTCGCTTCTAGCGTCTTATATGCGCGTGTTCATCGTTCATTTAGTGATCCACTATGTAAACTAAACAATGACAGACTATCATCGCTGTCGTGTCCGTATATTGTTTGATATGTTTGTAATTACATCTTTGATAATGGCTTGAGTAAGCCGAAAGCTTAGATTTTAAAAAAAATAATGGATAAATATTGTGAATTTCTTTTTCGGTTAATGATAATGTTACCAAACTTATCAGAAGATACGAAAAATTTTACATAAAATAAATAGACAACACTTGTCTATATTATTTATTGAAACGTGTATAAATGAAAATATGCTGCCTAAATACACACAATATATATATATATATATAAATTTCCAAGAGGATAGAATCCAGATGGAGCTCAATGTCCAGTACAGAGCAAGAATATAATATAAAAGGCTCAAACACTAATATTCCACGGTTAAAATTTATTACATTGAAATCGTAATCACGATCACATTCATCAGATCTACAAATTCAAAAAAAATGTTTTTTTTTTTTAATTTGTAAGCCTGATGAATTGGATCGTGATTACGATTCGAATGTAATAAATTATAACCACGCAATATTAGTGTTTGAGCCTTTATATATATATATATATATATATATATATATATATATATATATATATAGTATAGTATAGTATAGTAAAATATAGTATAGTAGAATGAAAAGAAGTGAGAGGGTCTTACTTGTAATATTTCCTGAAAAAAAAATGAGGGTACGTTCTATGAACTTCGAATTACCACGTAAGTTCTTCTTTTCCCCATGTGGGCTTGAGATGGCGTCTAGCGCCTTAGCCGTCTAACACCAGCAACTCCCGTTTTGTCTCTACGCGTGCTAAATAGTAACTCCGTTTTTGTCACTCGACTAAATCCCGTCTTTACCGGTCTTCACGTGACTCTCGTGACTTCGTCTTAACCAAAGGGAGATAATTGCCATTTGCAACGCTATTTTTTTTTTCCATTTTAGCATTTAAAATCTTAATTCGTTGTCATTTCATTTGAAGATCCATGCAACTTCTTTTTTTTTTATTCCTTAACGAGAATCGTCACTTTGTAGGCAAAAATAATTTCTGCATCGGCTTATACTACCAGTTATTCTTACCAACTATCGGAACGCTCACTTGGGTTATTTCTTTTTAAGTACGCACAGCAATTTTTAAGTATGCATTATGGCACCTTGCATTTATTGGAAATATTCATAGAAATATGAGTTAATTTTTTCTTATTCAGTTTATTAAACAGGTTGTTAATTTTTTTTAAAAACGGAAAATAACTGAGTTGAAAATAATTCACTAAGAATGTACTAGACGATCCTAAGGAAAGAAGAAGGAAAGAAAAGAAAAAGAAAGAAAGAGAAATGTATGACGCATGACCCAGTTGATGGTAGAGATAGGTCTGCGTGTGGTCGACTTTATTTTTTTTTAAAACAAAGGGAAGAATAGAATTGGAAATAATAAAAGAGAAAGAAAGGGAAAAAGACATGATATCGACCAGATGTCGGTCAGAGGCCTCTGACCGACTCTTGCGTGGAAAACCCCTTATCAATTTGGAGTGAAGAGAAATTTTTTTTTTTTTTCTTTTGAACAATAGAAACGAAATTTGTGATCTGAGAGAAAGTGTCTTTGGGTTGGGGAAGTGACTGGTGAAAACGATATACGGAATTGACCTGTTAAGAATTGGACACCCACGTTAAGAAAGTAGAGATATTTCGACCTAGATAATTAAGATTTTCGACTATCAGGTAAAAAAAAAGTAAAAAGAAGAGCAATTGTTTTTGGACCACAGAGGGCGCCAAGAAGGCGGAAAGAACCTTTTCTAAAGTCAAGACTAATTAGCAGCGGGCTGTTTGACAAAGTCCAGGTGAAAAGAAAGCTAAAGATTGTCATTTTGCGTACGTGCAAAAAAGGTGCGAAATCGGATTTTGTTTTTTTAAAACCAGCACGAGGTAACCACACCCGCCAACAAAAGGGGAGAGGTGTTCGGTCAATAACAATTGGTCGAATACAATCACGTGACCGCGGAAGAAGAAGGAAAGAAAACCTCGATCAATAACTGTTGGACGAGGCGGTCACGTGGGCTGCGGAAAAGAAAGAGAAAGAAAGGTTCGATCGGGAACGATTGGTTGAGAGCGATCACCTGACATGAGAGAGAGACTAAGAGAAATAGATATGCGCCGCCCCACCAAAGAGCTCTGTGAGAAAGTAGGGGTGAAAACAATAACGATAATGGAAAGTCAAAATTAATACGACTTTGGAATTATCGAAAACCCTGACGCCGACAGACCCACCCCAGTTTGTTGCGGCGTCAATAAAAGCAGGACCCCAGTCGACAGAAATCAGTTTGAGTTGGAGATGCAGCCGGAGTTGGGCTGAGTTGCACGGCAGGACCGCGGGCAGGGAAGATCCTGAACGCGGACATAAGACCTGATTCACTCGCCCCTTTTGCGGGCAAAAGAACCCTCAGACAGAAGGACTTCCAGCCCAAGTCGAAGACAGAAGAACTTCCAGCCCAAGTAGATGAAGAAGAAGATTGCCTGAAAACCTGAGAAGAGTTGGAGATGCAGCCGGAGTTGGAGCTGAAGTTGAGTTGAAGTTGGAGTTAGGTTGGGCGTGAGTTGCAGTTCACCCTCGGACGACAGAAGAATCCTCGAAACAAGAAATCTACCAGTCTAAACAGAAGAAGAAGAAGAAATACAACTCAAGTCGGAGAGAAGAATCAACTGCGAATGATCGATAGAAATTAGCCCCAGTGTCGAACTGAACCACACTCCGACATACATACATGATTCTAGAAAGTAGGTAATTCGACATTTTCCTATTGTGTGATAGAAGCTTGGTGCCATAGTCCACAGAACGGGTCGGAATTGAGAACAATTTTGTTTTTATGTAACGGACTTTAAGATATAAAAGGTTGTTACCCTTTTTATCAGCAATTTTGTTTGGTGTCGTGAGTTTTATTTTATTTGTGTTTTGCCACCCCCGTCGGACTCAACTTGTATCGGCCCCGATCCCTGCTGGTCCCGTCTGTCTAAGATCTAAACACAGCGTGGGTAGACAGACCGGAGATCGGTATAGTTGCTTTAGTGACCAGGTATTGGAAGCGAGTCGGGAAAGGCGAGGCTGGTGATCATCTGACCAAAGGGTTGGAGCGGCACGCTTGGACCCAGGAGAAACGACCAGGAGGAGCGACGTCACCGTTGGCGCCGTAACCAAAGGATCCGACACTGGGCCAGGTGTGTAACCGTCACAAGTGGCGCCGTGACCAACGGATCAACCCTGAGACAGCCACGTCACACATAGTAATTTTTAAGTACGTATAGCAATTTTTTAAGTACGCACAGCAATTTTTTAAGTACGTATAGCAAAATACAAATTACGGTAATAAAATAAGCATGTCCTTTCTCTCCTCTCGCTACCTACAACTATAATAAAATAAACTTTTCAGCGCTAAACCTGAACTAGTTAAATACAGAAAGTGCTTGGACGAATTACATTCCCTGGTCCTGCCAGTTCAAACCTTGACGGCAAGGACACGCCATGACATTTACATTGTAACAAACCACAGCTACTTCCCACGAGCCACTGCTCTGTTGTACCGACTCCCAAGAGGATATTTCCCCGACTGCTACCTGCTCAAGCCTAGAATCAGTCTTGGTCTCCTAACCGTATAAACTACGCCTCAACACAACCCTCCATCTCAATCTTTACATTACTGAAAAAAAATCTTCATTAGTTTCTTTTAGAGTTGTTGCTATATATATATATATATATATATATGTGTGTGTGTGTGCTATGTATAATAGACGCTTAGGCGATCGTGTATCTTTTGACGAAGCAGATTTTTTCCCGCAGTACTGTCGGGTTGCAAACGGTAATTATCTCCCCTTTGGTTGCCATTTCTTTCTTAGGTAGACCAATTGCTATCCAAGGCTATAGAACCCGACCTGTCCCGCTATTTACACATAGCTGGCGGAAGAAGAAGAACACGTAAGTGAATGTAATGGATTCGACTTGAATTCGAACTCGGTTCCCCAATTCCTCAATCCGAGGCGCTATCCGTTACCCTACCATGCCTCCTGCTATATTACACAAATTAAAAATAGTCCTTCTGACCGATCAATAACTCTCTTATGTAGAATGCTGATTTTTAAAGAAGGCAGACAGACTCTACCTGATTGGATGTAATCGGGAATATTAGACCCCTTTTCAAAAAGTGTAAAGTATTCACAATGTATTTCCACTGATTGCTGAGTTCTAAACAGAGTTATTTCCCCTTGATATTTAATCTCGCTCGACAGCAGACAGAAAAATTTCAATTTAAGTGAAATATCTAAATAACTTGTATAACAGCTTTTTTAAAGTATTTATTTTATTCGGCGAAAGTTTTATTGAAACAGGAAAAATCAAACAGTTTTATAGACAAGTTCGAAAAAAAAATGCATAACTTATAGCAAATAAATAATTTGTATAGAAACGTGAAAAGAAAAATTGTTGTCTCAACAAATTTGCTTCCGGGTAATTGTTTGTGAAACTCAACACACATCTGTCCTCTTTTCTTTTTTTTCGATAGTGAAATTGTTTTGTGCATTTAAATATTTTAACAGCGGTTTTAAATCGAAAAGGGCCGAAGATTTTGCTGCACTATTTTGAAGGTCAGGGAAAATAGCTTGGACAGGAAAATATAATTGGACAAGTTGTATATTTACTTATGTATCTGGTTCATCCTAGTTGTCAGGCAAGCCCAGTTACTGGTATCAGATACTGATAATCTATCTATCTATCTATCTATCTATATCTATCTATCTATCTATCTATATATATATATATATATATATATATATATATATATGTTTGTTAATATCTAGTTTTCTATCAGACTGTTCCCATCTATTTATTTATCTATCAATGAACCGATCGATCTATCTCAGTCTGTTCATAACCACCTATCTATCTATCTATCTATCTATCTATCTATCTATCTATCTATCTATGAAAATACGTAGTTTGTTCTTTTACTTCGACCTAAAGATAGCAACCTACCAAACATACATTAACGGTTTTAATATATTAAAAACACACACACACGCATATTTGTCTTTCATTTCGACCTGCAGAGTTTTACCTCACTTCGGTGAAACGCATAGCCAATAAAAACCATTTTAATTTTCTCTCAATTCTCCACTTTTGTTCGGATTCTGTATCATACTAACACGCTATCTATCTATCTATCTATCTATCTATCTATCTATCTATCTATCTATATGCTTACATCGGTTCTTAAATTTTGAGAATCTATCGATATTTTTAGTAAAATGTTGCAAAATAAAATCCTTACATTGAACTTGATACAAACACTCAAGGCACGTAACGCGTTGGTAAAGGATTGTACTTTTTTCTTTATACATATTGTTTTTTCACATATATATTTTATTTGTTTCTAAATTTTTACACGCACCCAGACACACATACACACACTATATATATATGTGTGTGTATGTG
>CAHIKZ030001724.1:1802500-1807500 GCA_903632075.3 Acanthosepion pharaonis
CTGTCTCCCCACTATGACGAGCTGTGACACGTCAGTTTTTAAGGTGGGGACCCGAGCGTGTACACCCGGGTAGGAACAAAAATTGCCCGCAGCTGCTACAACCCTCTCCCTGGTGCAATGAGAGGGCGCGTTCTTGGGGCAGGTCTGCCCCAGGCCTTGGCACCTCTCAGTATAATTTTCCTCAGTTGCGACTCTGTCTTTGACGGAGCCGCCCCTGAGCGCAATCTATCCCAAAACAGAGAGGCAACTGACAAATGATATTGTGTTACAAACCACTCGAGAGAGCGGTTTACTTGTCCACATGCTATATTTATTGTTTCTTCTCAGAAAGACTCATCAAATAGCGAACAAATATTAGAATATAATAGTCTTTTTGGGATGAAACTATAGTAGTAATCAGTGGACATGCATTGATTTACTTTTCTCTCATATTATTGTCCATCATATATCAAATATAATACTTATTGCTGATTGTATGTCGACCACATTACTTAGAATGAGGCAGATGATATTTCTTGTAGACTTAATGAGGATAAGCAACATGGAGAGTCTAACACTCACAAGGAGGGGGAAAGAGCCAGTAACGCCATTCTAGAATTTGTGTGAAAGGATGACAGAAGAAAGAGAAAAATATGGTAAAGAAGCGAGATTTACTTAGGGCAAGAAAAAAGGAAGTTGTGGAGAGTCATCATCCACGTTCTGAAAGAGCCTGACCCATAAATGTACAATAAATGAATAAATCAATAAAAACGAAAAAAATGTATACGCTAGTAAGTGTACACACACACATAAGCATACACACACAAACACGTATGTGTCTGTGCGTGTGGGCACCTCAATGCGGTGTAATGGTTAGCAAGCTTGTCTCTCTAAAACAATTACGAAGAGTAGTGACTTCGATACTCACTGGGTGCCCCCTGCTTTCTGCCTTGTGCCACATCTAAGCTACGCTTAAAAAATCACTATGTGTCTGTGCGTTTGTGTGTGTACACTTACTAGCGTATACTTTTTTTTGTATTTTATGGATTTATTTATTATTCTCCTTTTGAGAACAAATGCATGAGAAAACTCCTTGGCATTTTCTATTGGGAAAAAAACCCCAAAACAATGAGTTTGTTCGGAAAAGAGTTGAAAGTTTTGTTAGCCACAAGGAACCTCTTCAAACAGAGAAAAATGGCGTAGTTTGGACACACTACAAGGCATAACAACATGTGAAAGACCATCATGCAAGGCACCGTTGAAGATGGACGTAGAAGAGGATGCCAATGCAAAAACTGTTTGGACAATGCCAAACAATGGACAACTATGACTATACAAGAATTGCTGATGGCTGCCGTTGATAAACCGCTGCAGAAAAGAGTTACTGTGGCTTCTTACATTCGGAAACGCCCTACAATTACAAAAGTTAAAGGTTGATGATTATATATATATATATATATATATATATATATATATATATATATATATATATATATATAAAGTTTAATACAATAAGAATAATGACATTTTCTTGTTATGCACAAATGAATGTATACACAGATGTTGGAATATATATATATATATATATATATATATATATATATATATATATATAATGTGTGTATGTGTGTGCGTGTGTACGTATGTACGTATATGTATGTAAAAGTTCAAATATAGTATATCAGTAAAGGACAATACAAAAGGAAAAACTTATCTTAGCCAAGGCTAAGATAACATTTCCTTTTGTCTTTATTCATATATATATATGTGTGTGTGTGTGTGTGTGTGTGTGTGTGTGTGTGTGTGTGTGTGTGTGTGTGTGTGTGTGTGTGTGTGTGTGTAAACTGACGACGATATTTGTCATCTGCGTCCATACAGCAGGCTGGTTTCATCTAATTTCAAACAATGCACTGATTAGCCTCTCATTATATCCTGCTATATACACGCATGCGCAAAAGCTGTTACTTCTCAGCTCGACAGACGAGGCTAACAGGATCGATGTAAGTTTACAGACCGTGTGATTAAAGCCAGAGGTATTGACCAGCGGAATAAAGATGCCCCACTGACCGCGCACTTTGCCGCAAATATCGTCGGTTACTCGTCAAGTCGAGGTTGGAGGGAAATGTGTTTGCTGTTTCCGTCATTCTGAACAATGAGGGTCAAGGATTGCAACGATCTTGTTTTACTGTAGCAGATGAGAGCAATGGAAATTGAAGCTGAAGACAGTCTTCGATATGTCTAGGTGCGCCAGGTTCGATCGTCTCTGAAGACAAAAGGATGATATATATATATATATATATATATATATATATATATATATATATATATATATATTTATATATATATATATATATAAGAACAGACTGAGATAGATAGATAGCACATTAAGAAAATATATATATATATATAAATATAGATAGCAATATTGTCCTGTGATTTATTTTGGACGCGACGAATTTTTTTTTTTTTTTTTTGATCCGGTGGCGAAATGTATGGTACAGTGTGGATATCGAAAGCAGTCCACATCAACTGAAGGTTTATATTCACTCTTAACTCTATATACATGTCAAATATCTCCAAATACACTCTGTCCATTCAATTCTGAATGATTGTCGAAGTTATAGATGCATTAATGTGGCCTTATAGACTCAAAAATACGATACATAGCACTAAGGGCTTTTATTTATACAGGCATTTCGTTGATCTTCAAATGTCAAAGTTGAAATTGCCAGATACAACCGTAAGTTCTATACTAACAGTTTCTTCTCTCGTACTTCTCGCACGTAGGCTTCTTGCATTCCAGTCAACTTTGAACTTCAAAAATTTAAAGCAATGTCAATCGTTAACTTCTGTCTTCTTTATTTATGTTTTTCTCTGTTCTTCATTTTTTCGTTTCTTATTCTCTTACACTAAGTAACCCTTTGGTTCTTAGTGACTTTATTGCCTTACTTGGAGTGAAATGATTAAAAAAAATTGTAAAAATCCTTGCTTTCCTGTTAATCCTCATATTCTGTCTCCTTGGAACCTGTTCTTTTATTGCCCTTTATCAATATCGTTTTCCCAGTTTCACACCCATTAACTCATTGTGTCTGACTGTATAAATTATAGACATTATGTCTGCTAATTTCTAACAAAATCTGTAATGTCTCTAATTTATTAAATCAGACATGCCTAAAAGAGACTTTGCTGCCTAAATGCACGAAACACACACACATATAAATATATAGAGATAGATATATAGACACATAGCACATTAAGAAAGACAAAAAATATATATAAATATACATCTCTGTATAATGCAACTAAATGCATCTTTGTCGTGAGTAAATTGTTTTTGTCTATATGAAAAAATTATAAGATATATATATATATATATATATATATATATATATATATCCATCCTCATGGCTCATAACTAACTGACTATATATATATATATATATATATATATATATATATATATATATATATATATATATATATATATATATATAGGAAAAAGAAGTTCCAACGAGAAAAAATGTATATATTAGAAAGAAGAGAGAATCCGCAAACGTTTTTGGTTGTATTGTAAATTTTTTTAAATATATATTATGCTTTATTTTCCATAATTTTGCAACACGGGTTTCGAGCCTCGCGATTTTCTTCAGGCAAAGAGTGAATATTTCCACATATTATGAAAATGAATTAATTTTCCTTATCAATTTTCGATGTCAAATATTCTCGCTGTTAAGCATTCTCTTTTTGCGTAGTAGTGACATAAATGTCTTTCTTCGACTGGCAGTGAGAAAATTCTTCTGCTTAAAGGGTAAATAAAACAATTAAAGTTGCTCCCAGAAAAGGTGAAGAAAGATATATGTATTCTCATCTCATAATGATCCCTGTTTGTTCTTAGATCTATTTTCCATTTTTGTATCGTGTGTTTTTGTTAATATGCATATGTATATGTACATTCCCTCTTCATACATACATACTGTTTTATTATAAGAAATTAGTATACACATATATACATACATATATTAATTTATAAATGGATACTAATATTTGAGTAGATGCTATTTATTTATTAAACAGTAGATTTATTTATATACGTCTACTGGCCTGAATGTTCGATAAATATTGTAGGAAAAAATATCCGTCCTCCTGCAGGATTCGAACCTGCGTCCCCTAGAAACGGTCATTAGATCTGTTGTGGCTTATATAACGCGGGCAGGTAGGACCTCCTGATCAAACAAAGACCGAATAGTGCTTTTGAAAACATACTTCCCGATTCTCGAAATATACATATCTGTTTTGTTTTGCTATCCTAACGGAAACAAACTTTTTTTTTAAATCCGACATATTTTAAATTTATTTGCTTAAACATTTTGTAAATGAATTGAGGAATCGGAGAGCAGAGTTCGAATTCCAGTCGAATCCATTACATTCACTTACATGCTAATACCCTTGGGAAAGGTATGAATCCTCTTCTTCTCCCTCCAGCTATGGGTAACTAACAGGACAGATCGAGTTCTATAGCCATGGAGGGCAACTGCTCTACCGGAGAAAGAAATGGCAACCTACTGCGGGAAAAAAATCTGCCTTGTCATTCATGTATCAAAAGATACATGATCGTCTAAGCGTGTATCACGCATGGCTCATAACTAACTGACATATATTTGAGTAAATGCTCTGTTTTTTGTGTTTTTAATTTATTTATTAAACAGTATATATTACATCTACCGGCCTGAATATTTGAGAAATTTGTTAGATATATATATATATATATATATATATATATATATATATATATATATATATCAGAGATGAGTTATTATGAGTACTTATATTATTTACATTATTCGGGCTGTTATCCTCATCTTCATTGCCTTATTTACAAGATTTTGGCCGTTGTACGCTCTAGCCTGCTTCGAGTGACTGGAATTTCGAATTGACCCCTTTATTTTGTCCACTGGGGTAGAGTTGGGTGTTCAATACCAGACTACAACAGTGGTGAACCAAAATTTGGATACTCGAGTCAA